>JALBCR010000146.1:980000-1345466 GCA_030710515.1 Abscondita cerata
TACGTATTAGTCTTCCAGGATCGGTTCACCAAGTGGGTGGAAATCCTGCCCGTCCGTAAGGCCACCGGTGAGGTGGTCACAAAAGCCTTTAAGGAGAGAATATTATTTCGTTTTGGGGTCCCGCGAACAGTTGTATCAGATAATGGGACACCCTATGTCAATCGCTTGTTTCAGGGTACTCTGTCCGAATTTGGCATCCAACACCGCTTGACTCCACCGTATTCTCCGCAAAACAACCCCGTCGAAAGAACGAATAAGGTTATTGGAACGATGTTAGCGCAAAACTGCCAAGAAGACCAAAAGACTTGGGACGTTCGACTTCCGGAAATTATGTACGCCATAAATTCGGTCAAACACAGTTCAACTGGATTTAGCCCCGCCATGCTCAATTTCGGACGCGAATTGGAGACACCCGGAGCTATTCATACTCGAGTTGATCAGCCGGAGGAGCTGCGGAAGAGGACTCATGCAGATCATGCGTCACAGTTAAGTAAACTTACCGTTCTAGTCGATTTAGCCCGTCATCATCTATCTCAAGCGTTCGACACTCAGAGGCACTATTATAATCTCCGAAGGACACCCTACCGTCCCCGAGTAGGGAAATTAGTCTTTAAAAAGAATCACTTTCTTTCCGATGCCTCCAAAAACTTCGCTGCGAAGTTAGCCCCTAAATATTCCGGACCGTATCGCATCAAAGAGGTTCTCTCCCCACCATTATTTTATTAGAGGATCCTATAACCCGCAAGACCGTCGGAAGAGTGCATGTGCAAGAGATAAAGAACCCTTTCCCAGGGGATCCCCTCTCCTCTCTAAATTTGGGCCTCTTAAATGCGAAACACGGGGCGTTTATAGGTCAGTCCAAAGAAGAATCTACGATGGCACCCATCCGGATTAAACACGATGCGCGAGTGGGCCCCTATGCTAAGAAGACCCGCCGGCCAAAATTCCGCATCCGGCCATGGAATCCGGATTATTACCGCAACCCGGATTGGCAAGATATGGGTCCGATCTTCTTAGCTAGGGATCTAACGCAAACCGAAGAGAAGTTGGAGCGTTTACAACTCCGGGAGAAGACGCCTCCGCCGTCCGAACCTCGACCGCCAAAAACACCTCCAGCCCAGATGCAGAACCTGCTAGAGGAGCTGTTCGGGTCACCAGAGACGCCAACCCCGGTTGTCCCGCTGACCGATGTCTCCCCACCGGTATTGGCAGTAACTGAAACCCCGCCATTTTTAAAATTGCCCGAGGGCAAGAACCTTCTGGACCTGCAGCAACTCACCGGAAGAGAGAGGCAAAAGACCCTCAAGAAGATGAGGAAGGTTAGAATACCGGTTGGAAGACAGGAGTATGTTACCTTCCACCGGTCGGAAGCCGAGGCACTGGGAATCCTGCCGTTAAACCGAACACCGTGTCAGGTCTAGTCGACGAAGGGGAGGTGTAATGTTTGCTACTAGATGGCGATGCCGTTGTAAAATAAGGTAAAGTTATTTGACGTCATCTATCCCCGCAACCAAAAATCATTCACGCATAACATGTATTCCCCTCCCCTGATAACCGTCTATTATAAAAGCCGCCGCTCCGCACTCTAAAGACACTTCGTCTTCGACTTCGACTTCTTCTCCTGAGTGCCTTCCTCTCGAAATCCTCTCTGAAGAAACCGTTCCAAAGCTTCTAGTGCATCCGTTCTGAAACTCCGCCGTATACTATTTTCTAACTCTCGTAAAACTAATACTCTCTTACCTCTGCAGACATCAAGCGACACTGATTAAGTTCGGCTGCAGTTTGCTTGCTTGCGGGGCTTCCGTTTAACCAACTAAGACACTGTGCGAACACTGATTTAGTTCGGCTTGCGCGCCAGTGTCCCTTCCGTCTATTTATCCACTACCGACCTGACTAAGTTCGGGACGGAGCTAAGACCACCCCTCCGGTACAAAACCATCCTTATCCGAGACATCTTCGATTCACCGAACGTTAATATAAAACATCCGCAGACCTATTCTGCCGGCGACTCCGATTAATAACGGTGGGCTATTTAAACCGACTTCTAAAAGGACCGAAGAAGTCTTCAAGTCACGGTGAGGCCGTTCGTTAACCACCCCTTCGAGTTGGTAGCCTCTAAGGGATAAAACATCAAGTCCTGGGATACTTGTCGGATAGCCACACCGTTCCAGAACCGACCTGAAACCAGAACCATATTGCGGTAAACCTAATATCGTTATTACTTACAGTACACCACAAAGGGGCTGCTCGTCGTGTCTGGTCCTGCTTGAAACCCGTACGTCCGCACCACCTCATTTCACTGGCCTTAGAGGTTAATTCGTCAGCTGGTTGGCTGTGTCTCCGCCAACGCCGCAATATACCGACACGACGAATATAGAAACAATTTTATTTTATTTTTTTATTACACGTAATATTTTCTTATTTCTTTTTTGTAAAGCCAATTTTATTATTATTATTATTTTGTAATACACTTTTGAACTCTGGATTTACCTTTTTTGCGACTGAAGTTACCCGCGGTAGAAATAAATTCTGTATGAAATCTTTTGGCACTTATAAATTAAAAGTTACATTCATAAGGCCAGGGTTAATACAGTGTTAGGCACCTAATATTACACCAATAATAATTACAGAAATATGGTTAAATATATTCTTTTATAATTACTTGTAGTTCTATCAAAACTCCTAAATTAACTCAAAAACACTATAAAATCAGTATACTATTGGCGCGGAGTAATAAACCTGTCAGAATTATCAGATCTCCCGTATTGCATTGGCGTAGGTACCTGATACGTTTGGAAAATCATATTTTAGTAGGTAAATATATTATAATAGTAAAATCTACCTTTATATGTTATTTATTTTATTTGTATAGTAGATCACATTACAAATTTTTCTTCTTACGTATTATATACCATTATTTTTGTATTTTGGTATAATACTCATCTACGGCTATGATGCTCGTTTTGTCAGTACCTGGGCTGATGGCAACGTGTTTACACAGATTAAGCTATTGTTCTCAGACCCTAGATGGATCGATATGCTGCAAGAGCGGCACAATAATCGTATTTTGGTTAGAATTTATTAGTTTTTACTTAACCGTAGAAGTACCGCTTTCACAAGAAAATAAAGAATTATTTCAAGCAATTATGATTTATTACTCCGCGCCAATAGTATATAGACTATAACGCCTACAATTTTATTGACAAATGTAGACCTGGTACTCATGAAAAATAAGAGCGCCGATAAAATAAGTAATTTTTAACAAATGTTTGAGTTAGTTTTAATTATACACGTTTAAATGTTTCTTTTGGTGAGATATTGAAACAAAAATAAGATATAAAGTAATTATATTGCAATAGAATAATTATAATATACATATTTGTCAAATTTGTTTTCCTTTCAGTGTGCCTGTAATTTTAATACGGCCATATTTGCCACCCATCATTAACCTGTAGCTGATTTCACCATTGAGGTATTTTATTAAGTAACAATAACAAAAACGTGACTTCAGAGCAACTATTTAGACTTAATGCCTTAAAGTAGTTAAATGGGTACTAATGACGTTATAATTGCTCAATATAAAACTATGTAGTCGGTAATACCATTGTTTTTATATACTAAACAATGCTTGTGTGCACCAAGGCGTTACTGAATGATTATGCCCGGGAGAACCATGAATCCAGCTCGAGGGCTTCAGCTTCAGCACTTGGTGTATAAATAGCTATTTTGACGTGTTTCAGACGGTTGTTGAATTTTTGAACGCGTCGTGTAGTTTTCATGATGAAATTGCTATTGAATTAATACTAGATGTAATGATACATGATGATACTATTGAGTACAATATGATTTAAAAGAAACTTACCTGATCTGAGAATCCATTCTCTTTGTCGTTCAACATCTTTGGAAAACGATAGATCACTAATTCTGGAAAATTACGTTTACTTTTTCCACAATTGATAAATGCACTTTTGTGTCCCGACATGATTTTTTAAATAAGTGTGACTCGTGAAAAAACAGAAACATAATAAATTTAAGGTAATTGGTTTAAAGTCTATTTGTGATTTAATTCCTTCCGCACTCGAATTATTTGAGAACGTATTAACTTTACTTTAGATACATTTTTGAACTATAGAAAATCCGGACTATCAGAAAAATGCAATTACAAAATTCAAAACGATGCTAATTACTTTTAAATCTTCTGTTAAATTCTAATATTAAACAATGTACGAACCTATCAGAAAGAACTAAATAACGCCACAAGGCAATTTTATTTGTTAAATCATTGTTCTAAGTATAGGCTTTGTTTTTAGAAAAGAATGGTATAGGCAATGGTACAGGAAAGCAGAGGTTAAATATAATTTCACAAATCACTACAACAGTTTTTCTTATTACTTCGATTCCATTCAAAATCGAACTATAGAAAATCAAAATCAAAACAATGCAATTACTAAATTGTAAATAATGCTAATTACATATTAATTTATCTGTATTAATAAATTCAATAACTATCTTCTGATATTAATAACACATCCTCAAAATTATTTATTGTTAATATTATAAATAATTAAAGTTGTCATTACGATATGGTTTCGATAAAATCTTTTTATCATTATTAAGTCTTATAAAATTAAAGTAAGGTGTAACCTTACATTTTTAATTCTACAAAAATATAATTGAAAGTAAATGAAAATAGTCTAAAATCAATCGTGATTTTTATTTACTTGCAATTATATTTTTGTAGAATTAAAAATGTAGGTTCTACTTTTAATTATAGAAGACGATGTGAGAGAAACATTTTATCGAAACCATGGTAGTTGACAACTTTAATATTTTATATTAGTAAGAATTAATAATTTTGAGGATTTTGTACTTTTAATATCAGAAGATTATTATTAATCAATAATTTAATTTAACATTCGTTCTGAGTGGATGAACTTCAAAGTTTGAAATATGTGACGTTTAAATACTTAGTAAATACTTATGCAATAACGAATTAAAATTATCAAATATTTGCAAACTTTTTTTTACCTATCTATCGTTTGGCAGCTAAACCAGAAAACAACTACAGTACTTTCTGATCGCATGTCGCCGCTTTTTGGTGCGGTTGCGTCCGTAACTAACACGATTAATCGCCGATAACTCGGGCTCAAATCAAGGTCGTTGGGTTGCGGAACTATAGGTATATAAAAACAATGGTAATACTTATTAGTTGGTATTAGGTAGAATTTTGCAGTGACGGTTACTCACACAATTTCTTTTTATTAAGAAATACTGAAAGGTAATGTAGCTTAGTAACAAACTCGTCACTATTACCGACTATATTACTACACAGTTAAAAAACTTTATAGTAATTTTAGAGACTTGAAGTATTGTAGTGGCAACTTTATATGTTACTTGGGATGGTGCCCGAGAAGATCAGTATAAACATGTATGGTGTGGTGACGAAACCGTGTGCAATAGTGAATTAGTTCGTCTTGGCAAAGCATTTGCTTCAATGTTTAGGAAAACCACTAAAACTTAAACATGCTGAAGATGCAACCTGCTATTAACCTGCAAAGAAACACCTAATTATTCCAAAGACGCTTGTAATGGTACTATGGAGACCACAAAACACCAAATACTATCAGGTAAACGTGAAGCTTTCTGAAAATAGTGACAAAATTAGTGGTTTGTATAGAGATGTATGAGTGACGCTGGTCTAAGAGGTCTATACAGGGGTCGTTAACTGCCTAATATACTTAATTATTTTAGAAGAAGTTATGCTTCTACACTACGGATCGTTTATCCTAAAGAACCAATTTGCATCGCCTACGATAATTTACCCATCCAACAGCAGGGTTACAAGTGTGTGTGTGAAGTAAGAATTTTATGCATGAGTTGCGTAGTTTAAAACACGAGCAGCAGGTAAGTTATGGTTATAGAGCTTGCTTTACCACTTGTGACGACAACCACGCAAACATCAATTACATAAATTACAGTTATAGAGAGTAATAATAACACAAATTATAGCAAACAAATTAAACTTATAATATACATATTTTCACCGGCAACGGATTAGGTAACGTTCAGGGATATCTATCAGTCGGTTATTGTAAAATTGACACTAAATTGACAAGTTTCTGTAATAAGAACAAGTACACTTACGAAGGTGTTAAGAACAATGTACGCGAGCAAAAGAGAAACATTTAAAACTTCCTTAGTTGTACTTACACGACCGCAATTAAATTAAAAACCAATAATAAGCCAATATGTAAAATTTACTTAATTCGCAAGGCCTTGCAAGCGCAAGAGAATTGTCACAACAACGAGTCTTCAATGATTAGAATAATTATAACCTTTGGTCGAAAACATGTGCAAGTACAAACACGGAAATTTACGATACAAAGTGCATTATGGAAAAACATGCATATCTTAATATCTAAGTACTTATTCTTTTGGAGACGGTGTCGAAGGGTCTAGAGATATTCACTGTTGTATATTCAAAAGCCTGATTAGCTGATTACGTACTTGTGCAGGTGTCAAAACGTGAAAGGTCGTTGATTATCTCGACTTCCCTCTGTAGACTGATAAAAATGCAACCACTTCATAAACCAAACAAATTTCAATAATAATCAACATGAAGGAAAAGAAAATATTCAGTAAGTAATTTTTCACCCATTTTTAATTAGCCATATCTAAGTCAAATGGGAGTTCTAAAAAGAAGAACAAAATGGCCATTATTTTACTTACGGTTTCCGAAAAATTTAGCAAAATTTCGATATAATGTTTCGATGTATTATCTTTTAGGTTAGTCCACTACGGTAGTAGTTTATTAACCTACAAGATATTAAACAATGCAAAGATGTTTCAACGCAAGAAAAATACTTTTGACATTTCGGATACAAAATAGCGATTTTACGCATCCGTATCCGTACATACTTTACCAAAAGCGGGATGTAAAATGTGCGCAATGCACAAGTGTATATTAGTTTACATAATCTTCAATCATTGGTTGACCAAATCGGTCGACTATTATATTAGGCTACCCTTAAAGTTAACTTTGGTTTAATTTCGCGATAATCGTCGTCGCAATTGTATCCTTTGAAATTAAACCATAGGCTACTTTTAAGCGGAGATTGTGCAACTGGCTCTTAATGTTAATTATATGTATTGTAATGTTATCTTTATACCAGTAGCAATTCCTGTGCATTAGAATCAATCAACGATGTTAATTTCCTAGATTCACCATATTTGTAAATAATTTGTCTATCGTAGGTGGTTCAAATATAATTTTGAAGCTGGTTGTAAATAGAGTTAATTGTCCTTGTTCCATTGTAAATAACACTTCATTGTAACCTATTAGCAGCTACAAAACTCAAATCTGGCACCAAAACCTAAAGATAAGTAGTTTAATAATAGAAAATTTCAATTTAATAATTATGTCAACGTTATTAATGTAAAAAGAGGGAGAATCAGGACTTTATGCATGTGTGTAAAAGCATCAAAATACTTTAAAAACATTCCGTAAGGTGGAATGGAATTAAAAAAAAGAATCAATTAAACCTTAATTAATTGAGGTTAGTTTTATGTTAAAACTAGAAACGGAATATCTTTGAGGCCTAACAATTTTGCAAGAACAAACCGCAGGATAGGGAAGAAGAAACCAATCAACCTAGAATAATCATTAAAGTAATTAATCCAGAAGTAATTAATTCAACGGTAGTAGATTGTGATAAAATCGAGTTGTCGTTTACCTTTTTATTTTTTAAAATTACCGTTTTGGCAGTTGAAAACAAAAGACGATTGAAACATTTCTAAAGGGTATATAAAGAAGCGCAAGCAGACGGCTTCTTACTTAAAAACGTCATCGTAACAAGAACGTCGGTTCCGTGTTAAAGGAAGCCAGATAATGTAACGTCAGAACATTGAAATTAAAATTTGAAAATAATACAAGTGTCACAAATAAACGTTTCATGTAAAGCAAGACTAATACGTGACTAAATAAAGTTAGTGCTTTGGAATTTAACAATAACAATAAAATTTAAAAATTAAAGTAATATTTACCGAACGTTACGGCAGCATAATTAGTGTTTCGAAGAATCAAAACGTTTCTATGTTTGGAATATTCCTGTGGGTGCTACAATTTATCGTTTGTGGATCTCGTCAATAAAGGCAGCACCGGTAAACATCAAAGGGTCATTAAACACTAACCTAGAAAGTAAGTCAACGAAAGAACAACAATTGCCACTTAAATAAGTTTAGTTTAGTTTATAAGTAATTTTGTAATATTTTATCGCCTGTAACCAACGTTTACCGATTGCGCAAGACGTGGTTAGTGTAAATTGAAATTAATGCGCTTATGCAAAGTAAATTTTAGCGCACTATTGTTTTAAATTTGGAAGAATAAGATTTAAATTTGTATGTTAAAAAATGCTTTGTTGTTTACGTCGTGTTTTAATTGACGAGTAGTAGGAATTGATGGTTCAATCTCAAATAACACTGTTGAGCTAAAAGAACTTCAAAATTTTAAATAGAAAAATCAAAAATGAAAGCCTATAAACATTGCAGTATATGACTATGGTTTATTGTCGCCAGGTGTAGCGACAACACCCAATACACTTCTAGTACTCATGTCAATTTTATAAATAAAATTGATCTGTTCAGAAAAATTCTATCCACGCCAATATAATTTGTAATAAAAAATAACTTTGGTATCTCGCACTTTATAGAACACTCTGTACAAACAAAAATAATTTTAAAATGTCCAGCTCATTAATTTGCACAACTTTCATTGCGAAAGTTTTTTTCTAACCTCAATATTTTCCGAGATATCCACATTCCTCGCACTTGAGCCACCCTATATTTAGATGTGTTAAGTACATTATAAATATTTATATGTAAATAATTTTCATCAGATGCATTACTGAGAAATGTAGAAATATGTGATTCACATGACACACTAGACTTTTGGGATTGTGGTGCTTTCAAATAATTTTGGAACATTGCGGACTTTGGAAATATCAATATTATTTTTGATGTTCAGACAGCATTTCAATTTGAAATATGTACAGTAAGTTGATTTTTTTGATGGCATTTGCTTAAAATAAGCCAACAAAACATTTACGGTGTAATTTTAAACATTCTTTAAAGCACATCAATTCACAAGAACATTGTATGTGTTTTCATATCTTTTCTACTGTTTAACGGTAGTAGTTTATCTCAAACTCTAGAGGGTTCTGAACTAAGTTCAGTGGTATTAAAATCAATTTCACGATTCGGATGAACAAACGGCCAAAACTAAAATCACGAGCGTAAAATAGACGTTTCACATAGTATATTTCCGAAGAAAAAAATGCGGATTATTAGCTAATTTTCCCAAAAAAAATTGAAATTTTAAAATTCACGCAATTATAGATTAAATTTCGTTTTACATACTATTTATAGTATGTATAGTAGAGATAAAGAAAAGAATAGTATTAATAAAGGTAGGAAGTTTAGAAGAAAAATTAGAGATATTACGAAATAAGAAGAAGCTACGAGGTACGAGAATCTATATTGACGAGAACATGAAACATGAAAAAGGAAAGAGATATTAAAACAAAGATAAGGTTAGAAGCCAAAAATATGGAAAGGAGGGGAAAAAAATGATTTCTAAAAATATGGGTGGAAGGAGAAGGACGAAGGGACAGGGAAAAACAGGATATTACTTTGGAATGTGGCAGGAATAAAAAACAAAAAAAGGGAATTTTTGGACTTATATTAGGGATGAATATAGGATCCATTATTATATTTTTAATTCTGACGATGACTCTCAATAATTTTGAGTTGAAACTAGTAATAAATAATAAATAAATACTAATATTGGATTGCTTAAAGCGTAAATAATTTATATATATATACATATATTTATATTAGGGATTTTAAAATGGTGGGGCAGGTGGAAACCTGGATGGTAGAGAAAGATTGGGAAGAGTGGAAGATACAGTTCGCGAAAAAACAAAAGAAGATGGGAAGAGCAAAAGGAGGAATAATAATAGAAGTGAGAGAAGAATGGAAAAAAAAAAGAAAAAGAGGGGAGAGAGAAAAAATAATGGGAGTGATGAAAACGATTATAGAAACAGAAGAAGGAGAAAGATATGAAGTAATAACAATTTATGAAAAGACATAGAAAAATAGATAAAGTAATGAAAAGAGAGATGAAAAAAAACTAATATTAGGAAGCAATTTCAATGCAAGGAAAGAAAGAGGAAGGAGGTATGATGGTAAATGGACGGGTAAAGAAAAGAGTATCAATAGATAAAATAATAAATGGGCAAGAAAAAAAATTTGTAGAAGAAGAGGGAAAAGGATGAACAATATTAAACGGAAACATGGAGGATGGAAAAAAGGGAATATACGTTTATGGAGGAAGAGGAGAGTCGGTAATAGACTATGTAATTACAAATGAAAGAAGTATATAAGACATAGCAAAGTTCAAAATTGGTGAAAGTGTAGACTCTGATCATCAAACGTTAGAAGTGACCTTGGTGGGAGAAGAAAATGATACAGAAAAAAAAAGAAAGGAGGAGAGAAATGAAGGTATTGACGGATAAAAATATAGAAAGATACAAGAAAAAGATGGAGAAAGAACAAAATTCAGAAGGAGGAATAGAGGAAGAGATAAACAAGATAATAAAAGAAATAAAAGAAGCAACAGAAAAGAAAAGTATAGAGTGAAAACAGGAAATTTGGAGAGACAAAATGAATGGTGAAATGCAAGTGCCAGAAAGCAAAGATAGAAATGAGGAGAGGAGAAAAGAAAATGGAAAAATGGCAATTGAAGAATATAAGAAAATTAGGATAAAATTTTAAAGAAGAATGCAGAAAGGAAAAAAGAAGAATTCATAATGAGGTTAGAAAGTGAGATTGAGGAAGAAAACGAAGGACAAGTTTGGAAGTTCGTGAGAAGAAGGAAGAAAGAAAAGATGATAAAAGGCAAAATAAGAAAATAAGAGAAGGAGGGATTGAAAAGGAGGAGATGGAAAAGCGATAAATAAGATTTAAAAGGAAAGGCTGGTGGCACAGATGGAACACAGGGGGAGCAGTGGAAATACACAGGGAAAACATGAGAGAAAGATTAAGAGGAATATTTGAAAAATATGGAAAGGAGAAGGGTTACCAGAAAAATGGAGAGAAGCCATAATATGCCCAATATACAAAGTGGAAGATAGGAAAGAAAAGAAAAAAGAGGAAAAAATGTTTGCATATTTTTAGATTTAAGGTTAACTTTGATAAGGTGGAAAAGGGATTGTTGTGAGAAAACTTGAAAGAGGCTGAAATAAGCGAAGATTTAATAGATGCAATAGAAGAAATATACAAAAAAAACAAGCTGAGAAGAGAGTTTAGGATAGAGAAAAGGTTGAAACAGGGATGTCGACTGAGCCCTGGTTTATTTTCTTTGTATGTAAGAGACTTACAGGAAGAAATTAAAGGACAGCAGGTAGGAGGGATAGTGGTGGGAAGAAGAAAAGTGTGGGTTCTAGTCTACGCAGATGATATGGTGGTCTTGGCAAAAACAGAGGAGGAAATGAAAGGAATGACAAAAGTGATAAATAGATATTTGGAAAAAAGGAAATTAGAATTAAATGTGGAATAAAAACAAAAGTTATGGATTTATTAAGGTTGCAGAAATATTTCAGCCAAATTTTGAAAATAATTTATTAATTACTATAAACGTTTCTGCTTTTTTTTATTAAAAGCTTCATCAGTATACATAAAAAATATAAATACATATATATAACAGTTAACATGAGACATAATTATTAGATTTTACAATACATTTTTATATATTAAACATACATATTTAAAGCACACAAACAATAGAATAACAGCCGTACTTTACGTATACATAAAAATTATGGAGTTTAAGAAGAAAAAGGTAGAATAAAAGGAGGGAAATGGAAGAGAGAGGAAAAGATAAAGATGGTAGACAAGTATAAATACTAGGGTATATGGTGAGGTACGACAACAAAGGAGGAAGACCAGATTAAGGAACCAGAGAAAAAAGGAAATAAAATAATAAGGGAGGTATGGGGTATAGGCGAAAGAATATTTGTAAAAGACTTGGAGAAAAGAAAATGGATATTTGAGAGAATAGTAAAAGGTGTGTGTGTGTGTTGATGTACGAAGCAGAGGTGTGGGGATGAAGAGAATGAGAAACTGAAGAAGATACAGGAAAGGTATTGGAAGTGGACACTAGGTTTGGAGAAGAAAAACACCAGGTTATATAAGTCGAAGAAGAATGTAAACTGGAAAAATAAGGATACAAACAAGAAAAAGGGCAATACGGTATACATTTAAGTTTTAATCTCATATTTGTGATATTCTTGGCTTTTTAGTTTTTATTTATGCGAAGTAATTTCGCTTTATCTTCTTTACACTTAACTGTTAACTGTATTCTCGGTTTTGGTGAAGGCATATCTACAATCCTACTGCTAATATCAGAATCACATGAATCATTTTCTTGTGATGCTCTAAATTTAGGTGCAGGATTATCCGAATCTAATAAAGGTAAGGTACGTTTTGCTGTAGAACGTCTGTACTCCGCTCGGACCAGCAATAAATCTAGGCGAAGTTGATTCTGAGAAAAAAATGACGTCAATTCACTGATAACAAGTGAGGGGTCAATTGTATTTAATTTTAAATATTATTTTAAAATTTTAATTCTCATTAATAACACACAACTTTTAGTACATTGTAATCAAACAACAAATAAGTTGTTAATGGGATATTAAATTTGTTTTGTATTTTTGTTTTTGCGCAAAACTTACAGTTGGATAAATTAAAAATCAGAAATTATAAGCGATCAATTTTCAAAACGGAAGTTAATAAAACACGCGACGAATGTATGTGAATCACTTCAAAAGAGTGCATAATTATTTATCTTATCAATTTGAAATTAAAAAAAAAAAGAAAGATAAGTTAATACACAAAACTATTTCAGTAGGTAAATAAAAACAATAATTTGCTTTGTAAGCGCTACATTAACCTTCTGTCTCGAATTTTATCGGCACTGCATTTTATGTAATGTTTTCTTTTATTGTTTATAAATATGTCCGACCTAAGAAATGTTCGTCACCATTAACTTATTTCCTAAATCGTCAATATTTTACAAGGGCAATAACAGTTCCACAATTTTTTTGTCACTGCTGGGCGGTGTACATCTTTATTGGGAATTTAAAAACCTTGTTCTCTGTTGTTCTTCGAATTGTTTTTGCAGTTCACATACTCGCACTTTAGCCATTGTCATAACAAATCACTTTCAGACAAACGTATAAACTCGGAGCAGACGGTGACGTTAATTCAACGCGCACTAGAAAGCAACTAAAAATATTTCGCTGAAAATTGTCAGTGGAGCCATCTACAAATCGGTGAAATTGTCGGTTACATTTTCCCCATATGCGTTGCGCATCTTTAGTAACTTTATAATCAATGGTTGTATTAATGTACGCGATCCTACGTTCAAGACTTGATTTACGTAACTGATTATCTTTTTGTTGTTACGTTACCAAAACCAAACTAGTTTAGTTGTATATATCTTTAAAAAGATTATCAAGGTAGTAATTAAGGGTACACTCGATATTAATTTAGGTTATAAGAAACAAAGTAATGACGCAATTGTGGATATGAGTATGCTGATTGGGGAAGCGATACTGTTGATCGCAAATCTGTTTTTACGTTTTTGGAAATATTGTTTCGTGGGGCTCTACAACTGAAGCAGAATATGTGTCTTTATGCACGTGTGTCATACTACTGACTTAGAAACTTGCTATTTGAATTTGGATTTAAACTTTGATTGTCATGTTAATATTTATGAAGATAATCAAGCGGCAATTCGTATTGCGAGTTCTCATGAACAGTCAAAAGGAGTAAAGCATTTAGATTAAAATATCCTTTCGTCAAATATTTGATACAAAAGCAATGAACAACATGCGAACATACACAAAACCTTTGGGTAAAAATGTTTTTCAAAATTTACGAATATGATTAATATTAAATATTTGTTTTAAAGGAATTTACTGTTTTAGTTCTTTAATGTACGCAAGTGTAGAAAGTTTTTGAGGAAGAGTTGAATGTAGCCAATAGTAACTTTCTATAAGTTGGTAGTATTGAGTTAGTGGTAGTTAGTGGTTGAACAAAAACGTTTGATAAAACAGTAGACATATTGTGTTGTAACTATAGAAAATAACCAAAGATTATAAACGTAATCTTGTGACGTAAATTTGTCCAGTAAAACGAGACATGGTAAACTATAAGTCCCGAAAAATGTTAACCTTATGGATGTGTTGATGGCGCTGAAGCCAATTATTGCTTATGCGTAGCATGGTGGTTAGTAAATTATATAATATATGCGAAATAGATGAACAATTAAGGTTCGGTTTCACGATGACTTTATTCCCAGGTCGCTAGAAGGATCGATCTTAAATCATAGCGACTAAAGAACCTGTTTCTGTGTAGGTGCGTATGAAAGCACACACACAGCATAATAAACATACAGCGCCAAATCTTGGTCTACTAAACAAAAACAGCGTAAATAGCTTAGGACTCGGTTGAATCATGAAGAGAAAAATATAAACTCGTCCGCCAAGAGCTCACTGCTAAACAACAAATATCGACTCTAAGTTTAAATTACTGCCACACATATTAAATTTTTTATTGAAGTTATTTAGAATTATCTACATTTTGTTGAGTTTATGTCAAAAATAAAACTATAATTAAACATTGCTCAAAATTACTAATATTTGTAATGTTGCGACTAGTGTGAACTTGCGTTTTAAACCAAATAAAATGGCTTCAAGTTTATATACTTTGAATTCATAACTTTAAAAGGCGCCGCAGAGATACACAGCAGTATGTTCATTATGCTGCAGACACTGGTTTTATCTTCTTCCCCATTATTTGTTCTACTGTTGTACTCAGAGCAATTGGCAGATAAAATTGTAAACACAATATTCAATAGTTACGATCGAGAATGACCATGCTTCATACGTTATTTTTATTATCAGAGGTTGTTTTATTAATAGAAAATAGTGGCGTTTGCCACAGATTACAACCAGAACAATGATATAGCTAGAAAGTAGAAGACACTAAGAATGAATATTCAAACCAAAAGGTTTGCATGAATATCATTATAGTAAAACTAACAAATTTGCAAAATCTTTCAAAAAAGTCAAAAACGCTTACGAATTTACATTAAAAATAGTGTTCCAAACTCAATGGAAAACAAAATATCTGTACTCGCTTTCACACTCGTTGAGAAAGTAACTAATTTCTGATACTATCTTATTAAAAACTATATACAAAATTTAATTTATCATTTGAGATGTTTCTCCCAGAATCTCACAGTGTAATTAAAAAATCAGGTAATTTACTCTTTACTTAAGTTATTACCTATACATCAAACAGGTAGCGTAACTACCTTTGAAGCTATTGGAGCAGCCGCTCCATAGGGCGATAATTTCAAAGGGGCGCAAACATTTCAAAGTATGAATTAACTTTTCCTTGTAAACAAACATCCACTTTAAACAATAGAATTTTTTTAGATTTTTAAAGTTTGCACAGAAATTCTATGACATTTTTATAATATAATCATCAATGATAAATTGATCTACGTTTCTTTTTTGCTACATCAATTATTTGGTGTTGGTTTAGGTTAAATGTTTTCTTAAATCTTGCAAAGTAATCGTCGCCTGGTATTCCATTTTTGAATGAATTTTGAACATTGTTTTTCTGAACATCACGAGCCATGAGAGCCAATACTTTCTTTTTGGAAAAGCCAATATTTTTCATCAGCTTTATATTTTCGGCTATTTTCCGTTTTTCTCATAATGTAATAGGTCTTGATGGAGCTTAGACACCCCTTTGACCTTTAACATGTTTAAAAGGGTGACTTTCAGATTGTTATGAGGTCTTTGAGGCTCTGTATAACGATGATTCTTTACTTTTCTCATCTTCAATATGGCAGTTTTAGGGTTTCCTTGAAGTATTTAAATGGCGATTTCTTCTTAACAAACAAACGTACCATGTCTAAAACAAACAGCTGAAATAAATTATGCAAAAAAATAGAAGTATCCCTTCAATAACAATATACAGGGGGTAATTTTGTCCCATCAGTATTTGTTCTAATCAACTCAGTAATGTTTTCTTTTCTAACCCACTTGTTAACTTATCTGTGCACATTTGGCCAACAACTTTTATTCTATGACATTGTTTAGCAGACTAATAACCCGTGATTCAAAATTTTTTATCATAGTGGACCATAAAAACTCACGTACGTCTACTCTAAATGCATAAAACTGGATGTGTTGGACCTACCAAAGTACTATTAAACTATTGAAGTCATTTGAATTATTAATCGGCAAATCGGAAAAAGAAACAATTTATAGGAACCTTTTAATGCAACAGGTGTAATGATTTAAAATTATCTAAAGATAATGCATTTGTCTATTAAATCGATCAAAGTAAACGATCACTTCAGGAAAGGTTTCTTGGAATTCATGAAACGCAGCACACGAGTAGAATAAACCAATTGTCCATCAATTCTTACACCGTTTCAAAATACATTTCTACATGCAGCGTTTATGGTGGTCGGTGAAAGCCATAATGTCAACACAATCATAAATTGAATTTAAATCTGTCAGAATTGACAAATGTACAAGCTAAGCTAAGATACACCTTTTATATCTTGCTTTGTCGTTCATGGCAAAATTTGATGAAAACTTTTTAATTACGCTTTATAATATCATCAATAATAAATAGAACTACGTTCCTTTTCTTGCTACTTCAACTATTTAGGGTTTTTCTGGCTTAGGTTAAATGTTTTCTTCAAATCTTGCAAAGTAATCATCGCCTGGTATTCCATTTTTGAATGAATTTTCAATATTGTTTACGTTTTCTGAACATCAAGAGCCAATACTTCCTTTTTTGAAAAGCTAAAGCCCATTTTTCATCAATTTTATATTTTCGGTTATTTTTTGTTGTTCCTCATAAGGAATGATGGTGTGTCTTCTCATGGTGGAGCTTTGGATACTCCTTTACCTTTAGTATGTTTCAAAAGGGAGATTTAAGAATGTTATAGGTCTGTGATGCTCTGTATAATGTTAATTCTTGACTTTGGACAGCTTCAATACCAGTTTTTGGGGTTTCCTTGAAGTATTTAACTAGCGAGTGCAAAAAATAGAAGTATCCCTTTCAAAACAATATGTGGGGTACTTTTTCCCCAACAACGTTTGCTCCCATCAACTCAGTAATGTTTTCTTTTCCTGACCCGCTCGCTGACTTATCTGTGCACCTTTGGCCAACAACTTTTATTCTGCTGTGATCTAAGCAACAGCTAGTTTCATCAATGTTGTAAATTCTTGTTAAGGGAATATATTCTATGACATTTTTAGCAGAGTAATATAATCATCAATGATAAATGGATCTACGTTCCCTTTTCTTGCTACTTCAATTATTTGGAGTTTCTTCTTGCTTAGGTTGAATTTTCTTAAATCTTGCAAAGTAAAAGTAGCCTGGTATTCCATTTGTGAATGAATTTTGAAAATTGTTTTCCTGAACATAAGGAGCTATGCAAACCAGTACTTCCTTTTGGAAAAGCTAAAGCCCCATTTTCCACCAGCTTTATATTTTTGGTTATTTTTGTTCTTCTTCTTCATAAGGAATGATAGTGGGTCTTCCCATGGTAGAGCTTTGGACACTCATTTGACCTTTAACATGTTTAAAAATGGGGACTTTAGGAATGTTATAAGTCTTTGATGCTCTGTATAACGTTAATTCTTGAGTTTTCACAACTTCAATGGCAGTTTTAGGGTTTCATGGAGTATTTAACTGGCGGCTTCTTCCGAATATACGTCCGTACCATTCTAAAACTAACAACTGAAATAAATTATCATGCCAAAAAATAGAAGTATCTTAATTAACGCCGATTCAACTGGGACAAGTGGAACTTTTGCCCCACCTGAAACTATTTGTTGGCAAGTGTAACTCATGCACCTTTATTGCGCATAAAAATTGTTTTCCATTAATTTAAAGTGCAAAGAAGTTTTGTTTATCACTTGAATAGACTGAAATATTTTCACGAATTCTTTAGTCTAGTGCTAGCTCACGATGCGGACGAAAATGCCAACGTCTACGCAACTGCAAAATTCAAATTGTAAATGAATCGCTGCTTTCTGCATACACCACAGGGCATCAGAGGGATGTGGGTGAGTTAGTGTGCAATAGGTTACGTCAAATTACAAAAAACAATTTTCGCAGAATAAGGTTGGGTTCCACTTGGCCCAGATTTCCACTTACCCCTGTGTACCTTACTTATTACAAGTATTATTGCAAAATAGGATATCACGGCTTTAGCTTAGCTGTGATTTAATTTTATTTTGACTACACCTACACACAGTTGACTCAACATGTTATAGTTATCATAATTAAAGAATTAAAAAAAATACCGTTTACTATTATGTCCAGATAGGCACAGAACAATTAACTTTTATTTCTTTCTGCTGTGGCGTTTCTTCCGTGTACGGTTGCTGAAAATAAAACAAACCTTGGGTGCTAAATTTTTT
The DNA here is from genome assembly GCA_030710515.1 of Abscondita cerata. Taxonomy (NCBI): domain Eukaryota; kingdom Metazoa; phylum Arthropoda; class Insecta; order Coleoptera; family Lampyridae; genus Abscondita; species Abscondita cerata. The sequence goes on from JALBCR010000146.1 coordinate 998,579, forward strand.
ATGAAGTATACTCTCCTACAATGTCATACAGTGAAGATAAATCTTCCAGGAGTTCGTGTGGCCCAGATGGATGGAAGCAAAGTCGGAAATAAAACATTATACACAACATAAAACTCGTTGCTGACGGAAAAATCAACGGAATTATTAATTAGTTAACCAATTAAAGCGGACCCGTGCTACTACATGCCAAGTCATTACTCTCTTACAAGCGGACTACGGGTAAAAAGGGGTGATTATTCTTGAGGAATCAAGACGGTACGGTGGTGGGCTAATGAATGTATCGGTAACGGGCGGTTCAGTTGACGCACAAAACGCGCTACGTCAACCTAGAAGAATGGTGGACGGCGTACTAGGGTACAAAACGCCATAACACCAGCAGCAAAAGATAAGTGGCCAAGGTGTAGTGTTGAACCATTCCACCTCAATATATATTTTTAATGGCTTATGTAAATATAATATACTTAAAACATGTGAATTTCATAACATAAATGCAGATCATTATTGTTAGTTGAAAAAGTCCCCGATTGCAAACTGGTTTGACAGAAACCGTCCGTTTCGCCACCAGATGGCTTCGTTTTTATGTAACATTTCGTTTGGTGATTAAAAGATGAAGAAAAATTTTTTTTGTTTTATATTTGAAAAGGAAAAAATTTTATTTCATTGCACAACAGTAATGAATTCATTTCGATTACAAAAATGAAGTGTTATTTAGTTGAACTTCTCTAAGTAAATGAAAGTGAATCCAAAGTAAATACTGAATCAAAGCGTTATACGTATCCGCAAATTATCCGTTTCATTGAAGTGCACTTTAGTAAACCACATTTTTTGTTTTTTGGTCTGACGTTAACACAAACAAAGCGGATGGTTTCAACTCGTGAACACGCAACGTATAACTGCCCATGTGAAAAACAATGATTTTCAAAATTTATCCCGCAAACACTAAGCGATTGGCCTTGCGACTTGTTAATTGTCATTGCGACGCACCGGCGCCATTTACTTAAAATATTGGTTTGTAGTACATGTTATGTATCAGAGATGGCGCTGTATGTGAAAAAGATTTTCCCGCTTTTCTGTTGACATTTTTCCTGAATTTTCTTTGCTATAAACCTCACGGAGCCCGAGACCTTTCCAACGAATGCAAAACCGTGGAAATCGGTTCGTGCGTTCTGGAGTTATAGCGTCAGAAAGCAGAAAACCCGACTTATTTTTGTATAGTAAAAGATAAAAAAAAAATTTGTTGCTTCGAAGCAACAAGTTATATCGTACTGAAAGTGCCTACTGTTGTATCTTTTCACCTTCAAAAATTTAACAGAAGTGGCTAAGTTGACGCACGAAACGCGCTACGTCAACCGGACGGTTATTTCGTCGACGTACTGGCGGTACGGAACCCGATACCACCAGCACGGCGTACGGGGAGGAGCATGTACAGTAAGAGGTAAAATTGCGGAGCCGTATCCCCGGCGGGTTTTAAAAGAGGGAAAATGACTTACCCCAGTATTTGTTAGCGGACTCGGAACGGCTGTAGCACTAAGAAAAAAAGTCCTTATTTTCTCCCAAATTTCGGTTATAAAGCCTTTCGCAAAAAGTGAGAACAACGGTTCCCTGAGTGGGAATAATGCGCAAAGAACGCTACATCGGTACCCGAGCGCTTAAGCCGCTATTGCATCTTACTCAAATTCACTGTCGAGTGAAATTTACAAATTATTTGTACAATAAATAAATTAGTACACGGTAAAAGCAACAATCTATAATTATAAACATAATTCTATATTAAAAGAAAAGCAACGATTTTAATGACATGTAACATATATCAAATACAATTTAAAATGCTAGGATAATATGGGAGATTCTGTCGCATAAGACTTACGGGCGTTGTTAGCAACAACAAACTAATTATGTCTAAATTCAGTTAAACTTTTGTTTGTGACATCCCAAATTAAAGTTAACGTTAATTGAGGATTGGTGATTAAGGAAACTCGACGTACACACGTCACTTACACACGGTGACTTAAAACTAAGCTTAAACTCGGACTACACGGCAAGTAACTCCCGCCAACACAAAAGGCCTTTTGTTTTAGCTTCACCCACTTTATCTAAAGCGCCCAAGCCCGCTCTAATAGAGCTAGTGAAAACAAAACCCAACGTCGGTGGATGGAGTCTACCAGAATAAAAATTTGCTTATATACTAAGGATTCAAACCGTTTAATGTCACATATACGTGAGCTTCATACGCATGCAAATTGAATAGGTTTCTTAAACAATAAACTTAGCTATGTACTACTGAGGCATGCAGTTCCGATAAGAAAGGTTCTTTCTAACGACAGCAGTTGACAGCTTTAGAAAATCGGTAGCTACAGAATTTCCTTAGAGAACTAGACGACAAAACTCGGATAGCAGATATGCTCCTTTGAAGTGGCAGGCAGGCCGCGTGAACAACCCTCAGCCGGTTGAGTTCATCGGCCGTTAGCAGTTTAAATGTAGGCAAAACCGTGGTAGTCGTCACGTTTCTACAGGAAATGATTCTTAACTAATCGTTCCAAAACTCCCAGGAATTATCCAGATGGTAATATACGAGTAGAGTATGAGATCAAGACACGTGGGCGAATGCGGTCGAATTTATATTTACACACAAATTTAACTTGAAATTATTGAAGCCACACTAATACTTTACGTGTAAACTTTAGCTTCAGGAAGCACGCAGAAAACGCCCAGTAGAAGGAAATCACGAAATGTACGCTCGTCGTCTCGATAAATTTTGTGAATTAACGGATCCACCAATGAGAAAAGCGTATCGTGCGCGGCAAATTCGACTTTCGTCGTAACGTGCAACTCGCGACAGCCGTTATTTAGAAGACTTGCGACCTACGTTCGAGTTCGAGCAATTTGAACCGTAACATAGTACAAAAATTATTTGCATGTGGGCCAGTATTAATGGTAATTGAAAAAAATTGTTTCTGCCATTTTGACAACGTATCCTCTGAGATACTTTGCTAGGTAGAGTGTATTTTCCTTTCTTCTAGAATATGGATCAGTATAAATACATCAGTTAGTAAAGTAGTTACCTGTAAATGTTTTACACTGTAATAAAGTCAGAAATTAAACTAAAAGTTGTATTACTAAAGAGATAAACAAAAGAAATATCATATCGTAAAATTTCCACCAAAACCACATTTATTTCTTGTGAAAATGATAAAAACAGTTTCTTTTCTAATGCACATAAATGTACATTACACTGAATTTTTTTAGGAGTCACATAACTTACATTTTCCTCATTAATGTCATCTTCTAGTTTAGACTCTTGATTTTTATTCTTCATCCTCAACCTTCAAAAGTGTTTTCTCTCGACGGCTCAGAAGCCATGCATTGTTTACTGAGATATGAATCATGTAAACCATGTACCATCTTTGGGTTTTAAAACCAGTTCGGTAAAGCGCTACTAACATGACGGATAAGTCGACTCCGCCCATGTGCGAATTATATTGATTGCTTAACAATTTTGGGACAAGCGTGGTTAACCTTTTTTAATCTTTGCAATACCTCTTAGCTGTTGCAACTGGATACACAGAAACGAATGAGCTGACCAGAGTGACTGGTTTAGTATTCTGCCATTTCACAACATAAAGTTTATTTTATTATCAACCTTCTGTACAAAAGCACCTCTACGTCTTTTCTTCAAACATTTATCTGTCATCAGCACACAATTTCCTAGTTTATTAGAGCGCATAGTCCCCAAGCTCAATATACCACACTTTTCTCACAAATTATGTTCATGTTTTGTAAAATCGTGTTACCCAAAAGGTATTATCACCACAGTATAAAATAAAATCATAGACGATTCCCGAACGTCCAGGCTTGACAAAATTTTTGTAACCCCATTTTTTGGTTTATTTTAATATATTGTGCCAATGTATCTCAGGAAATACGGTGCCAATTAAAGGGTTAACTATAATTACATTTTGTTTTTCACATAGAAATATTTCTTTTACTTAGCAGAATGTCTAAAAAACTGAGTGGTGCTGACAACAGTTTTTAATTTTTTTTGATTTTAATGAATTTGGTTTAAGTTTAGGTGCGAAGACTATAAAAACTATAAAACTGCTCCAGGGTGCTTAAAACCTAGTTACGCCACTGATCATCAATTTTGCATATTGATGGAAGTTAGTGTGAAAAAGATGCAGTTAATTATTTTATATCTGCACTGTTTATATTTTGAAAGTGAAAATAATCTTTCGTCAGCAACATTACGTAATATAAGCAAAGTTCGAACGGCGGTCAGAAATTTTTGATTTTATGTCGTTATGTAAAGTAATGAATTTAATAACTTAAACGTTATATTATAGTGGGGAAATGTGAAGTTCAAGTGTGTAGAGCGTTGCAGTTTGAACTCTAACAATGTTCTCAGTGACTTTCACGAGGCTACAGCTTGCAACTAAAAATTTAAACAAATTAAAATGTGTGGTTCGCTACAGTTCCAACATAATTCGTTCTCGTTTTCCGGATATTGTTATTCCCAACGCCAGTATTCCCGAATTTGTATTCAAAGATTTTAGCAGATTTCCGAACAAAATAGCAACGGTAAGTGCATTCAGAAAATAAATAAATAAGAATGAAAAGTTTATAGGAATGTGCCGTAAGTGGCCGAAAATATACTTTCGAAGAAGTTAGAAGAAAGTCGATAAACTTCAGTAAAGGAATCAGAAAAATTATGAAATTAAAACCTAACGATGTGATTGCCTTAATCTCACCTAATATACCTGAATATCCGATATGTGTTTTGGGAGTTTGCTCGCAAATTTACGAGTAACCACCGTAAATTCTGAAGGGACAGTAGGTATGATTGTTTTTATTTATGTATTTAATATTGGTTAAGAATGTTAACTTAATTTTTACACCAAGGATTTTCTTAGCAAATGTTTATATAAAGTAAAAGAACAAAAAATAGTCTTATCTAGTTCATATCAAATAGGAGCATATTAGAAAAAAGCATCATGGTTCACTAGTAATGGTGTTATTTAAAAATGTTTTGTGGTTCGTATCTTAACTTTCTTCTTGAATATTAGGAATTTTTGATAATGTTAAATTTTTTGTTTACGTTTGACTAGTTATGAGTAATTTTAATCATATCTAGTGTGGCAGATATGGCTTGTTTTTGAACAAACAGTTTGTTTATTCTGCAATTGACAATTCATTTACTTATCAATTATATTTTTTAATGTAGTATTGAATTGTTGTATTACTTTGTCATTTGTGACTGGAGAAAATAAAAAGAAAATTATAGTTTTTGTTGAATTTAAAATCAAACTTGTTTCTCAGTATCAATTAATCCATGTGTTTACATTTTTACTCAGAAAAACGATTTGCGTATTTAGTAGGATGTTTTAATGTATTTCAGACATATTCTATGTTTGGATATAAAAGTTTATCTTAAGTACATATTCGTTAATAAAAAAGCAACATGTACTTAAATATTGTTATTGGTCATATACATTACCTATCTTACAGTATGCGAGAACACCGAACATTTGATTTGATTTTTGTCAAGCAACGATTATTTTATAATATTAATGTTACACTAAAAACAATAATCCAATCAATATACACCAAATGGTCTCAAAATCTAGAAAAAATTAAGGAATGAATGAAATTTGGAATTTAGATAGTTGAACTATAGTATTATTAATGAAACAAACTTTTAACACCAAAAAGACCTGTTCAGTATTTACATGCGTTTTTATTTTTAAATATTCCCAACAAAAGTTGTACCTAAGATCTTAAGCTACAACTTTTATTTGAACACTTTTGTTACAAAGATAAAGATCTAATTATACAGGTGCAGTAAAGGTCCTTTTGCGCAGACATTATTTTAACAAAACTCTTTAAAAATAAAGACAAGGAAAAAATATAAACGAATTACGTAATCTTGTAGTTATGCACTCGCCGTTACAACTCTTCACAGTCGTACGTAATAATTTTTATGTAATACACTATTAAAAATCGCATATTTCATAAATTCAGAATCATTTTTACCCTTCTACTATTTGCAATGACGTCATCGAAACTTTTTTAAATGGCACTACCTAACTTTTTGCAGTTTTGGGTAGACGTAACATTCTGAGTTTTATTCTTTTGTCATTGACATTGACCGTTCCCGGAATATTAATTTTTAAAGCAAATAAAACTAGAGATATTTTCCAAGTTTTTGAAACGAACGAAACAAATTTTTTTAAACTTTATCAGTTTATCTTTACCTTGAAGAAAATGATTCGTTATTGGTAATAAATGATTGTTACCAACTGACAAAATGACTCTTTATTACTTGTTTCAAAAATATCTCTAGTTTTGTTTTAGTTTAAAAATTAATATCTCGAGAACTGCCAATGTCAATGTCTAAAGTGACACATGGCTGAACTCAGAATCTACCCAAAACTGCAAAGAATGTAGGTATTGCCATTTAAATAATTATTGATGACGTCATTGCAAAAAGTAGAGAAGGTAAAAATTAATTTGAATTTTAGGAAATGTGGTTTAAAAAACAAAATTGCTTGTCCGAGGGTTTCTGTCGTAAACGATCATACATATCAATTATTCCTGACTAAACGTTTGCACTATATACAGGGTGTTTCTGAAAGGTGTGTACATGGCTTTACCAGAAGTTTTCTGGCTCAACATAGACCGTTTGACACCAATTTACCTATAACCAAAAGTGCACCATAAGGGCGTCAAACTTTCCAAAAATATTGTATATTGGGAATAACTCGAGAACAGTTCGACTGATTTTGTTCCCCTTTCGTATGCTGGTTGTCTGCTTCCGATGACGTTTTTCTGTGTAATGTGGACAAATGTCTGATGCCAAGAAAAGTCGTTTTCATACGGGCACTATTAAATAAATGATAATATGTTAACAACCGTCAATGATACAAAACCAAAATAATTCTGAGACGAATAAACTGAACAATTTCAAAACTTTTTTCTCTCTTGTTAAATTGCGCTAATGTTAACAGTTCGATCAGAAGAAAATTAAAATCATATTTATGCAAGGCGCATCCATAATACCCTTAGAAATTCAAGTAGACTGCTAGTAGGCTATGCGATCATGTCAATCGATTTGGGAACCTTTCTGCGTAAACCTCACGCTCTCCCGACAATTGTCACTGCAAAAGCCCAACACTAACAGCATATCAGTCTGTTCGACAAATGTGTAGTCCATTTTTCAAGCAGTTAATCGCAAAATAGAAACGTGAGTAATCTAGGAATATCCGAAATTAATGTCACAAATGATAGATTTAATCGCATAGGATCACCTTGCAGGGATATGATTTTAAATTATTTTCTGATCGAACTAATAACATAAGCGCAATTTAACAAGAAAGAAAAAAAGTTTTCAAATTGTTCGTTTTATTTGTCAGAATTATTTTGGTTTCCTATTGTTGACGTTTGTTAAAATATTATCAATTATTTGACAGTTCCCGTATGAAAGCACTTTTTCTGGCATCAGAAATGTTTTCACGTTACACAGAATAACGTCTTTGAAAGCAGACCACCAGCATACGAAAGCGGAACAAAATCCGTTAAACCGTTTTCAAATTAATCCCAACATACAATATTTTTGGAAAGTTTGACGCCCTCTGGCGACCTTATGGTGCACTTTTGGTTATAGGTAAATTGGTGTCAAACGGTCTATTTTGAGCCTCTGGTAGGCCATGTACAGGGTGTCCTATTTTTGAGTAATTGGGGGTTTCAAGTATTTCGCGAATTGATAGGGAAAAACCGTGGTCAGGGAACCTTGGCCCGATTTTTTGAAACAAATTCAATAATCTAAACAGCACTTCGATATCTCGAACTCGTTTGGGAGATACAGAGTGTTTTGCGTTTTATGCCGTTTTCTTTAAACCTTAATAACTTTTTGTTTGTGAATATTTCTTATTTTAACAAAACATTTTTGTGCATTTTATATATGCAATTCAATGGCGTGCTTGAATTTATTCTAGCTTAATTTGTTTCTAAGTTACAGACCAGACATGCATTTTTTAAATGGAAACCATAGTTGACTATGACTTCATTGATTAGAGATTTTTAGCTTTCTGAAAATATGGTTTCATATATTTATTTAGGGCAAATAAGGAAATTATAAACGATTTTGGAAAAATACCTCTTGATCAAAGTCACCTATGAACTTTTGTTTACTGCGCGCATTTGTTGCTAGTTTTTTGACACTTCACGCAGTTGTTTTTATAAATAAATGGCCAAAAAGTTATTAATTTCAGCAATTAATTATTATTTTAAGCAAAATGTTTTGGTTAAAATAAAAAATATTCACAAACAAAAAAGTTATGAAACTTTAAAAAACGGCTTAAAACGCAAAACACTCTGAATCTCCCAAACGAATCGAGATATCGAAGTGCTGTTTAGACCATTAAATGTGTCTCAAAATCGGGCTACGGGTCTTGACCACGGTTTTCTCTATCAATTCGCGAAATACCTTAAACCCAATTACATCGAAAATAGGACACACTGTACATACCTTTCAGAACCACCCTGTATATGTCATACACAGCGTTGATCTCGGTATTCTTACCTCACCTTTCACTGCTCTATTATAAATATAGGTTACGTTCTCACTATACAGGGCGTTCCAACGAAAACTTGACCCCCTCCTGTAAGTCAGAAACGGACGTGTGATCGAAAATTTCAAAGAACACGTCAATTTTTATTTCTAGGGGTATTAATTCTGATATAAAATTATACTTTACTTCACCCTTTGCGGTCAGCAACTACCCCCATACTTTTTCAATAACATAGGGGTCGAGTGATGCATCATTTGAACGGTCTTTTGTCCCTCTATTAACTCTGTGATTTTTTTGAAATTGGTTCATTCGTTATTGAGAAATTAAATGTCGAACATTTTATTGAAGAAAAAACAGAAAATTCGCTGTCGTTTATTTTATTGAGGAAATCAACAAAAAATACTATCAATGGAAACAAAATCAACGCATCAATTGTTCAAAATGGCCTCCACTTACTTCCATACAATAATACAGTCTACTTTTGAAAGCGTTCCTTCAAGATGTCGGAGTCAGCAATCGGCATTCCCGAACAATTCTCTGTCGCAGCTCTTCTAAATTTGTATGCTTAGTAGAGTAAACTTTTGAGTTCGCTGTCCCCACAGAAAGAAGTCCACCAGTGTGAGATCAGGTGATCTAGTTAGCCACTCCACTCGACCCTTCTACCGATCCAACGCATTGGAAAACGTTTGTCCAAAACTGTCTCACCGGAACATCGAAATGTGGGGTGCACCATCCTGCTGGAATGTTATTTCATTTTCTAATAAATTGTCATCATTTTCTAAAATTTGTGTAATCATAGGATCTACACATTCTTGTAATACGATCACACGTCCGTTTCTGCCTTACAGGGGGTCAAGTTTTCGTTGAAACACCCTGTATGTAAGCGCTACTAGAAATATTTATTTATGTGTTCGTGAATTTTAAGAGTTCATATTTAACCTGAAAAATATTTGCATTTTATTAAAATAAAACGCATTTTTCACCTGTGCATAAAAATAATACACTATTTAAATTTGATAATGAAGATTTGTAAAACAAAATAATCATTCAAAATTTAGACTTTGATGTATGTTCCCTTGAATTTTTATAGAGATATGTCAGATATTATTGAAATTATACATATTTTAAACTTAAAAATTTTACGTTTCAATGAAGTATTAAAAAAAATCTAAATTGAAAGGTTGATATTTTCCTCCCATTGTAAATGACTTCGGTGTGGTTTTAATAAGATGAAAAAAGTTTGCAAAATAAATAGTCATTTTATTAATTATTAAAATAATTATGAGCAAACATTTTTGAAATCACATAAACATAGAAAGCTTAATTTCAAAGTTAATTCAATACTTCAAATCTTTATAAAAATGTTATTCACTAAAAATTTAGGATTTCTATAATAGTGTTGATTTAGTGATTATTAGTACAATATTTCTATCTGATATTATTAATGAGAAATGAAATATCAGAACTGTAAGGCGTAGCGCATACGCAGTAGTCAAAAAATACTTTTTGATAATCGGTGGTATTTTTGTTACAAATTGAGATATTAAAATAATTTTCAAACAAAATTTGTATGTAAGGTTTTAAACTACAACTTTTGTTTGAAACTTTCTTTCATATTTTTATTTAAAGAAGATTAAAACTAAATTTGCAATTTTTTTTTGAATCACAGGTCATACCTATCACTCAAAGAAAGATTTTTAATCTGATAGAATACGTATTTAACTATCTAGTTTTAGATTTTCATAGATTCCTTAATTTTATTAGACCCAAATGTGTACATTGATTGGGATACAAGTACACAATAAATCATAAAATACCATCAAATTTCATTCAACGTGCTTAATTTTGGGGCCGATCCAATCATACTAGCAATTTTACCAGGTTTTATACCGAAAAAATTTGTTGGTACAGAAATTACTTGCTCTGGTAGAAAAATGTTTGATATCACAACAATGTTACATGAAGTTTAGGCTCAAAGGCATTTACTATTAATAACATTAAATTGTTTGCATTAATGTTACCACAAAAATCTGAAGCCAATGAAAGAAAATGTTGAATTCCAATTTAATCGTTATTGGGCTATTAGAATAATATTTAAATCTAATTAATTTAAATATAACATTATGTTTGCTGAAATCCTTGAGGTTAATAGTAGTTCATCCCAAGTTATTTGTCCGGTGAAAAATTAACTCCTCTTTACTTATGGATGCACGCCGTAGTTGAAACATTTGTGAAATGTACACTCAAGAAAGAAAAAAATGGGACAGTTGGGTTTGGCAAATTCAATGAGCATCGTAATATTTCTTACAATTGAACAAACAACATTTGTCAATATGAACGTTTATTCTTTACTAACTCATCCATATACCTAAACATTTTAGCGATTTTAATAAAACTGTGAAAAATACATTCACTCGATACGATTTTTGAAACTATTTTATTTAATTTGCTGTCGTAAATGACATTTATAACTTAGTTGCTCTTAATACCAAACAATTTCTTAAATTCTTATTAATTTATATTTATTATAATAAAGTAAGCTTTATTTAGTTAATAATAACTAATAGCATCTTACATTTGACATATACTAAGTTACAATTTTTACTAACTAATATTTGTTCCTAACATATACTTCAGTTTCGGATTTGAAAAGAAGACATAGTGCTACTATATTTTATTTCGTTGTTCAATTCATTATATAACTTTAATTATTTATGGTAAAGTAAGTTTTGGCTACTAGTTCTATTGTATTTTGGTAATCTAAAGTTGTCTCTTTATCTAGTTTCATAGCCGTGAAATTCTCGATTGTGAAATAAATATGTGTTTAAGAATACCGGTAATTTTTTATTTAAACATTTATAAACCAAAACTAGTACATTAGATACTGTATTTTGCCAAATACTGAATAAGCCAGATTTTTCTAGCATATATTTTACACTTGTTAATTTAGAACATCTTAATATACCATCGTTGCTTAAAAAATTATAGTACTACAATAATTGAAGAACGGCTCTATAATTGAACGATATTCTAATAATCTAAGATCATATCCTAAATTATTCAAAATTCTTCCTAAAAAAATATTTTCCGCTTACTATCTTTATTATATACTCTACATTTTTATTGTCTGTAATAACACCTAAATATTTAAATTTGTCAACAATTTCGATTTTGTTGTTCCCTATTATAATCTCAACGTCCTCTAGATTTGTAATTTTTTGCTCCTAATACCATACATTTGGTTTTAGATACGTTTAATTTCAATTTTTTGCCTTAAACTAATTTGTTAATAATAACAAATCGTTATTAATTACTTTAACACTTTCTTGTATATTTTTCCTGAAGCTGGTATCATCCGCAAATAAATGAATACAAAGTGATTTTGGAACTGCAGTTATGTAATTAATATAAAGATTAAATAATGTAGGACCTAGTACGGTACCCTGTGAAACTCCCAAACTATTAAGGATATTTTCGGACATTACGTTGTCTATACGGGTTTTCTGAAAGCGATCATTTCGTTACCTTTCAAACCATTTGTATTTGTTGTCTGAGATTCCATATAGTTTTAATTTCTGGAGCAATAGTTTTTGACAAATAGCATTTGTTTCAAGGTTTAGGAAAACCACTAAAACCTAAACACGCCAACCCTTGCCCACCTCAGTATTCATATGTAATAATATTAATTAAGTGTGTAAACATTATAGAAGGTAAATAAGAACATAAAATATAACAGCACAGCCATTGCATGACGACATATAATGGACCTTATAGCTAAAATAATTAATATTGATAAAACATAAATTACACAATTCAAAGTGAACTAAAATGTTCGTTAAAAATAAAAAAAATATTTAATTATTATTTAATTTAAATATCAAGGCTGTTCGGGAATTGACCATTTTTTTAAAGATAAATAGTAATTTTATCTGACAAATCAAATATACAGTACATATGTTCTCGGATCGACTAAAATATAAAATTCTTATTTTTTGTTTTCTCAGAAAATTTCACATTTGATGATTTGAATTGCTAGTTTTCAAACACCAAAACACAAATTACTTTTTTTTAACTCAAACGGTTCTCGAGACAGTCACATTTTTTTAATTAAACAGACTTGTTTTCATAATTCATAGAAGTAACTCCAGTGGGCTGATTTCATTGAAAATACAACTTACAGCAGATTGTTACATTTATGACCTTTGAGCAGTCCTGATCTCACAATAACGGACTTTTTATCTGTGGGGTCGTTTAAAACAAATTGTGTAGAGACTACCTACAGTGCGCAACTAGGCCATGATGAAAAGTAATTAAAAATTAGCTACAAAAACATGGCATTATTAGAATACTAAGTAGTTTTGCTTTTTGAGAATCATTTTACCATTATTTGTTAAATTTATTAAATAAAATTTGAACCCAATTTAAAAATTTTTAGCAAGAAAATTATATTATTTCAAAACAGTTCGAGTTAAATAAAAATAATTGGTGTTTTGGAGGTGTGAAAATATGCAGAAAAAGAGTGAATTTTTCTGAGAAATCAAAAAATAAGCATTTTGCTCTTTTAAAATCGATTCGGTATCATACTGTAAGATATGTAACTAATACTCTCATAAATAAGATTCTACAATACTTACTAACTCGTTGGTAGTTTTGTAATGTAAAATTATTCAACTGGACTCTTGACCCGCCTGTCAATGCATTGTTTGCAATTGCATAGAATTAAATCCGATTTCTTTTTTTCAGGTGAAATAAAGCGACAACTTGAAGATTCTGACGCCACAGCAATTATCACTACGTGTTCATTAGAAAACCAAATACGGTTAATAGTAAAAAATATGTCAGCTCCTATTCATGTAATTGCTATTAAGACGAAGGTAAATATTATATAACATACTAATGATGATCGTAGCATATAAACTTCTGTTACGCACGTTTTCACATTATTATTCAATTTTCATCTAACCCGATATATCACTTAGGCGAAATCACTAAACTCTGTTTAGTTGACTCTAATTATTTGGTGGTAAAAACAGGGTTGCAAAAGCTTCCATGTTAATTTTCTAATGATGTTTGTTTTCAGGTCAGTTAATCACGGTCAAAACTCTCGAATTACTATTATTAAAAAAGAACATTATTTATGTTTTGTTTATTTAAGTAAATACCTTTTACTGGGCATTTATGGCATTATAATCTGATCAATAATTTGATTCTAACTAAATTGCTACACACTCTCAAGTCGACCTCCGGTTCTAACAATTGAACTACACTAATGCCCTCTAACTAACGCACAAATGCTCTGCTTTACTATACCAGTTCAAAAGGTTTAGTCCTCTTAAGTCTTCTGGTCAGGCTGGTGTTGTCGAGGAGCTAGATTGCCTCACAATTCACGTGTTGGAGAAGTCTTCGTTCATGACATCTTGCTATTTTGGGGATGGTTTCTATTTTCAAGACAGAAGTCGCAGTTGCGGTACTACCAAGATGCATATACCATCTTTCTCAGTGCTTTATTTTGAAGTCGCTGACTGACGTCGATGTTACTTTTGCTAGCACAGCTCCAAAGTTGTAAGCCATATGTTAATACTAGTTTCAAGACTTGCTCATACAGGAGTAATTTATTCTAAATGGATAACTAGGAGTTTCTTCCTATGAACCAGTACATCTTTCTGTACTTTAGCTTGAATTCTTTTTTTTCTTTTCGCCGTAGGTTTTCCTGCATAGTCTAGTATCTAGAGTCATGCCCAAGTATTTCGCTGAATCAGCATGCGGAATTTGGGTCCCATTGATTGTAATGGGTATGTGCTGTTTTAATATATTGATGAAGTTTACATGTATAGTTTTATTTTCGTTGAGCTTAATGAGCGAGATTTTGGTCTAGGTGCTTATTCTATTGATAGAGGATTGTAACATTTCAGAAGCTACTTCATGGGTTTTCCTACTGCAATAATTGTTGTATCATCTGCAAAGGTTACGATGATGTTCTGTTCAGGATCAGGGATATCACTAGTGTATAGCAGGTAGAGTACTGAACCCAGTATACTACCTGTGGCACTCCTGGCTGGATTTTTTCGTAAATCAGAATGAGCATCCTCCTGGTTTATTTTAAATTATCTTTCTGAAGGGTGTAATTGTAGAAGTTAAAAGTATTGTCGTATATTGAGTTTTATTTAGTTATTTATATATATATTTATGATGGAAGCTTTCATCGCCAAACTTTATCAAAAGTCAGCGCCATATCCAGGAATACTGTTTTTTCCCTCCTGAGACTGTGATCTTGATCTATTGTGGAATGGCTTTTTCTGAAGCTGATTTGATGTTAGAGGATTAGATTCTTTCTTCTATGAATCTATTTAGTCTTTTAAGAAGAGTCTTTTCAGTTTTGATAACTTGTAGTAAAGAAATAGGGCTATATGACGACTTTTCCTGGGGCGGGTTTCCTGGTTTAAGAATCATTACTACTTCCGCTTTTATCCACATCATAGGAAAACATCTTAGTCTAAGTGTAGCGTTAATGAGATGAGTCAATTTTACTATTGCTCTCTTTGGAAGCTGTTTAAGAATTTCTAATGTGATTTGCTCAAATTCGGGTGCTTTCTTTGGGTTAATATTTCTTCCAAAACTGCTTTTGGTTAATTTCAAGATCTTCTTGTCTTGATTTAGCCCAGTCTTCTCAGGCATTTCGTTAGAAGATCAGTTTCAAGTGTTCTACAAATCTAATAGACCTATTTCAATTGTCTGAGAGAGATGACAGATTTGTATTTTGCTTGAGAAAAAAAAGAGACGACAACATAGATGCCTACTGATAGGATTGGAAAGAAACATGATTTTTAGACCATGCGATGTCAACTTTTAGACAGTTTCAAACTTGACAAATACTTGACAGCATTTGACAGTTGTTACCACGTTTTGACGTCGTTGATCATATAAAATCTTCGTTGTGTTGTGTTTGTGTACGTCAATTTCCAATCATATGCGCGCACACGCCAGGTACTTTGCAACACGTCTATTGCCTTTTGTTGATTGTTCTGGGCTCAACATCCGTCTGAATTTCGAATAGGTGGGTTTTAAATAGTAGAGCGTCGTTTTAAGCCTTTAATGGTTTTCCACAAAGAGTAATTCATATTTACTATCGTTGGGTAAATAATTTCTCAGAAAGCTTTCAGGTGATTTGTTTCTGATGTCTTGAATTCTCTCTTTAATTGTTGAGTGGCTCTATTGATGCCCTTGTTTAGTGCCATATCTTTTTAATTTTTTTAGGCACAAGATTTTAATTTTTTAGGGTAATTGTTACCTTTAACTATAAGTTTTATATCAGGAGTATTTTCCCATCTTTTTGTTGCATTTTTTTTGACAAACAGTTCTACTTCTGTATCTAATTGTTCTTCAGTTCTGAGCAGTACAGGAAGGTTTAGAGATCTCTAGTTTGGTCTTCAAATTTTGTCAGTCGGTTAGTTTATTATCAGTCTGTGTGGAAGCTCTTAAGATAAGAAGTATGAGAAAGTGATCTAGAAAATATTCCTCACTATAAAAAATGTTATTAAGTTAGGAATTTTGTGTGGATCTCATGGCCAATATGTGGGTTTACCAGTCGTTAGTATTTCATAGTTCAATCGGTTACATGCCCTCAAAAGTTCTTTACCTTTTGTTGTTGTTAGTTCGGATCCTCAATGGGGTTCTTTTGCGTTGAGATCGCCAGTTGAGGAAGTGTTCTTCTTAGATTAACTATGATAGTTGTTGCCTGTATTATATCTACTTGGTATCTAATCTCTTGGTGATGTACAATGGATTCTTTGAGGCATATATAAATTATTCTATGTCAAGAACTACTTGCAATCTTGTTGATGTTGGAATAGCCCAGTGGCATTCCATTTCATTATTCTCAGTTGGTTAGGCAAAGAAAATAACATACATTTTTAATATTAATCATTAACTTTTTTCTATATAGTTAGCATTCAGTTAGACGATTTTTATTTCTTAAATATTGAAGTGAACTAGCAATAGTAGAACAGCCATTTTTGTACTTGCTTGTTTCCTATACTGTTTAATAGGCTTGGGACATCTTTTCCCCGGTTTCAGGAGACAGGACTTTAGCAGAGTTTCTCATTCTTGCAGGCGCTAATGGGATCGATAAACTTGGGATCACTGGTACTTGATTTAGGATTTCCACAAAAGTTTTTCAAATTGCACTTTAATAGAATTAAAAACTGATCATACATTATATTGGGTTCTCTTCAAAGGCGGATTTAACCTGTTTACAGTGGTCGTTTTCTTCGATTTTGTTTGAATAAAAATCTTCAATTTCCTCAAAAGAATCATAAAAAGAAAGGTTTGTAACTGTTTTCGGCCGAGGGGTTCCTGGTAATATTTTTGCACCACGATTGTGAACTAAAGAGAAACCAAAGGTTCGCATCTGTTTTCGGTCAAGAGGGGTTGTTTTATGGAGTATAGGCGAGGCACATTCTCGGAATTTGACACGTCGAAACCATGCCTTGCTTTTCAGCACAGTTCGAAAATGGGGACTCCTTCATTTCTCTGCGTCCTAATTGAAGGATGCAACCATCTCCAGAACCAAGAAGATTTTTTAAGATGTTCGTGTCTTGGGTCAGTGGTTTCTCAGTGGAATCATTCGAGTGGTAGGCATCAGTACGCACTTATCGTAATTGACATTGGCGGGAGGAAATGGGTACAGTTCGCAAGTGCAAACTATTGATAATCACAGATTTATCTAAATCATCTCTTAAAATGGCTTCTAATACCAATGGCAATTTGGTTTTGTCCAATATGACTGTTTCATTTTCTATTTTTCAACGTCGCACCGCTTTGCGAATGACTTCTTAAGAGGACCAAATACACTAACGTCGAGTGGCTGAAGGATATGGGTTGGCGTTCCGTGCAGTGCAACAATCTCAATTTTATTTTCTGCCGGGAAATTAGACAGATGTAATGTTAGATGCGAACTGTGCCCATCAACGTACAGTATAACAGACAAGGGGATTTGACGTTTAAGTAGCCACGGATGAAAAACGTTAGCTATGTATTCATAGAATACTTCACCATTAATCCACCCTTTTTCAGATTTTCCTGCCGACTAATTATCGGGAAAGGTGCAGTTCAAGGTTTTGGGGTACCGTTGCCCAGAGCATAATAAAACCGTAAGGCTCTCCTTTTCATTTGAAGAGCACATTTCATAAACGTTTCTGGTGCCTTTTATTGTTAGCACCTTTTCTCCCTTCGGACATAATAAAAGCTCCAACCAGCATTTAATTCCATTTTCCGTGCAACTTGCTCGACTGGAAGTTAGCTTTCTACTTCACATAACCAAATTGTGATTTTGCCGAAAAAGCATTAGCCACTTCTTCACTGGCACTGCATTTTTGAAATTTTGGTTAATATTCATTTCTGCTGTTATTTTTGTAACTGACAAGATAAGGTGTGAAGAGGTTATAGGAAATCCTCGCCTGCCATGGCGGTGATCCAATTTACCAGCATTTTCTCATTATTTTTTCCCTAGTACACATTTTGAACCCACTCTGTAACAAAACAAAAGTTACACAGTTACACCTCTATTTCTGAGAAGAATACATAGCCTACACTCTATTCAGTTTCTAAATACCTACTTTTTTCCGCAATGGTTCGTTTTCTTGCTTATTTTAACCATAAGGGTACTGTATGGTATTTGGTACCACTACTGGCCT
The DNA here is from genome assembly GCA_030710515.1 of Abscondita cerata. Classification (NCBI taxonomy): domain Eukaryota; kingdom Metazoa; phylum Arthropoda; class Insecta; order Coleoptera; family Lampyridae; genus Abscondita; species Abscondita cerata. The sequence continues at coordinate 1,016,835 of JALBCR010000146.1, forward strand.
TATGCACATTCATTACTCCCTCTTTAACAACCGAAATTGCCTTCTCCATGTTTTCAATTGTCCACTGGAACTTCGGTTTCGGCCTTGGTGCCATGGTGCTAAAACTGTTTAGAAATGTCAGCCAATTATGAGAATGCAAAAAAAATCATCAATCACTGGGTTAACATTATGAACCAGTGTTTGATAAACAGTAACAAACACTGGGTTAACATTGGAGCCAGTGTTTGGGAAAAATATCAAACACTGGCGTTTTCCTAATTATAACATCCAGTATATATTAATAGAAGGTTTTTCGATTTCTGCCAAAATTTCTGGTGTTGCTAGCATGAAGGGACAAATTGTGAGTATTACAATGCCATTCGTTCAAATTTTAAACTTCTACTGTAAAAACACAAGTGGATGCAGATTGATAAAAATGCAATGTGTGTTATGAGAAATATAATGGCTAAACCTCACCTTGAAGCTGTGAAAAAAATCTTGCTCCGCCGGCTTTCTTCTTTGTTTACAAAATGTGAACCCAAATGCGACCAAGAATCTTCTGTTTCCTAGGAGCGTTGCCAACATGACAAAAAAAACATCGTGGCACTATTCAGGAGGGAAATTTGAACAAATTATTAAACACTGTGTCAATCACAAAGACTGGTCTCTTTAACCTACCTAGCTTATTTATAATTGTTCACCACAACAACAAATAAATTATTTTATGATTAGTGAATGTAATCTACGGAACAAGTAATGTTAGGATACTTTTAACGTTAGGAGAGAACAATTTGAGGAACGTGGTTGGCGAGTTCTTTAAAATGATCGAGTAATGTTAAAAGCAGTTTACAATACATGCATTGCAACACATTTTGTATTATCTATCCTACATTATTTTGTCATAAATGGACAATTTCAATAGAATCCTTTCATGGAAATGATAGGTAGAAGTCGCTGTAGTTTTGATAGTAACTAAGAAAAAATTGAATGTTAGGATCTTGTTATAGAATTTTAAAGTTACATTTAATTTTATGACATCCCTAGTGCTGTTAAACCCATTTTAACTTTTAGGCAGTTCCTACTGGATAGTATGTGAAGTAAAGTATAAGATAAAATAAAATTTAATTATTTCATCCTTGCACACATTTTCTTGTAAATACTTTAGTATAACAGTATTAAAACTTTTAGAATTTATTCGCATAAGCTTAATATTTTGTAAATAAATATAAGTATAAATTATACTCTCTCGTTTAATGTTTAAGATGACCGATACAGTTCCAGACGGTTTTATACTTTAATGAACTAACTGATGTTAATTTTGATATCGCCGACGAATATTTGACAAATCTTGATGATATTGCTGTAATTCCGTACTCTAGTGGCACTACCGGAATGCAGAAAGGAGTAGTACACACTAACAGAACTTTAGTTTCTACTGCATCCCTATTGATTTCACCGGATATAAATATTTACCAGGCTACAACAGGTGAACAAAAATTGGATTATTAACAGATTTCCTTTCATAATGACGAGTGTTTCAGAAACTTTCAAGAATCTTCACCTGTAGTGATACCGTTTTTCACATTTACGGACTGACCTGCCTGTTAATCAGTCAACTTGCCCTAATGGTAAAATTAGTTACCATTCGAAATTTACACCTGAAATTTATTTAAGGGTCTTAGAAAATTTCAACCTAGAATTCTGATGATCGTTCCTCCGCTTGGTACGAATACAAAACAGAAGCTTTTCAATAGTCAAGTTAATTACTTTTTAGTATTATTTTTAACAAGCAATCCATCTGTTCAAAAAAAAAGCATTTTCAATCACTCGAAGTGGTAATTTCTGGAGCAGCTCCCCTAGGTTCAACAGACGAAGACAGGCTTGTTAAAAAAGTGAAAAACAAATTACGGTAACTCAAGGTAGGTTAAAAATGATAGTTAACAATAAATACAATTAATACCTCTAGGATATGGTTTGACAGAAGCTCCGGTATTAGTAACTAATATACATAATGACCACACGAGCCCTGGATCTGTAGGAAAACCTCTACAAAACACAGAAATCAAATTAGTTTCTACAGAAGGTCAATCGAAGAGACAGTTAGGTCCGTATGAAGAAGGAGAACTTTTTGCAAGAGGGCCCCAAGTTACGCGTGGGTATTTTAATAAACCAAAAGAAGCTGCGGAAACATTTGTCGATGATTGGTTACGAACTGGAGATATAGGTTATTTTGACAAACACAATAATATCTTTATAAAAGACAGACTGAAAAGAGCTTATTAAAGTACAGAGTTACCAAGTCGCGCCTGCAGAACTAGAAGAATTACTTAGAGGTTATCCAAACGTTTCTGACGCGGTTGTAATAGGTGTTCCTCACGATAAATATGGAGAAGTGCCTAGAGCGTATATTTCATTAAAGTTGAAACAAAATATAGATTTAACAAAATTAGAAGAGTTTATTGCTGAGAAGGTGTCTAAACATAAACAAATTAAGGGTGGGTTTAAAATTGTCGATTCTATCCCTAAAACTGCTTCTGGAAAATACCTACGCAGAAATTTAAAAATGGAGTATTTAAAACACAACAAATAGTGTAAATAATATTGGTTAATTTGACATATAGAATGGACTTTTTTAAGGAAAATTTGTTTTATTTTTATCATTTTATTATATTATTTTCTTCTAACTACATGCATTTTCATGGCAGGGACGTTTTGGCTGCAATCGTTTCGGTAAGTCTTCGAACCGAGTTTTATACAACTGGTGTCTTGGCTTAAATATTTGACGTTTTTCATCATTGATCCATGGATCCATTTCGTTTACAAATACGGAAAAGTTGCATTATTCAGTCTCGTTCTTTAGCGGCTATGCGTTATCCTTTGAGAAGGTATTCCTTACTACCCACGAATACTACAACAATGCTTATCAAGCACTCGTATCTCAATTTCAATGTCACATACTGGAGAGACACTTTAAATATCGTATGTAAAGGTAAAACGCACGTGAGTGTCAAAATTCACTAAATCCATGTTATTATCGAAAATGTATTTTAAAAGAAATTTGTAATTATTTTAAAAAGCCCCACCCGTTGTGAGCAATTTTTAGCTGTGTAGTAGTGAAAAGGTTATCCATTGTGGCAAATTAAAATGATCGATTTGTAAAATACATGCAACTACAATAATGGAGATTTCAAAACTCTACGCATAAAAAACGAACTAAAACTAAGTTGCTAAGTTGTCAAATTGTTTTATTTGAAGTGCGGGAACGACAGGTACCGCAGATAAATTTACAATTGATACAGATGCAGGAAGAACAAAATTGGCTGATACGGTCACAACGGACAGGTGTCGAAAGGTTCTTTTGTAGAGATATCACGATAAACTCCTGCCTCGTTGAACATAAGTTGTGATAGGTAATACCAGCAGTACAAGTAAAGAATGGAACGCAACTCATATGATAGTTTTACCTCCAGTTAATCAATGATTGGTTCCTACGGTAGAACATCTAAAAGGATACCAAAATAGCGTTTGAATAGGTAATTCGTTTCACTTACGGCATTCGATAGTGCGCATAATAAAGATGTACTAAAAGAAAGTACTTCACTAAGAAACTGTAACAGGCAATTGATTGTTAATTGCAATATCGTCATCAAAGTGATAACTTTAAATGCAGTGGACTGTTGGCATCACATACTATCTAAACTTGAAAAAACTTTTTCTTCAAGCGTGCTAAAAATATGAATTTTACTATACCGCATTGAATATATAGAACGACTACATTATTTTACAGCGTACAATAATATTATTATTTTACGCTCAATTAGTAACTTAGTTTGCCGGTAGAGGTATTAGCACTTTTAAGCAGAAACGCCATTTAAAATTTAAACTTTTAAAAATGTCGCAAATTGAAGGAACTCCACCTAAAATAAAACAAATCGCCGATGCCTTAGTTGAAAATTTGATCCCCAACAAATCGCGCAAAATATATGATTTTGCTTACAATAAATTTTTGAAATGGGCGCAAGAAAATAATATAATCAATTACACAGAAAATGTTATGTTAGCGTATTTTTCCCATTTGGCGGAAACTATGAAAAGTTCGTCATTATGGGCACAATATTCCATGCTAAAGTGCCAATTAAATATTAAACATGACATAAACTTAAAAATTACGCAAAATTAATTTCCTTCTTGAAGCGCCAAGCTGATGGGTATCAACCAAAAAGCAAAAGTTTTTCAAAAGAACATTTTAATAACTTTTTACAAAATGCGCCAAACAATGAATATTTGGCCATGAAGGTAATTTCAAATATAACTTTTTCAATCGCTAAAGTAGATACTATTTTCTTAGATCGTATTAATATTCGGAGTTAGTGGGGCATGTCGTTGCGACGAACTAGTCAATTTAAGAATACAGGATATTGAAAACCTGGAACGTATAATACTAGTAAAAATTCCTAATACTAAAACGAATAAGTCACGGACATTTACCATAGTTGGAGATTTTTATTTAAATTTATGTAGACAATATATGACACTTCGACCTAATGACATCAACATAACAAGATTCTTTTAAAATACCAAAATGGTAGATGCCACCGTGTCGTTATGGGGATACATAAAATTTCAGGTATACCAAAACAAGTGGCAACTTTTTTAAAACTACCTAATCCAGAGGAATACACTGGTCATACACTGCGACGAACCTCAGCTACATTGTTAGTTGACAATGGTGGAGACATTACCACTCTAAAAAGACACGGTGGATGGAAATCTAACAATGTAGCTGAGGGATACATCGAAGACTCCCTTTCAAACAAACGTGAAATTGCCAATAGAATATTAGGGTGCGATGAAGGTAACACATCTACCGTAACATCAGGTGATCTTAACAGGCCTAGTACTTCCACCGCAACATCGAGCATATCCCAGTCAAGTGAATATGAAATCCATCACGACTATAATGACGTCAATGTCAGTTCTAAAACAGCAAGTAGTGGATTAAATATTATTAACTCGACATTACAAAATTGTACCTTTAATATTACTATAAATAAGAAATAGGTATTTTTTCCACTATATAGTTACTACAAAAGAATGTTTGTTTTAAGTTTTCATCTGAAATAAGAGTTAATTATTATTATTGTTGTATTGTTAAATAATTATAGCTTTCTTTCTTACTCTACAAATTAATACAAAAATTTTCCTTTTACAAACCGTGTTAATACACACAACAAAAATAATGTTGTTTGACAGTCATGTTTGACAGTTGTAAAGTTGAGTTAACGCTGTTGCCTATTCATTCTAAAACCACCTCAATTACTTCAAAATTTGATTTTTACGCTTGAAGAAAAATAGTATATGCTACACGGAGTCGAACGCCTTTTGTGTTTCGCAAAAGTATTTTGCGGCCTCAGCTGCGCTTCGGCCAGACATGGTGCACATATCTCAACAAAAGTATCCACGGTTACTTAGATGAAAATACCTCGTCAACTTGTGAAGATGTCAAATCATGCCAACTTCATGATTTCTGCGATATCTCTTTATAAATGCGTTTGGTTCGGTTTTTTATTTGCGTGTCAGTAACTCAACCGGGCATACCAGTATACGTTTTGTATGCTTGAAAGCCAGTGCCGCTCTTCTAAACATACTTTTGAGTTGAACTCTTCGTTGCAGTCCTTCTAGCAGATTTATACGCGATATTTACATCTGGCTTGACTCTACTGTCGTCTCTCAAATTGAACTTGAGCTTTGTGTTTGATTTTGGGAGCCATTTTACTTTCTTTCGCATTTCGGTCGAACTTTTATGAAGACCTTGTTGTAAAACGAATAAGGTTATCATTAATTAAAGGGAGAAAAATTTTGAGTTAGCCATACTCAAGCAAGTTTGTTGGTCAGGTATAATTTGTACGTATTTTTAACATTTTTATTTTAGTCCTCTACCTTAAGGACATGACTAATTGCTAAGTGTCAATTGATATTCCTTAGGTCGTGTGTTGTTGGGATTTATTCATTCGTATGGTACATTTTAAATATTGTAAGTGTTATGTATGGTGCCCCAGAAGATCAGTATAAATCTGTAGAGTGTGGTGACGAAACCGTGTGTAATAGTGGATTGGTACGTCTTGGCAAAGCATTTGCTTTAAGGTTTAGGAATACCACTAAAACCTAAACATGCCAACCATTACTCACCCTAGTATTCACAAGTAAAAATATTAATTAAGTGTGTAAACATTATAGAAGGTAAATAATAACATAAAATATAACAGCACACAGTCATTGCATGACGACATATAATGAACTGCCCCAAGCGCCAGTCACGACAATGACGGAAAAAATAGTAGGTTAAAGAAATAGCAAAACAAAATAATGGAAAAACAGATAATCAGGACAGATAATACAAAATACTGCTGAATTTTAGATGCCCTTCAGATTCGTAAGCCATAATAGAGCTTCATCTGTTAAATTATGAATGTTTGGAAACCTTGTTAATTGACAATCCTCTACAATATGTGTAACGGTCTCTGGTTCGTTTCCATAGCCACAATTTGGATTAGAAATCGCACCCCATTTAAACAATAGAGTTGCATTTTAAATCGCCTGTTCTTATGCGATTTATGGGACTTCTATTGTTGGATCATCAATGAGATGTTTATTGAAAACATCAACTCCAGACCATAATTTTTTCCATTTTTCAACTTCAGAAAAAGCTTGCTGATCAACCGAAGATCTCTCTTTGATTAGAAATGTCTACAGTATAAACCCATGTGTGTCAGTTAGAATAAGTTCGATCAAGGTTCGTGGACGCTCATATTAGGCCTAGTAAAATAACTAGGCTTGTAAGGCTGCTCACTTTCTTTTCTTTGAAACCCAGCAAACTAAGCGTATCTGTTCGTTAAAAATATATCCATAGTGTGTTAGATAAAATATTTCCGAATACACTTTAGTTAACTGCTTTTACTTCGAAGGAACAGTTTCTTATTAAGGTCAGTACGCCAAGGAGCCTCAGACAAAACTTATGATGTTATTGAATACATAGCTTCATATAAATCTTTAATTTTATGTTTCGCTCTGTCAATTGCGCTCCTCTTGCGGTGAAATTCGGAACTTGAAAATAATTTCCAGGATTTTCTTATAACCGTTTTAGTAATAAAATTTTTTCCCGAATTTCTATACCCAATGGTTTGCAAGATATTAAGCTTGGTATGCGCTTAATGAAACGGCCTGTATTCTTAACCGAATTAACAGCTCAAAACTTTTATCCGGAAATAATAATATTATCTGAAATATGGATAAAAGAAAATAAAATCCAGTTCTATAATATTCCAAATTATGTGGCATTTTATAAAACAAATGAAACTTATAGAGCTGGTGGAGTTGTTATTTATATTAAAGCTGAGAGAGAGTGTGTACGGTAATTAGTCAGACAAATTCAATAAAATATCTAGGAATAATATTAGATCGAAAATTAAATTGGAAAAATCACGTAATTAATTTAAAACTAAACTTAATAACGTACTGAGAAACTTTTATTTTTGAAAGAAAACTTGCGAAAAGTTACTTTAAAAATTCTTTACTCTTCACTCGTACATAGTAGGTTACTTTATTGTCTATCTCTTTGGGGAGGAACTTATGACTCCAGCCTAAAACCGATTTATATATTACAAAAAAATGTTTTTTGAGGCTAATGACAAGGAAATATAAAATGGAATCAGTTTACCCTCTGTTTTTCTCACGAGGAATTCTTCCTCTGAAACATTTGTTTGTTTTCAAAGTTTTAAAACTGTTTTATATTATGAGTGGTAACTTGCCAAAAAAATACAAATATATATGTTAATATACTTAGAAACAAAGAAGTGTATAATGTACCAAGACCAAGTTTATCGTTTTTTCAAAAATGCTATGTTTTTTAGAACCAAACATTTTAACAACTTACCTATAGAAATAACAAGAAAAAAAAGTTGAAATTCATTTTCTAATAAACTAAAGAAATGACTTTTGTCCTTTAAAAACAATGATTTTTTAAAGTCTGTCCAGAAACGAAGCGAAGTAATAAATTAAAAAAATTCATTTATTTTACATATAAGGGGTACACGATTTTGTATGAAATACATAAAAGATTTTAAAACTAGTTTTAGGATATACCGCTTCTATACTATAGTGTTACAACGTAAGTTATTTATGAATAGCTCCTAATCCGTTAACAATGGGACGTACCTGTTCTTGAGGTCTAAACTAAAGATCATAGGCGTGTACATGGGTTTTGCTGACAAAAAAATTACGATTGCGTTTTATTGAAAGTAATTTTAAACATATCATTGTAATTATAAAACACATCGTTTGTTAGAAACCATTTTATAGAGTTTGAAAATTTAAGGTATAATAAAATATAGCAAGAACAAACTAAATTTATAGGAAAAATAATAAATATATAATTTTAAAATAGTTATTCTGAAAATTCATCTGTTTCTTCAGAAGAATGAAATTACAATAGGCTCTATAGTAACTTCTATCAAATTGTCAAGTTCTCACATTTTTTGATCCTCTTTCATTACGTGTTCTATACACTTTTTTCATTTTTCGGCAATCACATCACTTAAAGAAGTCATTAAAAGTTGTCGAACGTCACTTAATTTAAACGTGGTATTATTTCTCGCTACTGCACCCTTCACCTGCGCCCTTATTAATTCTATAGGGTTTAATTCACAATGGTATAGCGGTAAGCGCAGAACAAAAATATCACGTTTTGCTACCATTTCGTCAACTGCATATCTCTTAAACTTTGTCCTAACACCTTGTACTAGACTTAGTAGTTCCCTTTTACCATATCATTTTCGAAAACAATATTTTTTGAGGAAAGCCATTCCATTATAACGTGTTTTTTCAGGAAGTTGTAGGTAAACGTTCGATTTGTCTGGAATGGTAGCTGGCATTGTCCATAACAATTACGGAACCCTTTGGTATTAAATCTAACATTTGTTCTAAAATATTCTTCAAAAACATCTCCATTCATATCCTCGTGGTAATCACCGGTATTTTTCGATTCAAATAGCAGTAAACCTCTCTTCTAATTGTACTTTTCACATATTCGGGTATTTCAGTTTTTTTCTACCATAAGATAAACTAGGCTCACGCACAGAAACTTTGTCTTCACGTAAACGTCTGAATATTGTTGTTTTCCAATGCCAGTCATATGTGAACACATATCAACTGTCTCTTGAATTGTTTTCAACGGATTATGGCATTTCAAATAATTGTATACATCGAGCACAATAGTTTTTCGTTGGCAGAAAGCGCAGACCTCTTCACGCGTTTCCATGGAATAAATTCAGGACTCGATGCCATTCCAATGAAACTGGCGAAGACGGCGACCGGCTGTAAGAGATTTGTAAAATTTTGTGGGTTTTATTGCGCCCAGAGAGATTCGAATTAGGCGGTTTAAGTACTGTTCGGCTGGTGCTTGCCGTTTTTAACGGTGTGCCTCTGTAGCGGAAAATAATTTCTCTTACTTTTTCGCGCATTGAAGACGGTTCCGCAACCATCGCTGCTAATCTTTTCTTCAGCGTTTGTACATTACGTTTTGCCAAACCATTGGTTGCAGGATGGCCTGGTGCAATAAATGTTTGGAAAATTCCTGACTGTTTACAGAATTCTTGGAATTTATTACTGGTGAAAATAGCAGCATTATCAGACACCATGACATCAGGAAACCCATTGCGTGAGAAGATATTTTGAAGCAGTTGAATGGTCGTCATCGAAGTAGATACAGACAGACAACATTCTATTTCAGCCCATTTTGATTTTGCGTCGATTACAACAAGGAAATGATATCCTTGATACTGGCCTGCGTAATCGATGTGGACGCGTTGCCAATTACCTTCTGGTTCTTCTCACGGATGCAATGGTACTTTAATCGGACTACTTCTGGTATTTACACATTCTGGACAAGACCTCACTAGTCGTTTGATATGTTTGTCGATGGATTTCCAATATACGTTTCTTCGTGCCATTTGCTTCATCTTTTATTTTTTTATTTATTCGTATGGTACATTCATCTTCATTATGCCTAAATGAGTTCGATGCAGTTCCTGTAGGACGGCTGCATGCAAAGTTAATGGGACCACTACCTGTTGTTGTCGAAACAGGATATCATTGTCGATTGTAAATTCAGATTCAGCTCGGTAATCTTTCTTTAAATTATCTAAAATCTGGGAAAGTTCCTGGTCTTTCCGTGTTGCTTTTTGAAGGGATCGAAAAGTCAAACTTAAATTTGATATTGAACATATTGATGCTTCACATAGTTGATGTACTTCATTGTTAATATAAGTATCTGTACCCGGTTGCACATTAAGCGGTGCTCTGGAAAGGCAGTCGACGTTTGCATTATCAACACTTTTCCGAAAGACGACTTCATAATCAAAACCCGATAAAAAAGCTGCGTAGCGTTGTAACCGGGCCGAAGTCATACGTGGTAGCTTTGCATTCTGGTGGAAGATCCGTACTACGGGTTGATTATATAACTGCAAAGACAATAGCTAATGCTTCTCGATCAAGTTGGGAATAATTTTGTTCTGCAGCGGTCAACGCTCTTGATGTGTAGGCTACCGATCGTTCCTCCACGTTAACAAGATGTGACAAAATCTGTGCGACATCTGTAGGACTAGCATCACATGCGAGCTGGAGCGGTAGTTCTGGATTGAATAACATAAGAGTCCGCTCACTGGTAACGTCTTCTTTGAGTCGAATAAACGCTGCTTCGCATTGCGCCGTCCAGTTAAATTTTCCGTTTTGTCTTATTAGTTGGCGTAACGAAGACGTGACAGTCGAAATGCGGGGAATAAACCGCGAATAATATGTAACTAATACCAAGAATCTTCTCACTTCATCGGCTATCTTAGGTCGAGGCATTTCCGTGACTGCTTTAACCTTATCAGGCGATTTCAAAATTTGATTATGTTGAATAATGTGACCCAAAAATTCGATACGTGTTTGGAACAGGGAAAATTTCCTTTTATTTAAATGCAGGTTAAATTTACGTAACTGATTAAGACAGGCGATTAAGTTGGATTCACACTCTTGTCTTGTAGAACCGTGTACAATAATATCGTCGAAATAGAACTCTGTTTTCGGAATCTCTGAGAATTTGATCAATAATGCGATTGAATTCAGATGGGGCCGTTTTGATACCGAAAGACAGGCGATTCATCCGATAGGTACCTCTATGTGTCGTGATGGTTTGAATCTTCATCAACAGATACGTGAAGGTAGCTTTAAACAAGTCTAGGCGGCAAAATACTTGGAATTACGGAGACTGCTGAAAATATCGTCAATTTTCCTGATCGGGTAATGGGCACTAACAAGGCGTTTATTCACTCCTATTTTGTAATCAACGCATAGCCGTACTTAGAAATTATCTAGCTTAGTTCAGTAGAATCTTGAATTTGTGCAACTAATGTATCCCCATCAGATACTTGGTCAATTTCATTTATATCGACTTTAGGTTTCCGTATCCACATTCTACCCACGCATTCCTCAGGTACAATATAGATTTCATCTTGAATAGTCTTTCCTCTGTATTCGGCGTGTACCTTAATTTTCCCATCAGGAATAAACAAGTTCCTGGTATATGATCGGAATCCTACTGTTGTTGGATGTAATGGTACCTTTAGATTGAGTCTGGTAAATTGATCTCGGGTAACAGAGTATAACCTGAGCCAGAGTCAACCTCAAATTGAACGAGTTTGCCTTCTATATTGATATTTGCGTAATAACGTTTTGTCTCATCCTCTGAACCGCGTTGATTATTCTGGTAGATATCAATAATATGGTGTATGCCGAAGTGTTGAAAATTTTCATTTTGAACTTGATTTGAAGAAACTTGATCCAAGTTATCCTCGTTCTTCAGCAGTGATCGAATGCATACCTTGCGAACATGTCCAGATTTATTACACCGGAGCATTTTAAATTTGATTTAGTAGTGGTACACTCTTTTGCTTGATGATTATCTCTTCCACATCTAAAACATAACCCATCAGTGCCCAGTTTCTGATAGCTGATTCTTGATTTCGAACGTTCCTTTGATTTTGACTGACTTCGAAAGCGGGATTGTTGAAACTGATTTCTGTTTTCGTGTCTTCTTATGTCTTCCAATTCGATTAATTTCTGTCACCGGGTTTGAAACTAACATCTTCTGAGCAAATTCCTTGGAGTCAATTTTTGATGTTTCCAAAGCAATAGCTTTCGCCAAAATTTCATTAAACGACATTGACTCGGATTGCAGTAACTGCTCTCTAATGCTATTATCTTTGATTCCACAAATAAATTGAGCTCGTAGAAAATATCGGCAATTGAAGCTTGACATTCACAAGGTGAAATAAATTCGCAATCTCCCATGTCGTTTCGTAGAACAGTGACGAAATCGGCGATTGACTGTTGATCTGCTTGGTACTTTGACAAAATTGATGTTGAGCTAACAATACGTTTTTCCTTGGTGATAAATTTAATAATTTAATTGCTTCTTTATATGTTAACTCTTTGGGCGATCTTAGTGCAGCCAGTGCTGTTATCACGTTGAAAAGTTTTGCCCCGATCGAATTGAGTAATAATTTGGCACAATATTCTTTGTTGTCAATTATATTTTTCATCTCTAGGTAATTTTCAAACCGTTGTTTGTAATTTCGGAATGATTCATTGCTTGCATCGAATGATTCGAAATTTGGGGCAAAAAGAAAAATTTGTCAAACTACTTAATTGGGAAGGCGATTGAACATTTGAAGGTTGTTGATCTGATAATTTTTTCTAAAATCAATTTTTGCATTTGCATAAATTGTGCAAACTAGTCTGGATTCATTTCGTTGCGAGGTATAGGTCTTCGTCGGATATGCTTTACTACTACTTTTCACCACGTCGCCAATCTGTTGTATCTTATTGAAGTTTTATTTCTGAACGTAATACATTGACACAATTATATTCTATTATTATTGACAACTCTACTCTTTCATTTTTATTTCTAAGCAGACGGGATACCACATTAAGAATTTTATATTTTTATTTTGTACAATAAACAACGTTTTTTATTCCGGTTTGCAATTCAAAAGTTAAAGTAACACATTTACTACGAGTTACTAATGAATGAGATTAATAAGTTATTGTTGATGATTAAATGCATTAGTAGTCAGGTATATAGGCTGTTCTAAATTAAGTGCGCACCATTGGTAACTTTGTTATTCGTGGAGATACAAAATCAATTAAATTAGCAAACTAGTAGCTTTTTTCGCTGGTTACGATGATGAAATCAAAAAACAATTGAATGTAGCGTTTAAGAGAAAATGAGAAAAATGTTTTTTGTTAAATAGAACACCCTGTACATTTCTTACAGTAACAATCGCAAATCACCCATAGAACAAAAAGTCATTACGCAATTTTGGCCTAAAATTGAAAATAAGCGAATTATTTACCCAAAAGTAAAAGTCTAATGGAGTTATGTCAGGATATCTTGGGGGCCAACGTATCGGACCATTTGTTACCATCCATCTATTTTGGAAATGCATTTCTAATAACACTCTGACTTCGTGAAATTGATGGGGAGGAGCTCCATCTTTTGGAAATACATTCGTATACGCGCCTCTAAATCGACATCATCTAAATACGTTTCTAGTAATTCTGACAACATATCAACGTATCTCCTCCCTGTTAAAGTGCCCCCATAGAAAATTGGTCCAATTATTTGGCTGCCTATTAGACCGCACCACACATTGATACTAAATTGTATTTGAGGATTTCTGGGATGAACAATAAATAAATTTTTCTTAGACCAATAGTGCATGTTTTTGGGATTAAATATTACCTTCATCACTCCACAAAATGCATCTTAAAAAGTTCAAATTTTGCCTACACATATACAATCCATTGCCAAAAGACTAGTCTTCTTTCGGTATCACCAAGTAATAATGTTTGTACCAATCGGTATTTAAAGGGTATAAATTTATACTTTTTCAAAATTCTCCAAATGGTACATCATTTTATACCACTGTCTTTTGCCAAATCTCTGGTTGAATTATTTTTGTACGCTTCGAAATATGCCAGCACATTTACTTTACTTCTTCATTTATAATACATTGTTTTTTAGTTCTAGTTTTTACAAAAATTCTTTCATTACTTCTAAATTTTCTGTACAACTTTAGAAAATATCTTCTGTCTGGTTGATTACGTTCAGGATACAGTTCGCCATATCGTTCCAATGTTTGGAGAGAATTTTTCTCGACACAAGGTATGTTTGTAACATGTCGCATTTTTCTAAATGAGAGAATGGCATTTTGAAATCTTAATAACTTAACTAACTGAACTGACGTTTCGGGAAAAATAAGAAATTCGTTTAAGCAATAAAAATAACTTCAAATTTAAATTCACATTCACATAAGTTAATTTATTAATTTGCTTTTGATATAAGATTAACTTGACGCACTTAACTTAAAATGACAGATGGAATAAAGTTTTAATATTAGGCGTACATAGCCTACTAGTCTAAAATAAATCTATCAGAGACATATCTCGTGTCAAGAAAAATAGTCTCCAAACACTGAAACAATATGGCCAAATGTATCTTAAACGTAATCAACCATACAGAACATATTTTTAAAATTGTACAGAAAATTTAGAAGTAATGAAAGAATTTTTGTGAAAACTAGAACTCAAAAACAATTTATTATAAATGAAGAAGTAGAAGTAAATATGTTGGCATTTCTCTATATTTTAAGGTGCATTTTGAAGAACATTGAAACTAATTTGAAGCTAAAAATTTAAAATTGAATCTTATTTCGCAGCTGTTCACGGCCAACTAGTCTAAAAAGAAAAATATGCTGATAATTCGCTTATTTTCAATTTTAAGCCAATATTGCATATGATCTTTTTTGTTCTGTGGGTGATTTGCAATTGTTACAGTAAGAAATGTACAGGGTGTTCTATTAAACAAAAAGATTTTCTCATTTTCTCTTAAACGCTACATTTAATTGTTTTTGATTTTATCATCCTAACCAGCGAAAAAAAGCTATTAGTTTGCTAATTTAACTGACTTTGTATCTCCACGAATAACAAAGTTACCAATTGTGAGCACTTAATTTAGAACAACCTGTATAAGTTGATAAGGGTCCATATCACAACTCCCAATTTTTATAATGCCCAACTCCAAAATTGATTATAACTCCCTTCTTCTGCATGTTGTCACAACTCCTAACTACGTTTCTTTTTATAACGCCTAACTTTGTCATAACTCCCAACCAGTGTATATCACAACGCCTGCATTTATAGCAGTTTGGCAACCTTGCTCTTAACCCATAACTTAGTTTGTTTATAAAACCTCCTGGTCACAACGCCCAAATCACATAAAAACATGTAATTTTTTAAAAACAAAATTGTAGTAACTGTAACCTACCAAGAAACACCGTTTACCCCGATCACAGCAACCAACCAACATCGTTTACCACAAATTAGATTAAAACGTATAATTATTTTAAGAAGAAAATTGTAATAACTGTAACCTACCAACCAACATCGTTCACTCCCGATCACATATCTACCGACAACACCGTTTACCCCAATCACATGAAAAGATGTAATGCTATTAACAAACCAAGTTATGAGTGATAAGCAAGGTTGGCAAACTGCTATAAATGTAGACGTAGTGATGTACACTGGTTGGGAGTTATGACAAAGTTGGGTGTTGTGAGAAAGAAACGTATTTGGTAGTTGTGAAAATAGTTGGGGGTTGTGACAATATGTACAAGGTGGGAGTTATGATCAATTCTTGAGTTGGGCGTTGTGAAAATTGGGAGTTGTGATCAGGCCCCGTTGATAACTGATATAGAAAGTTTACAAAAAGTACAGAAATAAAATGAAATCGAAAGAATTGTTAAAGAAAGATTTTCATTTTACTATCATACCCCTCATTATCCGTTTAATATTTAACATGTACATAACTTTACACCCAAATTTCATAAACCTCCATATTACCTATTCCTTTTTCAAAAATTATTGTTGTTGTTGAAAAATTTATTAAATTAAATATACAAAATGAGCTTCATTATAGACCACGGGGTTTAAAATAATGTAATCCAATTTAATTTCCCATAAAATGTTTATTTTTGTCAAAACCAAAATGAAGCTTAACTTTGAATATTTAACTTGGTTTTTGTAAGAATTGCAGCTTTCACAGTCGTTTTTGGAACTAAAAGGTGTTACGGGATTGATTATTTTGAAATGGTAACCGTAGGTGCTAAACGTTTCGCCCACTATCGTAAGGGGCATGACTGAAAGAGGTCTGATGGATAATTGGGTATATACTGGGTAATTTGGTGTTTGTGGTTTTATTTTTTTTTATTTTAAGAAAACAGTAAATGAATTTTAAAAAAATCAGAATTATAGGTTACTATCGTCATTTTTGTTAAATGACGGCTTATATATTGTTTAATTAATACTTGTAAGGCATTTTTTTCTCTATGCAAAACGTAAAAAAATTATATTTCCTGTATTTATGTCTCTAAGTTTTTAGAAATTCACACTTTTTATTATGTTTAGTTTTTTTTGGGTTCCAATTATTTTGTTATTTTTATTTTTTCAACACCTAGTTAACTATAATAATCAAAAGACCGACATATGTATCTGTTTACACATCTGTCGACGTAGCTCCTTTAATGCAAATGAATTGTCTGACATGTTACGTTAACACGAGTCGACTCTAAATGTCTCAACACTTATTAGACATAAATAGTGTTATACAATGCACAAACTTTATTAGACGACCTTAACAAAAAAGTGAATTTTCTTACTTAAAACCACTGAAAAGTACCTATGTGTTTTCTGGCCACTTTCTCAACCTAACCACATATTTCATATTTTTCTTTCATAGTCACTATAATTACCTTTATTGATCATAATCAAAAGTCTTTGATAACAATTTTTCCTAACAAAGTCGCACTTACAAAAAGTGTTATTTTGACCTCGTTTGATTTGTGGCCTCTGTTACGACTCGACTAATAATTTTAAACTTGGTAGAAGAAGATACACTGTTTGGCCTTGATAAACAAAGAACTACCTATTTTAAATTACACTATTAAAGTAAAACATTATTATGTAATTATTTGACAATTGTCTAAAGCCATAGTAAAATTCACATCATGCAAATTAAAAATAAATCTTCAAATTTAAAAAGACCTAATTTTGACCATTGCATTGATCTGCTTTCCAAAATTCTATAAAAATTATAATTTTTTTTTAATTAAATTCTAATATACTTCATCAATTATTCATTCTCTCATTTAGCAATTATTAAATTTTTTATATTACATCCATTTTGATTTTCATTTTGATGGTCTTCTTTGGGTAATTAGTTATATTTTTATTAGCCTTTCAAGCTCTTCCTTGATTTGCTATTTCTCTTGTTTTTGATTGCTATATTCTTGCATATTTCTCTTCTGTGGGTACTCAAATTCTCTTATTTTTAATGTTTCTATTAACTTCTTCTTCTAACTTTGATTTTTTCTCATATGTGTTAGTATTTGTTTTCACTCAATTCTTTCTTTTTGTCTCTTTTTCTTTTGTTCTGGCTCGAGTTTTTATTATCGTAAACTTTTCTTAGATTTACAACAGGCAGCACTTTTCAAATTCAAATTCAATTTTCAAATCCGAAACTACCGCAGTGTTGATCATATCAACTTGAAATGCTTTAAGAAAATTTTATATGGAACAGTGTGAACATTAAGTTACTTTTCGAAGCCACCGTTCTGATTCAAACAGTGTTATCGTCATAGGAAGTAGCCGCCTGTGTTTTTAGCCAATTCTGTTTGGTGATCTGCAGTTGGTTGCTGTGACAAAATTGGTCTGTGTTACAGGTGGGGGAAAGATTTGGAAATTTGAGGTACTCTAGTCAGGACTGAATGATGGATGATCAAAACTTTTCATTCAAACCGCTGCAGGGGATCGTTGTTGCAACTGCAGAATACGGTCGCACATTGTCATGAAGAAGGACAATACCTGACGATTCCTCTTTTTTTTGTTTTGAATTGCCATTCGAGGATGTTAAAGAATTACGGAAAAAACACCAAAACATATTTGGCGGGAGACCCTATTTTTCGAAGCATGTTTATAGCTCCTTACGTACACAGAAATGACAACTAAGAATCGACGCGTTGCATGGGCCAACTAGAGACACTGCGCGAGACGTCTGCGAAAAACCTACTGCATTTTTTCGAAACTTTCCTTTAGCGACCAATCGGACGTTAAAAAAATAGCCCTCGTGTTAGGTTTAATTTTTGCTTTCAGACTTGCCACTGGTTTGATGCAGTTACTCCCAACTAAGCATCCGCATCTTGTTCCATACCCTTTTTGATGATTATATCCTCGCATTTCTTTCTTCTGTGGGTACTCAAATACTCACAGTACGATGTACCTTAAATATCTTGAAGAATCTTATTTTTATTCTATTTTGAGAGATTAGTAAGAAGGCGATGGATATGAAGCGCAGATTTGAGGATTGACTGATTGAGAAGAATAAACAAAGATAAAGGTGAAATCTTGAAAGTGCATTTTAGGATTAGAAAAAGACAACAGTTTATATAGTGGAAGAAAAGAAAAAATTCGAACAGAAACAGGAAAGAGAGCGTTGAGATATGAAAAAGGTGTAATACAGGAAATAAAATGAGATACTGAATGAATGCTGGAAAAGTGAAAGCACAAAAAATAATGTACGTGGAAGAAGAAAGAAAAAATTATGAAAAAGGCTGATGTGCGAGAGATTAAAGAAGATATAACTAAAAACATAGAAAATGAATAATCAAAAGAGTTCCAAAGTACATAACAAAACGACTAGTCTGAGAGAAAAAAAATGGAGAGCAAAATTTAAGAAACAAAAAATTAAAAATAATTACTGGATGACTAATGTAGGGAGGTTGTGCAGATTGTGTGAAAATAAATGGAAAAACAGAGAACGCATAAAAGAAGTGGTGGACACTATTAGAGGAAAAGATTTAAGGGATACAATTGATGTAAGAAGGAATGGAGAGAAGGAAAAAGATAGGAGACGAAAATAAACATATTGAAGTTATTGGGGTATTGTTAGTTTCAAAATTTGTAATAAAACCGACTATTATAGCACAATATCAACATGCATGCAATTTTCATTCTGTTCTCTACTACAAGGTTTAACCTTGTTCTTTGTTTTTTTGCTATTACTCATTCCATATTTTTGAGTTAGCTATGTAAGCATACAAATTAAATAGCAAGGATAAAGAATACAGCTCTGCCCCAGCGCTTTCTTTGAAACAATTCCTCTTCACAGTCTTCCACTATGATAACAGAACGTTGTTTTTTTTAATAAAAGCCATAACTATATGAATCTTCTGTCTCTATTGTTATTATATAGAATTTTTAATTTATTAACAAATGCCAGTGTTTTTCTTGTGTGTTAAACTTGTCTAAGACTTGGGTAATAGCAATGTTAACAGTTAAAATGTTTCCTCTCCTTCTTAAATCATATTAATTGCCGCATTTCTTGAGATACAGCCAATTTAATTTTAAGATGAAAATGAAGTAACATTTTTGCATATTTATGAAATTTATTTTAGAAACTTTTAATTCTAAAATGAAAAGAGCGAGAAATTATTTTTCCTTGAACTCTTTAGATTTCATTTATCCATGTTGTCCTCCTCGCTATTAGGACGCTGTCAAATTCCGAGATTAGCACATGATATTCTGTTTAGTCGATACCCACCTTGGCACTAAATTTTCCACATTTGTATAATTTTTCTTTCCGCCTTTCTTTGGCACCTATCGCGGCTTATCTATTTTTGTTCTTTATGTTGAAGCAAAACTTTTGTTGTGTCTTAGATTTGTTTGTTTTAAGCCCGACACTCTCAGAAGGAAATGATTCAATCTTTGATGGCAGTTGATGGTTGATGTACTTCTTGTACATTAGCAATGACATTAGCAGTAGATAATTAGCTAATGGTTGCAGCGACTTCGGTATCAGAAATAAAACTTAAATCACTTACAGTAAGTATGTTCGGTTCTACACACATAAACATTACACTTCGAAATCAATTATGTCGGGAGTTTTATCGCGATTTATGAAAATGACGGGTCTTATCGTCCGTCTGAACCTTTTATCGCGGAGGAAACGTCTTTTTTCTCAAAGACTTTAGGAATGAATGAATTAAACCAAAAGGAGGTGTCGGTTGCCACTACTAGGAAAGCGGTAGGTCTTCAAAAGACGACCGACAGCAGTAAAGGAAGAAAGTGAAAAAACAAAATTCAGTAGGTGTAACTACCAGTAGAGGCGCCGCCTAAAGAAGAATTATCTGAGAAGAGAGCACACTAAATTAGATATTTACAATGCAACGGAAATTGCAAATTGTTTGGAACACGTTCTGAACATTTTCTTTTCTTTCCGAAATACTCCTTTGTCATTTGGAAATCTGAATAAACACGTCCTGAGTGAAAAGCGTTTGATGTTAACTCCCAATACAATGTTTTCTTACATTTCTAAATAATTAAGTTCGTAAGCCTTTTATTGTTCGTGTTTGATATTTAGGTATTTTTCACTTTCCTCCATAAGATCGATGGTTTTTGTTTTATATTGTCCTTTTACCTACGTCTACCAATTAACCTTTTAACGAAGCCTATTCTTGCTTATTAGTCATATGGTTTATTGTTTCTATATATGGTTGAAAGTCATTACATCTTCTCATTTAATACTAAATCTGTTGAAATAAATTTAAATATTCCCACGCCATCTATGGTGTATAAACAAACCTGTGTGTACGTGATTATCATTGAATGTAGAACCAAAAACAGTAGTATGTGCGTCGTTGTGGTGGATCATTATTACGAATATAATTTGTAGAATAAAGTGTTTTATTTGCAAGTCAATACATACAAAATAATAAAACCCAAATTCATTAGCTACTCTGCAACAAAATCCTTCTTCTTTTTGTTTCTTTTAATTTTAACTAATTTGGTAAAGTGTTTTTGGTAGTTTTCCTAAACCTCAAAGAAACCGCTTTGCCAAGACCTTTGAATATCTTGGTTTTTCACGATGTATTAAACTAATTGTGGTTGGTTTTGTGTTCAATTATCAATGTATTATTTAATTGTTTATTGTAACTATCACTATATCCTAATCTTTATCAACTCCAACATGAGTAACTCCAAGATTTTGTACTTATTATTTTGTACTAAATTTTACTACTTAGTTTGAATTGTTACATTTAAGTTTTCCATCAATGTTTGCATTGCGAATGTTCCCAGCCTGAAACGTGATATTTACTTTTAAATTAAATTCTACACCTTTTCAAGTTGTAATTCAGAAACTGTGAAATGAATTCCAGAAAGCGTAAGTTGAAATTCAGATTAGTAATATGTAATTCAGAAAGCGTAACATATAATTCAGATTAGTAAATTGTAATTTAGAAAGCGTAACTTGCATTTCAGATCAGTAAATTGTAATTCAGAAAACGTAATATTGATTTCAGATTAGTGAATTTAATTTTAGAAAGCGTAACTTGTTATTCAGAAAACGTAATATGAAATTCAGAAAGCGTAATCTGTATTTCAGAAAGTGTTATTTGTAATTCAGATAACACAGACACACACATATTTTGTAATAAGAACATCATTCTTTAAATAATTCTATATGTATCTTAATTTATTTATCTTAATATCTTAATTATTATTTTATATATTAAACTATCGCCCTACAACCATGTCTTCTAAAGCTAAAGCTGCAGCATGATAAGTAGTGGTGTGTTGTGCAGCTCGAGCGCAATCACCCCCAACAATGGTATCTTTTGCCTGGTCAATAAGACCTTCTAGGTGGGATAGTCTTTGTTCTCCAACACCAGGGCCAAATACTGGAGGAATGCGAAGAGTCGCTTTAACATTGGCTTTCATTTTGGACCAAATGGTTTCTATCGGGTTCAACATTGGAGAATATGGTGCCAATCTCAACAGTGCAGCTCCAGTTCCATTTACAACGTCTTGTACCCTTGAGTGGCAAGGTGCATTATCACATACAATGACCAAATCTTGCAATTGGTTTCAAGATACTGCCATTGTTGTAATATTGCTGTCACCCAAGCATTGGCCAATTGATATGTATAGGAGCCTCTTCTTCGTTCCATTGCAATTACAGTAGCCGTTGTTATGGCTCTGATTATGTGAACATTTGGACCTCTGGAAGCAGGAAGCTCCTGTACCGCTCTAGCACCTCGTCGAGCTCGTCCCTGGTACGACGGCAAAACAAATTAAAATTACTTTCATCCATCCAGAGAATTTGTTTTCCGTTTCTTATATATTCATTGAGCGCTAACACATAATCCCTTCGTTTTGTTTATTTTCCTGTGTGTTCATAGTAATAGGTTGATGATGAACTTGTTTTATTGTAAAAGCCTACCCTCTAAATAATTTCCAATCGTTGTTGTTGATACTACTTTTCGAAAATTTTGTAGGACTTTTTCCACTAATTGTTTCAGGGTTTTGCCGTTATCCTGCTCTACCCAAGATATGACTTCATCAATTTCTGCTTCTGTTAAAGTTTTCGGTTTGTTGCCCCTTTAGGCAACATTCTACCATTGCCAGATTTTACCCAATGAAAGGCAGTTTTATAATCGATGGACAGTGATTTAGCCAGGGTTATCCAATCGTCTCCTTTATTAGCACATGCAACCACTCTGTTTCTATCTTGCTCCGTATGCTTTTTGTAGCTGAAAGAAATTATATTTTGTAGAATATGAATACTATGTACATTAATTCATACCTCTTTCTTTGGAGTTCATGAGTTGCGATTAATGGAACTCGGCATAATGGGCAGTTTTCATTTTGGAGATTTGCAATAATGGGCGCTGCACACTTCGAGTGCAAAAGATGTTGACACGGTTCCAATTTAATAACTGCATTTCGAGTCATTGAGATTCGACAAATTGCACAGTTATCTTTAAAATTCATTCGGAAATTAATTTTAACTTTTAAGTCAAAATGTAAGTCAGATTAAAAATAAATGTATATGAAGTTTCTAAGGCAACATACTCACATATCCGTTATTTTTTTGCGCTATTTTGCCACAGAGCCAAATAAATCAATTTAAAAATGCAAGAAGAATTTTGCTTTTTCCAACAATCTTGAAAATGTGGTACAGAACATTTATCCTCTCAGATGACGATCTGTGTACATAGAGCGACTATGTATAATTGATCTGGCAAAAATACAATTGTTGGAAATAGTATATCAAAGTACCAAGCTAATGTTATCTGAATTATATATTACGCTTTCTGAATTAAATATTACGCTTTTCGAATTTCAAATTACGTTTTCTGAATAACAAGTTACTAATCTGAATTACAAGTTACGCTTTCTGAAATTCAATTCACTAATCTGAATTACATTTTACGTTTTCTGAATTACGATTAACTAATCTGAATTACAAGTTACACTTTCTGAAATTCAATGTACAAATCTGAATAACATATTACGTTTTCTGAAATAAAACTTACACTTTCTGAAACTCATCTCACGGTTTCTGAATTACAGCTTGAAAAGGTGTAGTCCTCATTTCGAATGGGGGACTATTTGGCTTCTGCAATTTTTTGCTCCAGGAAAAACCACATCTTTTTCAAATAATTAACTCATTTTCTACTCCACTTCCTCCATACATCACTACCTAACCATTTTAAAAATGACTTGTCAGGTTTGCGTCTTGTATATACATTTTAGAACTCCATTATGTATTCTATCTTTATTGAAATGCCTTATTGAATAATTTGAGTTTACAGAAATATTAATAAATATCAGAAAAATTTAATAAATATGTAAAAATTCAACGAAAACTAAATGTGACGAAGATAACTGTCACAGATCAATAAACTAGGATAAGTAGGTAGTATTTAAATACACATTTGTAATTCATGCAGAACAATCTACCTTACATCGCTTCACCTTCATTTACTCTTGCTTCTTAACAACCGCGCGACCTTGAGAACAAATGCAAATGAAAAAAGGTAATTAAAAAAAATTAATTTCAATAAATAGGCAATATATAAACAAACTAAAACAATTACTTTGTTAGTTTATTTTCACAATTTAAAAATGATAATTCATGCAGATCGATCTACTTTACATCGCTTCACCTTTATATACTTCTTTATTCCTCTGGCTTCTTAACAACCGTGCGCCCTTGAAATCGAATGCAAGTGAAAAAAAGGTAATTAAAAAAATTAATTTCAATAAATAGCGCAATATATAAAAAAAACTAAAACAGTTACTTTGTTAGTTTATTTTCACAATTAAAAAATTAACAACTTAGCTTATCGTGCATTATCAAGACGAGCACTCTTCAGTAAAACACGAAATTTAAAAAACATAATTTGTAATTATTCGGACGATGTGAATATAATAAAATCTTTTAGTGCTGATGTTGATATACCAAACGTAACAGTTCCGGAATTTATTTTTGATAGATTTAAATATCCGCATAAAATTGCAATAGTGAGTAATTATTTTAAGTTAACGTAATTTATCGGCGGTTTTGAAGGAGTGTGCCATTACTGGAAGAAAGTACACTTTTGAAGAACTCCGAAGAAAATCTATAAATTTAGGGCAAAACTTAAGAACCGTTTTGAAGTTAAATCAAGATGATGTCGTTGCAGTTTTCCTTCCAAATACGCCGGAATTTGCAATTTCAATTTTGGGAGTGATGTATGGATCGTTAATAGTTACTACATTAAATTCCTCCAACAAATCCGGCAAGTATAAATAATTCATTATGTTTAATTACTTTATTTATTTCAAAGTTAACCTTGGTATAATTAGAGTCAAAGATCAACGCTAACCTAATTGTTTTAAATTGGATACTTATATTGAACTGTTTTATTATTTATAATTTAATTTGATAATCTGTAATTATTCATTTTGTCCCATTTTTATACTATGAAAACGAAGATTGTTACTTTCGACCCCCTAGTCAGTGCGAAAATAACATGGCATAAATCTGTCTAATAGTATACGTAGAATGAGAGCGGAACAATATTAAGTAAAATTAAGCTCAGTCGCCTTAGTCTTCCCACAATTTCGTTAGCACACGAAAGATACAGAAGAAACAGCTAGCACAGACTAGCACAATTTTGTGTAACGTTAGCACATCTTTAATAACGAAGGTTTGAATCTGGGGGGACTAAGGCGACCTCAACCCCCCCCCCCCCCAAAATATCAAATTTGTAATGTTTGCCCACGAAAGAGAATAGCTTGCACAGACTAGCACAATCTTGCTTAACGCTAGCACAGTTTTAATAACGGAGTTATTGAGGGTTAAAATTGGGAAGCCAGCCCTTCCACAAAAAAATTTTTGACGTTTGAACATTAAAGAGCCGAGCTAGCACAACTAAAAATAATGTTAGTACACCTTTAATAACGGTGTTATTGAGGTTTAATTCTGGAGGACCTTAGTCCTCCCATAAAAAATATCCAACAGAAGAGTGCCTGGAAAAAATTTCCTACAGACAAGTTGTTGGTGCTCTAATATTTTTGCTTGTGGTCAGTACACCAGATATTGCATGCAGTGGGAGTAGTCAGCAGATATTTAAATAAATTACAGTAGGGCCCACTCGATTGCTGTAAAACAATCATCCGATATCCTAATGCAACCAAGGAATATGGAATAGTTTTCAAGAAAACCAGAAACTTTGTGTTAACACGTGTTTGCGACGCAAACTATGCAAATGACATGTCAACAAGAAGTTCGACAACTGGTTACATATTTAAAATATGTAATGCACCTGTTACATGGAATAGTAAGCGGCAACAGACTGTGTCGGTATAAACCACAGAAGCGAAATATGTAGCAGCTGCTCAAGCTGCAAAAGAAGCTTATGGTTGCGGCGACTTTTGAGTGATTCAAATAAAAAACAATGGTGAAGGAGCCAATATGTCGACAACCAGAGTGCCATTAAGTTAATTAAAATCCTGCTTATCATTACCCAACTAAACATATCGATGTGCAATACCACTTAGTGAGAGACAAGTTTGAGGCCAAAGAACCGTTGCCAGTTTATGTGCCTAGTGAGAAGCAGGAAACGGATATATTAACAAAACCTTTGCCAAGTAAGAGATTTCAAGAGCTGAATTAAATGAAAATTACAAAAAAAATTTCCAAATGTCTACCCTCCGCTTGAATTCAAGCCTCAGACCGACAAACTAATGGAAAAGATTAGGATCATTTCTTATTTGATTAAGTGTACCTTAAATTATTTCAAGTAACTGATGATGGGTAACAATTTCAAGAAGTATCCTGAAAACTAAAAATCATGAGATTAAGATCTTATCAAGGAGGTGCTATGAGATTGAATATCGATGACATTAATTTATTTGCAATGCTTATTTAACCAAGCATATTCAAAATAATATTAAGTTCAATTGTTATTTTCCAAACTATTTGAAACAATTTTATATGACGTATTTTTTTCTGGTAACCATTTTACTGATCCAAAAATTTGCCTACAGATCGTTCTTATATTTTGTTATTTTCAGTTTCGTCTTCAATTTCTATTGTTGAAATTGTAATTAGCTATTGTTTGTAAACGGTAATACCATTCAAAGCTTGAGTCTTTGTGGCAACTACGATTACCTTGTCGATACGGTCCAATCCCGGAAGACGTTTTTGTTTCAATAATGACTCCGTCCGTGGAAGCCTAATTTCTTACCTAGAGCTCAGTTTTGTTTCGATTTACAGTATTTGACCATACCTTGTGGAGTCACTATAAAACAGTCGAGTGTGTTGACAATACCATTGATTAATAGCGTATGCTTCGAAGTTTGGGGAATCAACAACCAAAATCCCAAATATGGTAACTCTCACCCACCCATTTCTATTTATTGAAAAATTATTATTATTACTACTAATCGCAAAAAAACTCATGGTAGAAATATTACTGTAGTTTTTGTTGTAGTTGTTTTTGTTGTTTTGATAATAGAAATATTTCTTATCATATAAATAATGGTTATCATATTGTTAGTGACGAAAAGTGAATTGTTTTGAGACTAACTTAATTACGAAAATGTTACTTCTGTCAACAAAATTAATTTTTAATAACAATAACATTTTTTGTAAATCATTTAGTTAATTATTTGCTAGAATCGGAAAGTTAAGCTTTAAAAGAAATCAACTCAATTAATATGTAATTTAGAAGAACCAATAATTTTCAACTTTAAGATTAAACATTAAAAAATATGGTTGTTGTCAACCTTGTAATTAAACATTCTAATAGTAAATTTTATTATTGAAATAACTACATTTCACTTACAT
Organism: Abscondita cerata; assembly: GCA_030710515.1. Lineage (NCBI taxonomy): Eukaryota > Metazoa > Arthropoda > Insecta > Coleoptera > Lampyridae > Abscondita > Abscondita cerata. Next base: position 1,044,151 of record JALBCR010000146.1, read on the forward strand.
TATGTGCATATATAATTTAGAAACAGAGATTATTTTCTTAAAGTCATAAATTTAAAATATAATGAATTAGCAATTACTAATTTGTATTTATTATGCACTGCAACATTTATAATTTGCATATTATCAATTGTATTTAATAGTTCAAAAACAAACCAAATCTATAAAACAACAATTAAAAAGCTGATATATTATCGATTATTATCCTCCCTCTGTATTACGTCATTACAATGTAATTTAATTTAAAATATCAAAATATCTATCACGACATCATCATAAATAATAACCATAGTAATAAAAATTAATTTCAGAAGAAGAAAAGAAACATTTAAAAACATTCAAAAGTAAGCTCACCTCTTCCAACAAACAAAACCGCAACAAATCAAGAATGCCCTTACAAAACACATCTTTCTTTTTTTTTCTAATAATCAGTTTCTTCTCTAAAATTTTAAAGCAACTTTTATGTATTTTGTCGTTTCTCTTCTCCTGAAACAGTTAGCATTTTGCACACTAACTGCAAACGTCAAATTATTGGATTTATTTATGGTAAACTTGTTTCCCAGTTTAAATTATTTGTGTAATTTTGATAGATCAACTTAAAGAAGTTTAATGGACAGAAATTTTTGTTTGGAAATTTAAATAGATTTTTATTTAATGCACTGGGTTGCTAGAAATAGTATTATAGTGAAGAGGGAAGCAAGTTACTCTTTGGGTAAAAATAAATACAAATGTTAGATTGGTAATCGTCAACGTAATAGAAACTAATTAAGTGTTTTAAAACTTAGGACACAATGTATTCTGGACTCAAACAACTAAATGAGAGGTGCCTTTCTTTAGGATGCAGAAGTCTTTTCGACACTACAAGCAATATGTATACAATGCGTTTCTGAAAATGGAGGCCACTTTTTCTATTAGACTTCAATAGATGATTGTCACAGGTGCCGCAGATTAAGGATTTTGCATGTGGCAACGCTGCCATTTCTGAATCTAAAATGTAAATAAAGTTGCCTAGATGCTTCCAAAGGGATCTGTTTTTCAATTACGTTGCCATATTGTGCAAGAAATACAGTAAATTCTATCCAAACAACGACATCTGTTTTTAAAAATTGTAAAGTGGCCTCTATTTTCAGAAACGCACTGTAGGTATCTCAAGATATTGTCATTCTTGAGAAAATTAATTGCAACATAACCTACAAAAAATCGGTACATCAATGTAAAAGGGAGATATATCTGTAACCAAGAACAGGCGGAAAAATGTTGATTTTCTTGATAACCAAAATAAGAAGCTAAAAGGTGTTTTATTTTACAATGAGAGTTAGTGAAAAGACTTTCTCGAAATAGATCTCAAAAGCAGAAAAGAAATAAAAAAATAGGAGTCGTGGAAAAATTGATACCAATAAATATAATACTTGCGCAAAGAAGAAAAAGGTAAAACACAGAAGGAAGGTTAGGTCAGTGCCAAAGTACAGTGTAGTCCCAAAAAACCCAATGAACCTCCAACTCAAAGAGAAACTTTCATTGAACAGAAAAACCTTTAGAGAAAAAAAAAGAGAAAAACCAGAAAGTCAACGTTGCACCAGCACGACTTATACTTAAGTATGCTTAAAAACAACCGTTGCTATGGTATTAACAATTGTATCTAAAACCCGTATTAATAAAGTGAACTTAAGACAAGCTTACGCTAAGACTTAAACAAAGAATGGAAATAATAATGATGTTTTTGATTAGATTTTCAGATTTATAGTCTTAAGTAGAATTTAGTCAAAACCCATAAAAATTTATGTGCACAATTCTGCTTTTAACCCCATCAAAAAGTCAAAAGTAGCTAAGACGAACTTGCTCGACTATAAATACGGGCATAAGTTTTTAAGTATACTAAATGACATAGAAAGAAGAACACCCAGTAATAATGAATATTTTGTAAATTTTTTTGGGAATATATTTGTTTATATTAAGATAAAAAACGATCAGTTTTTCAACCATATTGCCCTAGCGGTTGTTATGTTAACCTCATTAAAAAACACTTACGATTAAGTAGCCCTAAAACAATGAATTAAGCATTTGTAAGTACAGTTGTCATTTAAGCGATTTAAATTGCATTTCAAAGAGCTTCTTTAATTCAATCAAAATGCCTCCAGTGCGAAGACGCCATAATTTTCGGCAATTAACGAGTTTGATAGGGGTAGAATTGTGGGATTGCGTGAGGCTGGTTTGTCTATGAGAGATATAGCCGCTAGAACGCAACGGAGTTTAAACACTGTGGCAGTCTGTGTTCGGGCATGGAACCAAGAGGGCCGTACACGAAGAGCGAGAGGTACAGGACGTCGTCGAAGAACCACAGAACGCGAAGATCGCCGTCTTAGACTATTGGCTTTACGGGACCGCTTCTCTTCTACACGGGCGATTGCGGACCAGTGGTTTGAAGAACATGGAAGACCGATTGGGATGCGAACCGTTTATAGACGGATAAGAACCTTTGGGCTCTTTTCATACCGTCCCCTTTTTGTGCTACCACTGACTCCAGAGCATCGACGTTATCGTCTAGCGTGGTGTAGAGAACGGGCAAATTGGGACCAAGAATGGAATTCAATTGTCTTTAGTGATGAATCCAGATTCTGTTTGGGTATGCATGACGGTCGTGCAAGGGTGAGAAGACGGCGTGGTGAAAGACAAGATCCCCAATTTTCTGTGAATAGGCATGTGCACCACACAGTTGGAGTTATGGTATGGGGAGCTATTGCTATTGGAAGTAGGTCACCTTTGGTCTTCATTAGAGGTAACATGACTGCTGCGCGCTACATCCAGGAGGTCGTAGACCCCATATTGTACCTTATGTTCAGACCATCCCCAACAGCACATTCCAACAAGACAACGCACGACCTCATGTTGCTAGGTTTCTTTGGCTCATTTTGAGGCCAATCAAATTGCTTTGTTGCCTTGGCCACCAAGATCTCCCGATCTTTCGCCCATCGAGCACGTCTGGGATATTATGGGAAGAAGATTACTCAATTTACCTCACCCTGCACAAACTCTAGCGGCTTTGCAGCATCAGTTACAGATAGCATGGGATGAGATACCTCAAGAAGAAATCGATCACCTCATTAGAAGTATGCCCAGACGTGTTAATGAGTGCACAAGACATCGTGGTGGAGCAACACATTATTAAGTTTTTGAAGAAGTTAACAGTTTAATTTTTATCAAATTGTGATCGTTTACTAATCTAATTCGTATACACTAGTATACCAAAATTGTTCAAATAAATTCATTATTACAGGGTGTTCTTCTTTCCATGTCACTTAGTATATTAATTTAGTTTAAATTGTATTGGTGCAACAGGCCATAAAATTTCTAAAAAAATTTTGAATAGTCTGAGAATTTATAACTTCTATCTACGTTTTAAATCTTCCAAATTTTATGGTATCTTGAAGTAGACTCTGGACTTTGAATAACTTTACAAAAACAAATCTAATCGGTTCAAGTCAGGAGATCGGGTTGGTTATTCTATTGCACGTCTCCTACCAATGGATTTGCAGCGAAACAAGGCCTTCAAATTGGTCGTAACACGATATGCAAAATAAGGCAGGGTTTTGTTCTGGTGGAAGCAAAGATTTTGATCGATCATTTGGATTGACGTCAACAGGAAATAGTCGATTTAGTGTTTACTCTACTTTAAGACTTTCTCAAGCATATCCAGTTTTAGGACATTTTTCCTTTATGCTGCTAAACGTTGCCCACGATTTAGAAAGAATGGGATAATTACATTGAATATTTCACTTACCCCCGTGTAGTTCTATTATTACAATGTCTATTCGATATCTTTTACTTAAATAACGAACAACAATAAAAGGAAAATCTACTTGAGTGCATATTGTCACGAAATTACAAAATAAATTAAAACTATTCAAACTACTTCTTTTATTATCTAAAGATTGCAAATAATCTTCATTTATTTATGAATAGTAAGTTTTGATTTTATAGATCTTTTATCAATGGCTGTAAAAATCTACATCTAATTTTATATTAATAATGACAATTACAGTCTAATGTCAAAGTCACTTACATTAAATTATAGAACTTTAGATAAAAAAATAATTTTGGCATTTGTTCTAATTAATTCTGGGTTTTGGGAATTTTCAATTACTTAATGCAGACGCTTCCTTAGTGATAACTCTCAAGCTTCACTGCGACTGGGTTAAGCTTTCTGAACACTGACCCGACATTTTGATCTAATGGCTGCTCGCAAATCCCTTTATCCTAGTCAGAATTCTTTAAAAAGATGAAGATTTGATTTTGCGATTGTTGCTGTACCTGGATTCATATTTCCTGAACAGATTTAATGAAAGAAGCTTACTTAGAACTTCCACATTTAAATTTAGAATGACTTTATTCTGCGTGTGCCAACATTTCTCAGACTCAATCAAACTCGGTTAATGAAGTTTCGACTGGCCTTAAGGGAACTTTATTGAAATGCAAGTTTTGTTTAAATACTTCAAGTTCTCTGTACAAAGGAATCCATAATTTACAAATACACTGTAGGAAGATGCATCTTGATCGTTTGTTAGAGCTTCAAGAAATTTTTGACCTTTAATTCTCCATATGACTGTGGTGTACCCCTTCACAAGAAATTCATTGACCCTAAACTTCAAACTACAATTCTCAAAATAATCCTTAAAGGAGCCAGGAATTTGCTGCTAATAAGATGTCCAACTTAATTAAAGACGTTATCAAGACTAATGACAAAAAGTCGTGGGAAAATTTTTTCTCATTTTTGTTTTTTGCTTTGAAAGTGCCGTTCTAAAAAGTCAAATCGGTTACGAGTACAGTAAAGCATAATATTAGCAATTTTTCGGTTGTCCTTTCTTTGAAGTGAGCAGCCGTATTTGATCTGAGTATCTCAGCTCAACTCAACTACAGATAAAACTTACATTACCACTTAGTAAAAAGAACGGTCCACATTCCACTACAATTCTACATTCCTTCCACTAAGTGAATCTAATCTCAACAACTACCTACTCTCTGAGTTTTCTAACGAGGTAGTGCAGTTGAGGTGAGGAGGAGGTAAAAATTTCACTTAGTTTAAAGTGAGTCGTTGAAAAAAAAAACGCCCCTGGGAACCGAGTCTCACTGAAGTGAGCTGAGTTGATCTGATATTTGTGTATAAAAGAACGCAGCTATTATATCTATAACTACACAACAGATTAGAAAAAAAACAATCAACCAACTGAGTTTATATAGCTCCAGCAAACGTAACTACCTCTATGCACAAAGACTAGTGGTTATGGTTGTGCATGATCGCTAAATGCAGATGATAATATAAGACAAATCAATAACAAGCTTATCAGTTCTCTACGGCTGCATTCTCGTTGACCCTGGTAGTGTTTGGACAACGAGAGCGACAAAAAGTGGGAATAATACCCGGACTATGCGACCATCACATAAAAACAGATTGATAGAAAAAATATTCTATAGCAATGTAAAATGTAGAAAAAGTTTCACAGAAGAAAAAATTTGAAGAATTAAAAATTAAACTAAGAGAAACAATTGGTATACCATTAACTTGAATAAGATCCTGTGGTTTACAACTGATAAACACTGTCTATCATTTCTATTACAACTGTTTTGTTTAAAACTGGATACATGTATTTGGAGAACTATGCTTTCATCTTCAGCAGAAGACCAATACAATATTGACTTGAACATCGTCTAAGACGTTTTTCATCTCAGTTCCAGGGAGGAACCCATAGTGTGTTCAACAAACTGCAAGAAAGACAACACGCCATAAACAATACGTGAATTGTTCGCGAATTGTTGTTAACCTAACATAGACTATTTTAAAACAAAACTCTAGACGCAGTTTTTGCATCATACAAAAAACTTACATGAAGCAACATTATAGAACTAAGAGATTGAATAATGCTTCGGTTGAAAAATTGAACGCAATCATTCAACTAAAAGTATTCGTGTAGGAAAGAAAAATTCTCATGCACAAAATATGAAGCTTGAGGTACATCGGAACAAAATGTTAAGAAAGTATATGGATATCTATTGGTGTCTGATGCTCTAAACTATCGCTATTCGTCCCAATATGACATACACAATTTTAAAATTAAACCAGGTTGTGTATATGGGGTACAAATTGTAAGACCCCCCTATCACCCCCTCAGCAATTCAGTAATATAATTTCTTACACTTTTTATTTGTTTTGAACAAAATTAGCAAAACACCCATTTTGCAATTTGTAAATAACTTGTTTTAAATTTCATGTTAATTAATATTCTAATGGTTTGAATATGGCTTTATTTTTTAAAAGTAAGGTTTTTTTTCAGTTTGTTGAAAACATTTGTTTTAGTAGAAGATAATGTACAGACCTTTTTTTCGGTTGCAACAATGAGCTTACTCCAATTTAAAATATTACTGATTCTAATTTTTTTTGAACTTGTAGCCCAAAATTTGGCAGACCAACAAAGATATAATGCAAATTTCTCTGTTTTATTAGATATTTCTATTTTCCAAGCAACAAAGGTTAAATATGTATGTAAAAATTCAATTTATAGAAGGTGCAACACAATCCAAAAGCTACTGCTACTGGAAACAAATTTTCGTTTTTACTGATGTTTCACTTAATAAAGCAAACAATCCAGCAATAGTGCTGTGGGCTTCATTTTAGATGGAGATGGACAATGGTCGCCGAAATAACGTTGTAAGGAAGTCCAGAATATAAAAAGGATGGCCCAAAACACTTGATTAATAAACAACCAATGACACTTTCAACTTGAAAGTATCATATCATTGCGTTCAGTGCTCAATTTTTTCTATTGCAACCTCAAAAAATACTTCCCAACTTTACCTTCATCCAAGTCAAGACAAGACACTCCGTCGAGTACGGTAATACACATTTTAGCCACGAATACCCAAAGATCTTGAGGATATAATTGTAAAACAAAACCTCAAGATAAGAACTAATCCAAAACAAAGTACCTTAACTCAAGTTCCATTACCTTAATAACAATTTTATAAGTCTTTCTTCATTCTCTCACTACGAATATCCTGGTTATAGTAAACAAACCTCAAAGTTGACTAGCAATGGCAAAATATGGACGTTAAGTTGGTTATAGTAAAGTTCATTTAAAAAATGAATGAGAGTCGCCGAGAAATTATTACAAAACAGCATTTTCAAATTACTTCATCATAAAACCATTCTAATGGCAATAACCATCCCACTTCAAACTGTGCTACAATTAAAAAAGTAGATGTAACAGTCACGATGTAACGCAGACGTTCCCTTGTTTTATGTTACGTTTCCCTCGAGATTGTGTTACGTACTGATATGCCTCATGCCTGTAATCCTGTAGTTTCTGTTTGGGACAAGAGTATGTAAAAAATAAGCGCAACATAACTTAGAATTTTAATTCGTTAAAAAAACAAGACATATAACGTAAAATCCGCGTATATAGTAAAAATTACAATTGGGCCCGCATTAGTTTTCTAACTTAAATTTAGAATCATTAAGGGTAAATAAATTGGATTATCTTTGGGTTGTAACGGTATTTTACTCCTAGATCTTTGAATTTTCATCTAACCACTTAGGCCTTGTAACCCCAAGCTCGAATAAAATTTTGTTAAGTTTTGATTTGAACCGTCTTGCAAATTAAGTAGGCTACTTTCAGATAGATAATGTAACACCAGGTTTTATTTTTTTTTCGAAACTGTTAACTGTTAACTATCGAAGAATATCTTGTGATCACCATTGCTACGGTACTGCTGATTTCTCAGTGTGTCGCAGACGGCAGTTTGCTCGATGTTCTTTGAACCTTATTTTAATTGATCTTTTGATGGTTCCTATGTATACCTTCCTACAAGAAAAAGATATATGGTAAACTCAGGCTGCTGTGAGAGGGTCTTTATTGTCCTTTGTTTATCTGATGGTATGTTGAATTTTCTAGGCTGGTTTCAAGATAGTTTTGATGTCGTATCATTTTAGAATTCTTTCTATGAGGTTTTTGACTTTTGATATGTATAGAAGGGGGAAATAGTGGGTCGACTCTCGGATTACGGTGCTAAAGTGAAAGGGGTAATTTAAACTGTTGTGAGAAACATTTACCTGCTGGAAGGAAATATTAAATTTTCTAAACAAAAACAATTTTGCAAATACATGTGGCCCATTAGTGCGAGGAAGGTGGATATCTCGGAAAATATTAGGGTTAGAAATAAACTGTAATAAAAGTTGTGCAAATCAATGAGCTGCACGTTTTAAAATTATTTCTCGTTCATACAGGGTGTTTTATACATGTGCGAATACCAAAGTTATGTTCTTTTAAATGGAATTACCCATTTTTTATAACAAATTTGGACCTTTGGGAAATTCTAATGACTTTATGATTGCACTTTTTCTGAAAATTGAGTGTTTCTGAAAAAAATTAAACAATCTTCAGTTATCCTTGAATTATCCAACTGGGCGATTCGCATTTTTAATATGCATTACATGTGCTAACTACCTACAGCTGGTTGTTTACTTTTTTAACCTCCTTAGTTTTGAGTAATCACTTATTTAATTGAACTCCCTAAATTCATGGATAACTGGATTTTTTCAAATGGCACCACCTAATTTTTATGTGCCGTTTAACGTAGAATCTCATAAGTTTTCTAATGATAAGATTGTAGGTATCCATAATTCATACTCTAAAACCCGCAAAACCCCTTAAGAGTTAGGATACCTACAACCTTATCATTAGAATGCTTATAAAATACCACGTTTAACGGCACATAAAAAAATTAGGTGGTGCTATTTGAAAAATCAAGTTATCCACAAATTTAGGAGTTCAATTTAAATAATTGATTACTCAAAACTTAGCAAGGTTAGAAAGGGAACAATAAGCTTTAGTTAGCACAGTAAGCATATTAAAACTACGAAATCGCAGTTGGATAAATTCAGGATAACTGAGTTATTTAATTTTTCGAAACTTCAACTTTCCAGAAAAAGTGCAATAATGCCAAAACCCTCCATTTTAGACACTATGTATAATGCATAAAGTTACATTAGAACTTCCCAAGGAATCCAAATTTACAATAAAAACTGGGTGGTTCCATTTAAAAACAACTTTGGTATGTCGCACTTTATGGAACACCCTGTATAAACGAAAATAATTTTAAAATGTGCAGTTCGTTGATTTGCACAACTTTTCTAGCAAAAGTTTTTTTCTATCCCCAATATTTTCCGAGATATCCACCTTCCTCACACTAATGGGCCAGCCTGTATGTTCATTATAACAGACAACTCAATTACACGTCCAACGATATGACGCGACGCCCAATATTTCAGTCATAGGTCAACTTAAATTTTGGGTTAATTGTCATGGTGATAATTGTTATCCACATCGTTTTCTTGGAAATTAACAGAAATTTAACTTTAACCTGGGACTAAAATACTGCCCCTGAAATGTTCGTCAAAATTAGCAACTGTAAATTTTAATAAATTGTAAACTACAAAAACATAAAGTGATCGCCCCTAAGTGACCTGGTGCTTAAATATCCTTGCTCTCCAATTTCCTTGGACCCAAATGCTTTTGCGGCAGCGATAAACGTTCAAGGGTCCGATTTCTAAAATTTATAACAGACTTAATACGACTTTCTTCACGTTAACTGTTTGTTATCAGAATGTTATTGTATAATTTATCCAAATACTTCAGTTTGCTAAATATAATATTAGCTAATACCTACAAACAAAATTTTAAGTTTCACTTTAAGTAATGTTAGTAAATGTATTTGATGTTTTTTTTATAAAATCTGCAATAATTTTCTTTTTTATTTCAGGGAAATTCATCGACAATTATTAGATTGTAAGGCCAAAGCAATCATCACAACTTGCAGCCTATTTAAGTTGGTGGAAGCATCGATACCATCATCACATAATATACATATTTTTACAGTAAAATCTGAGGCAAGTTTATTATATATAAATTGGTTAAAACAAATTTTATACAGTGTGTCCAATTTGAGTTGATTGAATGTATCTTTGTTATTAATAAACATACATTTTTTGTTAAATATACAATAATTTGTAGTTTATTATGCTGGATTTATATGTCTACTTAAAAAACAAAAAAAACTAATTTAAAGTTCAGTATTTTTTTGACAAAAAATGTTGAAAAAATACTTGAATTAGCATAATTTATGCCAACCTTATTAATAACAAAGATAGCCGTAGAAACTACTCAATTTGGGACACACTGTATAGTCATCAAATATTAACGTTTATAGTTTAAGAATTTACATATTTTATAATTACACACTTAAACAGAATACAATTTAATAAGATAATCAAAATCAATTGTTTTGCAACTGTCATGAATTGGTGGAATCCATTATTAGAAGCATGACATTTTGGTCTTCATTTGACCAGATATAAAACAAACGTTTAACAAATAACACAAATAAAGTAAATATTGTTTTATGTGGAAAATAACAAATAAAATAATATAAATTACTTACGTTCACAGCATTTTGATCAAACCCCAGTTGGGTCCATAAACTTTCACGAATTCACTGATAGCAAGGTAAACGTTGTGTTAAAAACAATTCAGTAAGTACAGACGCTGCGCTCCTACCTTATTCTAGTGGAACAACTGGAATGCCAAAAGGATCGATCCACACACATTACAGTATAGTTGGAAATATATGCCAGTTGAATTCGCCAGATGCAAAACTACACGAAACAACAACAGGTAATTTTTCAAATAGGGTTGCTATTGTTAAAACTAAATTGAATTCAGAATCGCACCAAGACGTGGTTCCAGCCGTAGTTCAATTATCACACATGTACGGCCTTCGTGAATCTACTCTTAAACAGCCTATTTAATACGTCAAAAGTGGTAACACTTCCAAAGTTTCAACCGGAAACTTTTCTGAATATGTTAACTCAACATCAGGCAACACTCTTTATTTGCCGTTCCTCCTATAGGTTAAAGAACGTCATTCTTGCAAACATTTTAATTCATTGTAATTTTTTAGTATTGTTTTTAATGAACTATCATTTAGTAAAACCCGATCATTTTGATTATTGAAGGACTATTAATACAGCATCTGCGCCTTTAAATATCAATGGAAGAATTCATTTCCAAAGTTAAAAAACCACTTAATGTTTTCATAGGTAAGCACTGATTCAGTAAATATATTTTGTAAGAACTTTTAATTCAGGCTACGGAACAAGTGAAAGTGGGTTAATTACTTTAAATAAAGATCCAATGAAGTATCCCAAATCGACAGGTAAACCTTTAGCCAATTCATTCTTAAAAGTTTCATGTATTAATGATTTAAATAAAAATCTTCCAAGTTACTCCAAGGGTCATTTGCTTATCAAGACTCCTGGTAATGAAAGGATAACTATAATAAGCCAGAAAAAAGTTCGGAAAGTGGTTTCCACATCTGGCGGTTGGATGAAAAACCGGAGACTTAGCTTATTACGACGATGATAGAAATTTTATATATTGGATCGATTAAAAAGAACCTAAAAGAAAAAAGGGATATCAAGTTTCACCAGCGGAGTTGGAAGAAGTGAATTCGTGGTTACCCAAACGTGGAAGATGCTATCGTAATTGATTCAATAAACTTCATGGCGAAGTGCCGCGAGCATACATTACTCTAAAAACTAGTTCAAATTTTATAGTTGAAAAGCTTGAAGATTATGTCGATGAAAAAGTGGCCAGCTACAAACGTATAAAGGGAGGTATTGTGATAATGGACAATTTGCCAAAAAGTGCTTCCGGTAAATGTTTACGCAAAGAACTTAAGTTTCAATACCCCATAGAATTACTAATGAAACCTGAACTATTAAATTAGTTAGTACCATAGAAAATTCTAAAAATAATGTGAATATAAGTATAAATAAATTTAATGTTCAAATAAAATACATTAAAAGTGAGAAAATTAAAAACGTTACAAATTATTTACCTATAATGAAATTATATAAACATGACTAATTTTTATTTAAGAATATGAGTTAAATTCATTAAAAAATAAACAAACATATTATTGGTATTAGAAGAGAAATAGAAATAGAAACTAACTCCAAATCGTATGCATATTATACAAGGTCTTCCAAAGAAAACTTGACCCCCAATGCGTTTTTCGAAAATTCGAAAAATACGTCACCTTGGAAGCGGAACAAACTTCTCCCCTATATAGGATATAAACGTATCTAATGTAGCCGCAAATGGAGTGAAAATAGCGCCTCCAAGTGGTTGATCCATAATTTAATGTGTAAGTGGCGGTTAATTTGAAAAAATAGAATGAAATAAGCAACGCACATTACATCAACCTTCTTTTTGTTCCCTATTTTAATGAAAATGTTACCTATAAAAATACAATCATTGAGTCAGTACTTTAAAGAGGGTAGGGAATAAATGTGAAACAACACCATTAAATAAATAATACTAACAAAGCCGCTCTTGATGTTAACTCCAATACAATGTTTTCTTACATTTCTAAATAATTAAGTTCTTGGTATTTTCGTATTTTCACATTTCTCCATAAGATCAAGATGGTAACTATCACTATATCGTAATCTCTATCAATGAACACGAGTAACTTCAAGATTTTGTACTAAATTTTACTATTTAGTTTTAATTTTTCCATTCAAGTTTTCCCGCAATGTTTGCATTGCGAATGTTCCAGCCTGGAAACATTATATTTACTTTTAAGTTGTATATGTATATTTCTTATGTTCTCTTTGGTGTAGTCCTTATTCCGAATGGGGACAATTTAGCTTCTGTAGTTTTTTGCTCCAGGAGAAACCATTATTTTTCAAATAATTAATTCCTTTTCTACTCCACTTCCTCCATACACCACTACGGGTCTTTAATAGACTGGAATTATTTTCTCATAAGAGGGATTTCTTTTTCCCGAAATTTAATAGTCCGAGCTAGGTTCTAAAACAAAACCATTTTAAAAAATGGTTTGGTAGGCTTTGCGTCATTAGATCAACCTTCTTTTTGTTCCCCATTTTAATGAAAATTAAAATACAATCACTGAGTCAGTATCTTCTAAAGAGGGTAGGGGCAATAAATGTGAAACAACGCCATTAAATAAACAATACTAACAAAGCGCTCTTGATGTTAACTCCCAATACAATGTTTTCTTACATTTCTAAATAATCAAGCCTTTTCATTGTTTGTGTTTGGTATTTTGGTATTTTTAACATTCCTCCATTAAAATCAAGATGTAACTATCACTGTATCCTAATCTCTTATCTAATTTATATCAAATTGAACACGAGTAACTCCAAGATTTTGTACTTTGTAACGGTTGTGGTTTACAACTAACGACGGCTCTAGAGGAACAAAGAAAAAGAAACAACCAAAGGAAATACGAATCGATGTAGCGCACTAAGTTCGTGAAGAATAAACTATTTATAATAGTAGAGCAACAGCGTCCGGTTTCATTTTAGAGTGGGGGGGTCCTTAAAGAGTTCTAAGAAATTAAACTGCTGTTTAACAAGGCGCCACCTGCTGGGTAAAAGAAAGAAATAAAACCGACCAACAGGAGATCAACAAGTTTTATTTAAAGCCTAGATAAAAACACAACAAAAGAGAAAGACAGACAATTCAATAAAACAACAAACAAATCTTAAAATAATAGGTGAATGAGACAGAAATAGAGAGACTGTCTCTGTAAGGTTCGCAATTAATGTGCCGGATTTCAGGTAAGCTTTAGTTACATCAAAATTAATGTTAACGTTCCAAATGAGGATTGGTTACTAAGAGGCCTCATATCACTTACACACGGCGATTTATCTGGTCGAACATGCAACGACACTGACTTAAACTAAGATTAAAGGGGTTAGTACCTCCCGCAAACACAAAAGGTTTTGTGTTTTCGCGTCAACCGTTTTAAGTAAAGCGCCCGAGCCCGTATTAAGCTGGTTAAAAAAAACGTTCGGTTGTGGAAAGTACACCAAATAAAGATTTACTTAAAAACTAAAGATCAAGCCGTTCCATGTCATATGTACATGAGCTTCATACGCATCCACATTGAATAAGTTACTTAAATAATAAAACTTAGCTGTAATCTGTTGGATGCAGTTCCGAGAATAAGAGTTTCTTGCTAGCAACGATATCGACAGTTCGGGAAGTTAGGTAACCCCAGGATTCCTCATAGGGGAGGTGTGCGAAGAGAAACGAAAGGCGATAGGCTTCCTCGATGAAGTTATGAAGCATAACCAATCCCTGTTAGACGTGGTATCCACCGGTTGCCTGCAGCTTAACTAATACGAAACCGTGGTGTGGTCTTTAATTGACAAGGAAGGTGTTATTCAGCCACTCGAGCACCCTCAGGAGTTATCCAGGTATAACACACAGCAAAATCATAAGGTCAAGCAACGTGCTAAAAGAATTTCACGTGGCAATTAAATTTAATACAAACAGAAAAAAAGAAAAGCAATGTGTACTCACAGTGAATTTAGCCGAATTTAAACTTGACCAACAATTTTTATTGGAAATCTTGTAACACACATTAATGATTTGTGTAAATTTTAATTTTAAGATGCACGCTAAACCACCCGTGCGGAAAAAGAAGAGTGTCCGCTGTTCGTCTAGAAAACGAAAAGGAATTTTATTTTCAACCAATAGAAAATTAGCAAAATGCGGGTCAAATACGACTTTCGTCGTCACATATTGTTAGAATATTTATTTAAATGCTTCACGTACGACGTACGAGTTACAACTACCAAGTTTATAAAACACATAAGTAAAATACATGTAGGTGGCGCTTCCCTATAATATTGATGTACAGTATGTTTGAGTTGCCAATTGACCTCATTTTCATTGGACCACACACATCGGCATGTATTAAATCTAATATGGCTGTGGCTCTTGTACCCTCATGTTTGAAAGGTAATCTAGCTTGTTTTCCTTCGCAGCAAATAACACAATAGACCCGATTAGTGTGACGTCACGTACAAACCGCTAAATTCAAAATTCGGTACTTTGCAAAATTGTGGACGAAAAGTGAACCTTAAGTACAAGGACTTAAGGGTTATATTCAAATAGATCAATAGAAGTTGGTTGGTTTTCAATATATACGCATAAATAAGAGAAATCGTTGTCATATTCACTAATTCTGAACCTTTATCTTTCATCTAGTATCAATATTACATTTTCAAATAGCATATTTTTATTATAAATTAAAATTAATTTTTATACACAAATATATGCGCAGAAATCAGCTGGCGGGAACAGTAATTTTAGAAATACGCACCGGGTTAACCATAACCTAATTACTATGAAGTACTATTAAATTAAACTATAAATTATATTATAAAGAACAAACTAATGAAGTAAACGAGTAAATAAGCTAATAAAGAAACAAGAGTAACGCCAGGAACAACAAAGGAAAACAGCAATTACAAAGTATAAGGTTAACCCGGTGCGTATTTCTAACATTACTGTTCCCGCCAGCTGGTTTTTTGTGCATGTATTTGTAGTATATAAGTTAATTTTAATTTGTAATAAAAATATGCTATTTGAAAATGTATTATTGATACTAGATGAAAGATAAAGGTTCAGAATTAGTGAATATGACAACGATTTCCCTTATTTATCTGTGTATATTGGAAAACCAACCACTTTTAATTGACCTATTTTATTATCACCCTTAAGTCCATGTACTTAAGGTTCACTTTTTTGACCACAATTTTGCCAAGTACCGAATTTTGATTTTAGCGGTTTAATTTGACGTCACCACTGATCGGGTCTATTGGTCTGAATTGCACCTGCTTTAGACACAATTCCATCTACTACACCATTTTCCATTTTCTTCAGGTCTCTGTAGTTGATATGTCCTAGCCTGCGATGCCATGTAGAACTTGTTGCAATCACTGATGACACCATCATGCATGACTCAATGCTCTCAACATCCAATTTATACACATTATCAATTAATTGACCTGTTGCAACTAACAATCCATACTTGTTTCGTATTTCACACCCATTCTCATTAAACTGTACTTCATTTCCATTTTTGATAAGCTGGCTGACTGATAGTAGATTAGTTGTTAAATCTAGAGCACATACCGCATTGCTTATAATTATGTTATGCAATCTATCGTTAGCCCTCGTAGTGATTTCCGCATCTCAGTACAAATGACTGATACTTTCGTATTGTTCGCAACAGTTATTTCCTTTAAACTTCCAGTCGAAATGTTCTTTAACCAACTTTTATTGACTGTTAAATGAACGCTAGCCCCTGAGTCAACGTACCAATCCTCTTTACTAAAACAACCGCTTTGAAATACTGCACTAAAGACGTTTGACGAACTCGTCTTTTGTTCATCTGCGTTGCTTAAATTCCTGTAACGAGAATTTCTGAACTTACTTGGGCACTGATTCTTATAATGACCAGTTTGTTTGCACCTGTAACATTTTACTTCCTTTCTTTGCTTTATCTGATTGCTATTACCGCCATGTCCGCCATTGCCATTTCTTCCGCTTGTACTCACAAAAGCGCTACCTGCATTATCGACCTGTAGATCTATTAGCTTCGTTTTAATGGCGTCCGTAGTGACGTCAATTCCGGAATGCTCTATTGCCATTATCATCGGCGAATATTTATCCGATAATCCTGCTAGCAATAATGATCCTATCCACCTATCGTCGATAGCAAATCCAGTACCTTTCAACTTTTGCGCTGTATCTATTAGCTGATTGACATAAGCTTCCATCGATTCACACGTTTCCAATCTGATCGACATTAATGCACGCAACAAACCTATCTTTCTTGTGAAACCTGAATCATCAAATAGAGTTTTAATTTATCCCAAACCTCTTTTGCTGTTCGTGCTTCTCTGATGTGTACATACAGATGAGCTTCGATCGTCAGGATTAACTTGGCTTTAGCTTTTTCCAATTTTGCATCATCCGTTATGGTTCCATTGATACATCCGGCTAAATCGTCAAGGACAAGGTAATTTTCAATTGCAAAAGCCCAATCGCTGTAGTTTTCCTGCCTTTTAGTTTAGGAATACTCATGAACAAATTACTGGCACTACACATGATTTATACGTCGTTTCAACTCGCGATTAATAAAATAAATATACAAAAATAACTGACCGCACGTTACACGTTGTCTGGGCCCATAACCTGTTAGAATATTTATTTAAATGCTTCACGTACGACGTACGAGTTACAACTACCAAGTTTATAAAACACATAAGTAAAATACATGTAGGTGGCGCTTCCCTATAATATTGATGTACAGTATGTTTCAACACATATTACTCGCGACACACGTTTTTATTCACAAATAAAACCGTAACAACTTATTATTTTGTACTAAATTTTACTACTTAGTTTGAATTACTCCATTTAAGTTTTCCAGCTATGTTTGCATTACGAATGTTCCCAGCCTGGAAAAATTATATCTACTTTTAAGTTGTATATTTCATATGAGCTTTTTGGTGTAGTCCTCATCCCGAATAGGGGACTATTTAGCTTCTGCAGTTTTTTGCTCCAGAAGAAACCATTATTTTTCTACTAAACTTCCTCCATACACTACTACGGATCTTTAATAGACTGGTTAACTATTTTTTAATAAGAGGGATTTCTTTTTCTCTAAATTTAATAGAAAACAAAAAGTCCGATACTTAACCATTTTAGAAAATGGTTTGATAGGTTTGCGTCTTGTATATACATTTTAGAACTCCATTATGTATTCTATCTTTATTGAAATGCCTGATTGATTAATTTGAGATTACAGAAATATTAATAAATATTAGAAAAATTGAATAAATAATATGTAAAAATTCAACGAAAAATAAAAGTAACGATAATAACTGTCACAGATAAATAAAGTTTGAAGGGGTGGGAACAAACATTTTATATTTGAATTTAATGCAATTAGTCCTAGAAATTTAAATTTTATTTATTCTTCACTTTTTAATAAATTCAATAGAATTTCTTAGTAGTATTTAAATACACATTTGTAATTCATGCAGATCGATCTATTTTACATCGCTTCACCTTTATATACTTCTTTATTCCTCTTGCTTCTTAACAACCGTGCGCCCTTGAAATCAAATGCAAATGAAAAAAAGTTGATTAAGTAAAATTAATTTCAATGAATACCGCAATATATAAACAATCTAAAACCATTACTTTTTTAGTTTACTCTCACAACTTAATAATGAACAACTTAGCTTATCGTGCATTATCAAGACGAGCACTCTTCAGTAAAACACGAAATTTAAAAAACATAATTTGTAATTATTCGGACGATGTGAATATAATAAAATCTTTTAGTGCTGATGTTGATATACCAAACGTAACAGTTCCCGAATTTATTTTTGATAGATTTAAATATCCGCATAAAATTGCAATAGTGAGTAATTATTTTAAGTTAACGTAATTTATTGGCGGTTTTGAAGGAGTGTGCCATTACTGGAAGAAAGTACACTTTGAAGAACTCCGAAGAAAATCTATAAATTTAGGGCAAAACTTAAGAACCGTTTTGAAGTTAAATAAGGATGATGTCGTTGCAGTTTTCCTTCCAAATATGCCGGAATTTGCAATTTCAATTTTGGGAGTGATGTATGGATCGTTAATAGTCACTACGTTAAACTCCTCCAACAAATCGGGCAAGTATAAATAATTCATTATGATTAATTACCTTATTTATTTCGAAGTTAACCTTCATATAATTAGTGTCAAAGATCAACGCTACTCTATTTGTTTTAAATTAGACACTTATATTGAACTGTAGGTAGACGCCTATCTTAGACTTACAAAAATTGTATGAAAAAATTATCGAGGGATTATGTTTTTCATAAATTGTGAAAGTGAGAGATATTTAAAGGGTAAGAGGATTCTACTAGGCGATTTTTTTCTTTTTGATTAATAGTTCCATTAGACATGGTGTCAAAAAACCTGTTATTATCAAGACAGGCCATAGTTATCTGCCACTACTATAGTATAAGTTGAGTATCGAAAGATATAAAAAAACGCAAGTTCTACCCGCGACAACTTTGACAAGTACTGTGAGTGACGTCGTTGTCACATAGGCATCGGTGCCCCATGTTAATCCCAACACTATCTGCTATGCATTTCTTCTTATGTAATTGATAATGTCGCCGAATTTCGAAAACTTTTGCAGCAAGTGTACAATGAACTGATATAAATTTAATCTCCAAACGCATAATTTACTGAACATAAAACTAGAATAATCCATGGTGATTGTGGAATAATTTACAAACACGGCGCTCATGAAATATTCAATACATTATATAGGCAGGGAAAAGCGGGGGAAAATCCTGTCTGATTTCTCGATATCAATAAACACTTGCTATGAAACAAATATAGTTTTTTTATAAGTTTCTTCTATAGTTTGCAAATACTCATTTTGTCCCATTTTTATGCTAAAAATCGAAGATTGTTACTTTCGACCCTCTAGTCGGTGCGCGAAAATAACATGTCATAAATGTATATAATAGTATAGGTACAATGAAAGCGGAACAATATCTAGTAAATTAACCTCGATCGCCTTAATCCCCCCACAAAAGAAATAGTTTTTTTGACGTTTGTACACGAAAAAGAACAGCTAGCACAGGCTAGCACAATTTTGAGCAACGCTAGCGCACTTTTACCTACGGTGTTATTAATATTTGAATCTGGGGAACTAAGGTGACCCCAGCCCCCCCCTCAATATCAAATTTATGATGTTTGCCCACAAAAGAGAATAGCTAGCACAGGCTAACACAACTTTGCTCAACACTAGCACACTTTCAATAACGGAGTTATTGAGGGTTGAAATTAGGAAGCCAGCACCTCCACAAGAAAATTTTCAACTTTTGACGTTTGAACATTAAAGAGCTGAGCTGGTACAACTAAAAATAAAGTTAGTACACCTTTAATAACGGTGTTGTTGAGGTTTAATTCTGGAGGAGCTATGACGACCTTAGTCCTCCGACAAAACTATCCAACAGAAGAGTGCTTGAAAGAAATTCCCTACAGATAAGCTGTTGGTGCTGTAATATTTTGGTTGTGGTCAGTAGACCTGATATTGCGCATGCAATGGGAGTTGTCAGCAGATATTTAAATAATTACAGTAGAGCTCACTAGATTGCTGTGAAAAGAATCATCCGATATCTTAATGCAATCAAAGAATATGGAATAGTTTTCAAGAAAACCAGAAACTTTGTGTTAACACGTGTTTGTGACGCAGACTATGCAAATGACATTTCAACAAGAAGATCGCCAACTGGTTACATATTTAAAATATGTAATGCACCTGTTAGATGGAATAGTAAGCGGCAGCAGACTGTGTCGGTATCAACCACAGAAGTGAAATATGTGGCAGCTGATCAAGCTGCAAAAGAAGCTGTATGGTTGCGGCGACTTTTGAGTGATTTAAATAAGAAAACAATGGTGCAGGAGCCAATATGTAGACAACCAGAGTTAATTAAAATTCTATTTATGATTACCCAACTAAACATATCGATGTGCAATATCACTTAATGAGAGAGAAGTTTGAGGCCAAAGAACCGTTCCCAGTTTATGTACCTAGTGAGGAGCAGGAAGCGGATATATTAACAAAACCTTTGCCAAGTAAAAGATTTCAAGAGATGAATTAAATGAAAATTACAAAAACTATAAAAATTTTTCTAAATGTTCACCCTCCGCTTCAATTCAAGCCTCACACCGACAAACTAATGGATAAGATTAGGATCATTTCTTATTTGGTTAAGTATATCTTAAATTCTTTCAATCAACTGCTGATGAATAACGATTTCAAGAAGTATCCTGAAAAATAAAAATCATTAGATTAAGATCTTGTAAAGAAGGTGCTATGAGATTGAATGTCCATGACATTAATTTATTTGGTAAATGCTTATTTAACCAAGCATATTCAAAATAATATTAAGTTCAATTGTTATTTTCCAACACTATTTGAAACAATTTTATATGACGTATTTTTTTTCTGGTAACCGTTTTACTGATCCAAAAATTTGCCTACAGATCCTTCTTATCTTTTGTTATTTTCAGTTTCGTCTTCAATTTTTATTGTTGCAATTGTAATTAGCAATTGTATGTAAACGGTAATACCATTCAAAGTTTAAGCCTTTGTTGCAACTACGATTGGCAACTGCGGTTACCTTTTCGACACGGTCCAATCCCGAAAGACGTTTTTGTTTCAATAATGACTCCCGCCGTGGAAGCCTTAATTCTAGTTTCTAGTCACTATAAAACAGTAATAAAGTGTGCTGACGATACCACGATTAATTGCGTTGGGGAGTCCACCAACATCCCAAATATGTCAACTCTCACCCACCCATTTCTATTGATTGAAAAATTATTATTATTACTACTAATCTCACAAAAAGAACTCATGGTAGAAATATTACTGTAGTTTTGGTTGAAGATGATGATAAATATTGAGTTTATTATCTTCGTAATGACTGTCACAATTGTCTCCTTACAAATTAACTAACAATTAACCTTAATCAATGATTGAAATAATGGTCGTTAGATGTATTTCGAATCAAAACTTTTATCGAATGTCGTCATCGTTTCCATTTTCAAAACTGCTGGTATCAAAACAATCAGATTAGTGACGAGAAGTGAATCGTTTTGAGACCTACTTTAATTACAAAAAATGTTACTTGTGTCAACACAAATTAAATTTTTAATAACAATAACAAATATCTTTATTTTTTGTAAATCACAAAGAATAGGTTAGTTGAACTTTAAAAGAAATCAACTTAATTAATATGTAATTTGGAAGAACCAATAATTTTCTACTTTAAGATTAAAACATTAAAACTATGGTTGTTGTCAACCTTGTAATTAAACATTCTAATAGCAAATTCTAGTAGAAAAAATTGTTATCTAAGATTATAAAATGTTGTATGTAAATTATAACAACAAAATAATAAATTGTGTATATAAAACTAATTTAAAGGATGTTTATTCAATTTTATTATTGAAATAACTACATATGACCTACATTATGTGCATATATAATTTAGAAATAGGAGTATTATTTTCTTAAAGTCATAATTGAAATAAATGAATTAGTAATTACTAATTTGTATTTATTATGCACTGCAACAGTTATAATTTGCATATTAGGTACTAATTGCGTTTAATAGTTCAAAAATAAACAAAATGTATAAAACAACAATTAAACAAACTGATATATCATCGATTAATATTCTCCCCTCTGTATTAGGTAATTACAACGTAATTTAATTTGAAGTATCAAAAATATCTAACACGACGTGATCATAAATAATAACAATAGTAATAAAAAGAAGAGAATAATTACAATATTCAATAGTAAGCTCACCTCCTCCTACAAACAAAAGCGCAACAAATCAAGAATACCCTTACAAAACACATCGTTCTAATATCTTAACTTTTTTTCTAATAATCAGTTTCTTCTCTAAAATTTTAAAGCAAATTTTATGCATTTTGTCGTTACTCTTCTCCTGAAACTTATAAGTTAGCATTTCGCACACTAACTGCAAATGTCAAAGTACTGCATTTATTTATGGTGAACTTGTTTCCCAGTTTAAATTATTTTGTGTAATTGATAGATCAAGTTTAAATAAATTTAATGGGCAGAAATTTTTTGTTTGGAAATTTAAATAGCTTTTTTATTTAATGCACTGGGTTGCTAGAAATAGTGAGATAGTGAACAGGGAAGCAACTAAATGAGAGGTGCCTTTCTCTTTACGATGCAGAAGTCTTCTCGACACTACAAGCAATATGGATAGGTATCTCAAGATATTGTCATCAATGTAAAAGGGAGGTATATCTGTAACCAAAAACAGGCGAAAGAATGTTGATTTTCTCGATGACCGAAATAAGAAGTTAAAAGGTGTTTTATTTTACAATGAGAGTTAGTGAAAAAGACTTTCTCGAAATAGATCTCAAAAGCAGAAAAGAAATAAAAAAACTTGGAGTCGTGGAAAAATCGATACCACTTAAATATAATACTCAACACAAAGAAGAGAAAAGGTAAAACACAGAAGAAAGGTTAGGTCAGTGCTAAAGTACAGTGTAGTCCCAAAAACCTAATGAACCTCCAACTCAAAGAGAAACTTTTATTAACACTTTCGCTGCGACTATTTAGACTTTGGGTTACCCTAGCAGCTGAATGTTTTTTTTATAAATAGTGCTAGTATCAATGAAAATGGTATATACAAGATGTACGCTAGTTTTTGGACTATGACTCTCATGAGAGCCATGCGCACCCGGTCCAGAATTTCTAGCTCAGTGCTGACCGACTCTTATCGGAGCCGGATAAAATTCCAAAGAAGTTTTGATGTTTGGATGTAAAACATGATACAAACACATTTGAAAAACATAAATTTATCTACATATATATCATAAAACTAAAAGGGTAACTGTTATCAACTAAAAAAAATCATCAAAAAAAACATCCTAAACATCCTCACCACTACTTGCCTAATTTCCATTTTACTTGTGAGCATTTGCAAAACATTCACCAACACAAAATCCAGGTTGTCCTGGGCATTGTTCGCAGTGGTATATTGTCTGCTTTCTAACTTTATTTTTGGAGCATTCTCCGCAACGCTTCCTTTTTGTTCTTCCATCACTCCTTGTTTCATCAATTTTCGTAAGCACATGTTGCAGCGCATTTCTTCGTACAGGCATCGGCGTTCTCACTTCCTCAATGTGAAGAAGACTGCTCAAAAGCGATATTCGAAAATTG
This sequence comes from Abscondita cerata, assembly GCA_030710515.1. NCBI lineage: Eukaryota > Metazoa > Arthropoda > Insecta > Coleoptera > Lampyridae > Abscondita > Abscondita cerata. Next base: position 1,067,869 of record JALBCR010000146.1, read on the forward strand.
TACATTGATAGTTTACTTCCAGAATACTTTTATGCAGCAAATAAGCATTGAGGAGCATGAGCTGGAAAAATGTATACCCAATTTTTATACCACTTGATGGACTTTCTTTCACACGGGTAGTATGAATTGAGTTGATCTTGGCGATCAACACCACCCATGTGCTGATTGTAATAAAAATGGGTTCAGGTTTTTCCTTATGACGATTTCTCTTGTCAATATATTGGATCATTTCATTTTTGTACTCGTTGCTTATGTACAAAACATCACGTTTGTCTCTCCACTTACCGATCATTATATTATTGGAATATCTAGCGACTGTTTCTCCTTTTTTAATTTTTTGGCAATAACTTCTTGAGGATTATGTTTTCGTTTGGAACTAAGTGTTCCCGTGCAGTAAGTTCCCCGTTTGGTTAGATGATTCGTGAGTTCATAAGAATTGTAAAAGTTGTCCATGTAAATGGCATGTCCTGAGTCCAAATAATCTTTGATCAATTCTAAAACTACCTTCTTAGTGTGGCCTTTTCCGCCAGTATCATCCAGGGCCCCAGTATACACCATTGATTTCAGAACAATGCCGTTTGGTTCGGTGAGCATGTATAGTTTTATCCCATACTTATGGCGTTTATTTTTATATATTGGCGGAAAAGCAATCGTCCCCGCCATAGTACCATACATTCATCGAGAGAAAGTTGTTTGTTTGGATAATAGATCGATGCAATCTTATTGTTGAAAAAATTTATCACGGGTCTTATTTTGTATAATCGGTCATTGGGACGTTTTCCACCTTCGGTATCAGGATTTTAGCAAAATGAAGACAACGCAATATCAAAAGGAATCGATCACGGCTCATATGTGCTGAAAAACACTTTAGATTGAATAACGGATGACCTTTCCAATAATCCTGAAGCCTATTCAATTTGATTGTCCCTGTATGTAGCAATAACGCTACAAAAGTCAACATTTCGTCTACGGTGACACACTTCCATCGCGTGATTCGCGACTTTTCCGTAATCCCTTCTCCAAAAAAAACCTCTTCAGCATAATGATTTGTTTCATTAACTAAAAGATTGAGAAGCACGTCGTCAAAAATCATCCGAAAATAATCAATGGGTTCAGAAGTATTAGGAATCGGCACTAAAAGTTCATTGTTCTTGAAGAAGGGAAAATCTTTCATATTCGTAGAGACATCAGTCCAGTTTGGAATACCGTCATCAAAATCTGCAACCGCTGGCTCATCGGCATCTGCAACCTCCGGCTGTGAAGCTGCTTCAGGAACTAAACGTAAAAAGAGAAATTTGGTCATGATAACAAAAACCTTTAAATTTTACATTTATTGTGGCTAATATTTATTTATTTTTATTTACCTTCGTTGTCTTCGTCATCATCGTCTGTAGGATTCTCTTCCGAATCAGACACACCTTGTTCGAAGACCATCTGATTCAGTATCACTCAAAATACCCAATTTAGGAAAAACATCGCCGTCTTCGTCGGAGTACATCAACGCAGCCAAAAGTTCGTCATCAGTCAGTTTCTTTTCATTTCTAAATACAAGTTTTGGTTTTTTAGCTTTTGACGGACCCGCCCCATCGTCCACCATTTCATAAGAGTTAGATACAAGCAAATCGCAAACGGCAAAAAATTCTCTATGTCCGGAAACGTTCCTTACACGCTCACATACGTACATCAACGTCAGTACAACGCTGGCTTTAAACTAAGCCGTTTAATAAAGTAAGTTGCTTGGCTCCTATGAGAGTCGTGCGCACTCGGGTAACGACTGAGATGGCTCTCATGAGAGTTATGCGCAGCGAACGTGTTAAACAGAAAAACCTTTAAGAGAAAAAAAGGGGAAAACCAGAAAGTCAACGTGAAACTCTTAGTTTAAGCACCATATGTGAGCACACAAAGGATAATTAAGGTATATGTATAAAACAATGTTTATCATAATATTAGTTTTGGTTGCCCCATTTTTTCTAATTTTTGAAGTAAAATTTAAAATGAGCTGCAAATACAACAAATCAAAATTTTATAGGAAGCTTTAAAACTGTAAACCATTTATTTTCTGACAATGTATAAGCCAGTTTCTAATGGCCGGTTGCACCAACACGACTTAAACTTAAGTATGCTTAAAAACAATCGTTGCTATGGTATTAACAATTGTATCTAAAGACCCATATCAATAAACTGAACTTAAGACAAACTTTGGCTTTGGAGACTCATTAGGACAAGAGACGCCTTTTTCGCCATTCAAGTCCTCATACAAAGATGTAGAGACGTAAACTGTGACGTGTATATGTGTTTTGTAGACTATCAAAAGGCTTTCGATCGGGTCAAACACGATGAGTTAATATCAATCTTAAAAACTATTGGTTTAGATGATAAAGATCTACGTATCATGAACAACATCTACTATAACCAATCAGCAACTATCAAGATAGACGAAACAAATGACTGAGGAGATCAAAATAGAAAAGAGGTGTGTGCTATCTCCGCTATTTTTTTAACATCTACTATGAACACATCATGAAAACAACCTTAGAAGATACTGACGAAGAAATACTCATCAACCGAGAACGGCTGAACAACGTAAGATACGCAGACAATACAATTATACTGTCAGATAACCTAGAAGGCCTACAAGCCCTAATAACACGCGTAGCAGAATCAAGCCAAAAATATGGTCTAAACTTTAACATACAAAAACTAAATACATGGTCATCAGCAAGAATCCAATACCACCGGGACGTCTAATAGCTAACCTACAACAGATAACACGAGTTAAGAAATACACATATCTAGGGACAAGTTTAAATGAACAATGGGATCACTCAAATGAAATAAAACAAAAAATTGAAAAAGCCACGGCAGCGTTCATTAAAATGAACACAATATTCAAGGGCCATTTAATACCAATAAAAATTCGTTTACTGAGATGCTACGTATTCGCAGTGCTCCTGTACGGGGTGGAATCGTGGACGCTGAGCAAGGCTACTACCAAGGCGTTTGAAATGTGGTGTTATAGACGCATCCTGAAAATCTCATGGGTCGACCGGATTACAAATAAAGAAGTACTGCGTAGAATGCAGAAAGACTGTGAAATAATCATCACTGTCAAAAAACGTAAAATGGAATCCCTGGGACACATAATGCGTAACGAACATCGATATGGCCTACTGCAACTCATCTTGCAGGAGAAAGTGTACGAAAAACGAGGCCCAGGACGTAGAAGAATATCATGGCTACAAAACCTAAGGAAATGGTTCTCTTTAACAACAACTCAACTTTTCCGTACAGCAGCCAACAAAGCTAGGATAGCCATGTTAATAGCCAACATCCGAAACGGATAGGCACTGCCAGAAGGAGAAGAAGACAAACTTACGCTAAGACTTAAATAAATAATGGAAATAATTTGATCAGATTTTCAGATTTCTAGTCTTAAGTAGAATTTAGTCAAAACCCACAAAAATTTATGTGCACAATTCTGCTTTTAACTCCATCGAAACTCAAAATTATCTAAGACAAATTTAAGACCTAAGTCCTTGTTCGACTATAAATACGGGCTTAAGTTTTTAAGTTTAAATTGTATTGGTGCAACCGGCCATAAATTCCCTAAACAATTTTGAACAGTCTGAGAACTTATAATTTCTATCCTACGTTTTAAATATGTCAAATTTTATGGTATCTTGAAGTAGACTCTCGACTTGACAAAAACAAATCTAATCGGTTCAAGGCAGGAAATCGGGTTGGTTATTCTATTACACGTCTCCTACCAATTTGCAGTGAAACACGATATGCAAAATACGGCAGGGTTTTGTTCTGGTGTAAGCAAAGATTTCGATTGATCATTTGGATTGACATCAATAGAAAATGATCGATTTAGTGTTAGTTCTACGTTAAGACTTTCTCAAAAATATCCAGCTTTAGGACATCTTTACTTTATACTGCTAAATGTTGACCGCGATATAGAATGATTGGGATAATTACATTTAAGATTTCACTTACCTCCGTGTAGTTTCATTATTACAATGTTTCTCGATATTTTTTACTTAAATAACGAACCACAATAAAGGAATATCTACTTGTGTGCATATTGTCACAAAATAAATTAAAACTACACTTTGTTTATTATCGAAAGATTGCAATTAATCTTCATTTATTTATGAATAGTAAATTCCGATTTTATACGTCTTTTATCAATGGCTGTAAAAAATCTACATTTAATTTTATATTAATAATGACAATAACAGTCAAACGTCAAAGTCACTTACATTAAATTATAATAATAAAAAAATAATTTTGGCATTCGTTCTAATTAATTCTGGGTCTTGGGAATTCTCAATTACTTCATGCAGACGCTTCTTTAGTGATAACTTTCAAGCTTCACTTGGAACTGAATTGAGCTTTCTGGACACTAAACTGGACATTTTGATCTAATGGCTGCTCGCAAATATCTTTGCTCTTGTTAGAATTCTTCGTAAAAAGATGTTACAATGTTGCTGTACCTGGATTCATATTTCCTGTGCAAATTTATTCAAAGAAAATTACTTGGAACTTTAACATTCATAATTGAAATGGCTTTGTTCTGCTTGTGCCAAATTTTCTTATACTCAATCAAACTCTGCTAATGAAGTTTCGACTTCCCTTAAAGGAACTTTATTGAAATGCAAGTTTTGCCTAAATGTTTCAATTTTTCTGTACAAAGGAATCCGTGGTTTAAAAGTACACTGTAGGAAGGTGCATCCTGATCGTTTGTCAAAGCTTCAAGAAATTTTGACCCTTAATTCTCCATATGACTGTGGTGTATCCCTTCACAAAAAATTCATGGACCTTAAGCTTCAAACTACAATTCTCAAAATAATCCCCAAAGGAGCCAGGAATTTGGCTGCTAATAAAATGTCCAACTTAATTAAAAACGTTATTAAGACAAATGACAAATTCTTATTTCTGTTCTTTGCCTTCAAACTGTAGAGTACAAGGTGGCTGATGGTGACATTTTTGAGCTGTTAAACTTCTATCCAGCTTAGACTCCTTAGCAACATTTGACGATAGTACTGCTAAATCTTTAATATGGGAAGCTACGTGTTGTCACACACTTGCTATCTATTTGGACACTGCTATTTAATCTGATACTAGTGCTGGCTCAAAATTGGTTGTAAAGAAAAAGCTTCGCACATACAGTTGCTTATTGAACTATTTCATATTTGTGCCATTTGCCGCTGAGACCCTGGGCTGTTCTTAATTCAAAAATTAGATTGATATCCGGTGAGAATAGATCAAAGCTATTCCTAATGCAAAAGATAAGTCTTGCTATCCAAAGAGGAAATGCTTCTTGTATCATGGGAACTATCCCTGCGGATCGACGTTTGCATGAGATTTTCTACATTTAAATCTTTCTGTCATGTGATTATTTTTATATTAATTTGTAATAAATAGTAATTTAAAAACAAAAAAAATAATGACACGTGCCAGAAAATGAAAACTGACAATAATTTGAAATGTTATTATATCTATAACTACACAACAAATTAGAAAGGAAAAAGAATTTTAGTCCAGTGCATTTAGGAATTGACCCACCATTTTTGTATACATTTTTTCTCTTACTCCCCGTTTAAAATGGTTTTCCTCGGTTAGTTTAACCTTAAGTTTGCGAACCGCTCAAAACCACCCTTTCGCCGACTTCTTGGATTTGGTGTTTTTTTTTGGAATTCTTTTAACTCGCATTTTGATTTATCGCAGAGTCATAAAGTTGGTGTTTTTGGATTCGTTTTGAGTTATATTTTCAAAAATGCTCTTAAAAAAACAATTTCTTACAGTATCAATAAATTAGTAACAGGTAGCAATAGTGTAATTGAACAACATTTGGAAAAAATAAAGTCATTATTAAGCCCTTCGAAATATTCATTTTTTAAATAAAAATCCACTCCTACAAAATTTTTATTGAACACATAGGCATATTTAAACAATGTATGATGCATAACAATCGTTTATCTTAATAAATTCCGCGCGAAATATCGCAACTTTGGTTGTCGATTGATGGGCGAGAAATGGTCGTATCGGGATAATTTTTTTTGTCAATGCTAGAAATTACTTTATCTTTAATAAAGTTCTCCTACGAAAAAGTGTCAGGTAGAGTGGAAAAACGATATGTGCCTAAAAGGAAAAAAAACTTTTTTTTAAGTCGTTCTGTCGACTTTGATGAATAATAACATTTTTCCCGTTAAACGCACAGTTTTTTCCCATATATAATTTTTGAAAATATAACTCGAAAGGAATCCAAAGTCACCAAGTTTATTACTGTGCGATAATTATAACCTGAGATATGAAACTTCCAAAAAAAACATCACATCCAGGATGACGGAGAAAGGGTTGGTTTTAGAGGTGCCCAAACTTAGGATTAAACTCACCCAATAAATCTCTTTTGAATGGAGTCACCCCTACAAGAATTTCCTAAATGTACTAGACTATTGGGAGAGCAATACATTTCAAATGAGATGTCCAACCATTCTCTTTCAATTTAACAATTTCAAAGTTGTAAGTGTCAGTCGGAAGGGGTTGGGGTGAGGGGTAAATTTTTTAGGCTATTAACTTGTTTTTCTTTTTATTATTCTTCAAAATAAACTGAGAAAATGAATTTATTCATTACATATGGTACACATTGTATAATTTAAAATAAAACGATAGGTAAATATTTCCCCCTGTAATTTTTATTTAAATGATTGATTCTTCTTTGAGGACGGGCACAAAAACGACTAAATTATTTTATCGGTAGTCTTATAGTACGACTTAGTGGTTTTAGTCCCCTTCTCAGTGAAAAACCAATTTTTAAATTGTATTTATTGATCTTCTTTATTAGTGCTTGTAGGTAGCCACACGTCTTAAATTTTGATCAAAAACCAGGTTGTTTTTTTCGTAGGTAAACTCTATTTTATTCGTTATGAGACGTCTAAAAATTTTGTGTGAGGACACGTTAAGTTGTTTTTTTCTTACTTAGTTCTCTCTATTTTGTTGTGTAACTTAGATATTTTTTAGTGTTGTATTTTATATTAATTTTCCTTCACACATGTAAATTACGAAAAAAAACAATTTTTTATAATGTTATTCCGGTTCATGGTTATTCTCATTTAATTAGGTATGCAAATATACGCAAACTTAAGTAGAAATTTCGACACAAAAACTAGATAGGTACGCATTTAATTCAAATTTGCGGAGAATTATTTTTAGCAAAACATTTTGTTGGACTTTTTTTAACTTTTTAGCATGTAAAATTTGCAAAACGTTTAAGGTTAACATCGACTTTTAAGAGCGAATTTCCATTCGAATGAAATATGCTCTCAAATAATATTTAACTATTCAGAGAAACCTCTTAAAATATTCAAAATATATAGTATATAAATTTGAGTAGAAAAAAAGATGAGAAAATTATTTAATTGCAAAAATAATAATCTCAAAGAGACTCAACATAGAATTCACATAATTTAACCTCCAACGTCCTCAAATTTCTTGGGAATTAGTGAAGATAGTCATAATGCTGTTCTTTGTTCTCTTGATGACATTAGTGCCATTGAACGAATTTTAATTTACTTGTTTCAATGGCAAATGTATTACTTTCTTTGAAACAAAAACTTGTCGTCCAAAATTTTGGCAGACCAACAAAGATATAATGCAGATTTCTCTGTTTTATTAGATATTTTTATTTTCCATGCAACAAAGATAAATCTGCAAAAATTCAATTTATGGAAGGTGCAATACCACCCAAAAGCTACTGCTACTGGAAACAAATTCTTGTCCTTACTGATGTTTCACTCAATAAAGCAAAGAACACAGCAATAGTGCTGTGGGCTTCATTTAAGATGGAGATGGACAATGATCGCTGATATAACGTTGTGTAAGGAATTCAGAATATGAAAAAGATAGTCCAAAACACTTGATTATAAAAAATAATGAATGACACTTTCAACTTGAAAAAGTTTGTGTTTGCCCTACAAGGAGTTGATAAGTGTACCTTCAGTATTTTGCAATGCGGCTACTTAATTTTTCCTTATTATACCATTGCGTTCAGTGCTCAATTTCTTCTATTGCAACCTCAAAAAAATTTCCCATCTTAACTCATCCTAGTCAAGACAAGACACTCCGTCAAGTACAGTAATACATATTTTAGCCAAGGAAATCCAATGATCTTAGAAATATTGTAAAACATTAATCTCAAAACAAAGTAGCTTAACCCAAGTTCTATCACCTTAATATCATTTTCAATAGGTGTAGGTCTTTCTTCATTCGCTCACTGCGAATACGTGGTTGTAGTAAACTAACTGAGAGTTGGGTTGCAATGGCAAAATATGAACATTAAGTTGGTTCTAGTCAAATCATACTTCATTTAAAAAAAAACAGCATTTTCAAACTACTTCATCACAAAACCATTTTAATGGCAATCACCATCCTACTTTAAAAAAATGTGCTACAACACTGAAATTTGTTTAGTGGTTCCAGTTTAAAAAAGCAGATGTCACAGTCACGATGTAACGCAGACGTTCGCACGTTTCATGTTACGTTTCCCTTGAGATTGTGTTACGTACTGATATGCCTCATAAATTCCATATCCGTCTCTAATTACAGAAATTACGTGTAATATACGTAAAAATACGCGCAACATGTCTTAAAATTCTAATCTGTTAAAGAGACAAGATATAAATCGTAAAATCCGCGTAAATAGTGAAAATTAGAATTGAGAGACGATGTAGTTTGGTGAATTTTGTTTACTCTTAATCTAATGTAAGGCGTTCTTCAATTATTGTATAATTTGTATATTGTTGTAAATAAATTTCTAGCCTTGATAAAGCCTACACAACATTGGGCAAAACTTTGGCGATTACAACCTACTGAGTTGAGTATTCTTCCCACTTCCACCTGGAAAGGCTCTTATAGAGTACACATAATATTAAAAAAGTTTTGAAGGCAACTTTACTTGATCTTTTGATGGTTCCTATGTATACCTTCTCCAAGAAAAAGATATACGGTAAACTCAGGCTGCTGTGAGAGGGTCTTCATTTTCCTTTGTTGATCTGATGGTTTGTTAAATTTTCTAGGTTGGTTTCAAGTTGTTTTGATGTCGTATCATTTTAGAATTCTTTCTACGCGGTGTTTGACTTGATATGTATAGAAGATATGCGTGGGAGGTAGTGGGTCGATTATCGGATTACGGTGTTAAAGTGAAAGGGCTAATTTAAACTGTTCTGATGAGTATATATATATATATATATATATATATATATATATATATATTTGGAAGGAAAAATTAAATTTTCTAAATCAAACGATTTTGTAAAATATTCATTATTATAGAAAACTCAATCAACTTTGGTTTTACGGCTGCCGACTCAACGCGACGCCCAATATTTCAGCCGTAGGTCGACTTAAGTTTTAAGTTTATTGTCATGATGATAATTGTTATCTGAATTGTATGTAAACAACGTAATGGTTAATTAACGAAGCAGTTTATTTTATATTATTACAAATTTTATCGTTGTTTTCTTATCGCATTTATAAGGGCGAGAAATTAATAAGTGGCCTAGTTCAAATTACAAATATTATTTATTTTACACGTACAGTTCTTTAACTTGTATAAAAATACACACAATTTCACACTTTACAATTTATATCGATTTATATTGTAATGTAACAAATGTAACCCAGGCACTTGTAAAAACAAGATTTGAATAGTCCGCCACTAAACCCAAAGCAAACTTGGCCGATCAAAAGCGGGAAAAGCTAACTAAAGACATCTATGTTGAATCCAGGATAAAATTTCTAACAACCGCTAGAGTGCAGTGATAAATGTAGTAAAATGAAATAAAACACAAGCATGGTGATAACGTAAATTATATTAAACGTTAATTCATTTTAAATAAAATTGTCAATTTTGACAAAATTGTGTAAATATTTAAAGCCAAAAGGTACCCCTCTGCCTAGGCTACCTGAGGAAAGAAGGGTAAGAAAAAACCTCAGGTTCCGCCTTAACAATTAAACAAACACAACATAACCAAAGTATGTATCGAAATAATTAACATTTATTGTAAGCAATTATAATACATATATCAGGTTGGGGAACCGTTCATCAGTTCATATTTAAACCCGAACAACCACCATTATTAGAATGTAGATGCAAAAATATTTCCGATTCAGAATACAGCAATTCAGCTCATTTATACATGCATTTTCATGTTAAAACTAAAGGAGGTTAATTAACAGTGTATAACACCGTGTGTAACAGGCGAGTTTCACCAGTCGCGAAAGCTCCTACCTGCCTAATAGTTGACCTTCGTCTCTCACGAAACAGAAAATATTAATTGTACAACAAGGTTCTTTCACACACTGGTATTGCTTCATTCTGAATCATACTTAATCAACAGAGCGCTTTGAAATATATCTTAAATTAAAAGATCAAAAACAAGCATCTTACATTTTCTTAATAGAATAAAGATCAAACAAAGAGAAACTCCAACAAAATAACAGTTCTGCCAATCAAAGACACGTGGTTAAATTATTTACAACGTGAAATCGAGCGCAGTGTACATAACATAAAACAGATTGAAATACGCCATAACACGAATATTATGTCAATATTATTTGTACAAAAAATGCAATCCGAATGTTATGTCATCATCGCACTTAAAATAAAAATTGAAATCAAAAGCACGAGGCCGCGATAATTAGTTTTTTAAATATAAGTTACAATCAAAAGCGCGTATCTTTAAATTGTTGAAATTGCGTAATCAAGAAAAAGAATGTGAATGCTACGTTAGATGGCTTTCTACCCCAATTGCACAACGAAACACGAGGGTACAATACGCAATAACTACAAAAAAAATAAACGCAAATTATTAAACCAAAAATAATACGTAGCAAGAAAAATTTCGTTGTTAACACTTTAACAGTCGGAGGCTAGATGCCAAAACTTTGATTCGCATCCCTCAACAAAAAATGCAGCCTCTTTAACGGGACTTTGTAAGGGTGCTATCTGACCGGCGCACATCGACATATTTTAAGCCGATTATAAAAAAATTGCGGGTAATATTTGAATTTAAATATGGATCTTTCAATATGAACTTGTGTTAGTTAGAACTGACTCATAAATACTTGATGACGATTTTATATTTAAAATACAATAATCTGGAAGATAACTAAATGTTTCGGAACGGAGTTCTAGAAACACTATGATTATACTAGTTAAATCTAGAAAATCCAGTGGTGTAACAATATGAAAATTTATTTATACATTTTTTGAACATGCAGAACAACTAATAAGAATAAGGTCGGTGGTCGACACATAATCAGTATATACTGACTAAATTGTAAATTTTAATAAATTGTAGACTCCATAAAGATAAAGTAATCGCGTCCAAGTGACGTGGTGCCTAAATATCCTTGCACTCCAATTTCGTTGCATCCAAATGTTTAAGGTCTAAGTATTACGCGGCAGCGCTAAAGCGTCAAGTGTCCGGATTTCTAAAATTTATAACAGACTAATGCCCGGTTGCACCTATTAAAAAACGGAGTGTTAAAACGGCCGATCGACTATAAATCGAAACTATGGTGTTGTACTACTAAAAAACCGGCACAATTAATCATCGTTTACTATCGGTATTTTCAAAGTTTCCTTGGTAATAGTGATTTATTATTTTCTGTTGTCATGGTTGTATTTTGATTTGAAGCTTGATAAAGTTTATTTACTTTAAAAATAATTAGCGCAACCATAGTTTTCCAAAATCGGAGGATTATGATTAATCGGTTGATCATCGATTATTCGATCGACTTTTACGATAGGTTGGTGCAACCGGCATTAATATGACTTTCATCACTTTAATTGTTGTTATTAATAATGTTATTGTATAATTTATCCAAATACTTCAGTTTGCTAAATATAATATTAGCTAATACCTACAAACAAAATTTTAAGTTTTACTTTAAGTAATGTTAGTAAATGTATTTGATGTTTTTTTTTATAAAATCTGCAATAATTTTCTTTTTTTTTATTTCAGATGAAATTCATCGACAATTATTAGATTGTAAGGCCAAAGCAATCATCACAACTTGTAGTCTATTTAAGTTGGTGGCCGCATCGATACCATCAACACATAATACACATATTTTTACAGTAAAATCTGAGGCAAGTTTATTATAAATAAATTGGTTACAACAAATATAATACAGTGTGTGCCGATTTGAATAAGATTGAATATATCTTTGTTATTAATAAACATACAATTTTTGTTAAATATGCAATTATTTGTAGTTTATTATGCTGATTCAGCCGTAGAAACTACTCAATTTGGGACACACTGTATAGTCATCAAATATTAACGTTTTTATTGAATTTACATATTTTATATTTACACATTTAAACAGAATACAATTTAATAAGATAATCAAAAATCAATTGTTTTGCAACTGTCATGAATCGGTGCATCCAGTAATTAGAAGCATGACATTTTGATCTTCATTTGAGCAGATAAAAAACAAACGTTTAACAAATAATACAATTAAAGCAAATACTGTTTTATGTGGAAAATAACAAAAAAAAATAATATGAATCACTTACGTTCACAGCATTTTGATCAAACCCCAGTTGGGTCCATAAACTTTCATGAATTCACTGATAACAAGGTAAACGTCGTGTTAAAAAACAATTCAGTAAGTACAGACGCTGCGCTCCTACCTTATTCTAGTGGAACAACTGGAATGCCAAAAGGATTGATCCACACACATTACAGTATAGTTGGAAATATATGCCAGTTGAATTCGCCAGATGCAAAACTACACGAAACAACAACAGGTAATTTTTCAAATAGGGTTGCTATTGTTAAAACTAAATTTAATTCAGAATCGCACCAAGACGTGGTTCCAGCCGTAGTTCAATTATCACACATGTACGGCCTTGTGAATCTACTTTTAAACAGCCTATTTAATACGTCAAAAGTGGTAACACTTCCAAAGTTTCAACCGGAAACTTTTCTGAATATGTTAACTCAACATCAGGCAACACTTTTATTTGCCGTTCCTCCTATAGGTAAGAACGTCATTCTTGCAAAATTTTAATTCATTGTAATTTTTTTAGTATTGTTTTTAATGAACTATCATTTAGTAAAACCCGATCATTTTGATTATTTAAGGACTATTAATACAGCCTCTGCGCCTTTAAATATCAATGTGGAAGAATTCATTTCCAAAGTTAAAAAACCACTTAATTTTTTCATAGGTAAGCACTGACGCAGTAAATATATTTTATAAGAACTTTTAATGCAGGCTACGGAACAAGTGAAAGTGGGTTAAATACTTTAAATAAAGATCCAATAAAGTATCCTAAATCGATAGGTAAACCTTTAGCTAATTCATTCTTAAAAGTTTCATGTATGAATGATTTAAATAAAAATCTTCCAAGTTACTCCAAGGGTCATTTGCTTATCAAGAGTCCTGGTGTAATGAAAGGATACTATAACAAGCTAGAAAATTCGGAAAGTGTTTTTACACCTGGCGGTTGGATGAAAACCGGAGACTTAGCTTATTACGACGATGATAGAAATTTTTATATATTGGATCGATTGAAAGAACTCATAAAAGTAAAGGGATATCAAGTTTCACCAGCGGAGTTGGAAGAAGTAATTCGTGGTTACCCAAACGTGGAAGATGCTATCGTAATTGGAATTCCACATAAACTTTATGGCGAAGTGCCGCGAGCGTACATTACTCTAAAAACTAGTTCAAAATTTATAGTTGAAAAGTTTGAAGATTATGTCGCTGAAAAAGTGGCCAGCTACAAACATATAAAGGGAGGCATTGTGATAGTGGACAATTTGCCAAAAATGCTTCCGGTAAATGTTTACGCAAAGAACTTAAGCTTCAATACACCAAAGAATTACTAAGTGAAACCTGAACTACTAAATTAGTTAGTACCATAGAAAATTCTAAGAATAATGTGAATATAAGTATCTATAAATAAATTTAATGTTAAATTAAAATAAACTAAGAGTGAGAAAATTAAAAACGTCTCAAATTATTTACCTATAATGAAATTATACAGGGTGTTTCTGAAAGGTGTGTACATGGCTTTACCAGGAGTTCTCTGGCTTGAAATAGACCGTTTGACACCAATTTACCCATAACCAAAAGGGCGCCAGAAGGCGTCAAAATTTCCAAAAAAGTATTGTATATTGGGAATAACTAGAGAACGGTTCGACGGATTTTGTTCCGCTTTCGTATGCTAGTTGTCTGCTTCCAAAGACGTTTTTTTGTGTAATGTAGACAAATTTCTGATGCCAGGAAAAGTCGCTTTCATATGGGCACAATCAAATACATAATAATATTTTAACAACCGTCAACGATACGAAACAAAAATAATTCTGACAAATAAAAAGAAAAACCAGAATACTTTTTTCTTTCTTGTTAAATTGCGCTAATGTTATTAGTTCGATCAGAAAAAAGACTGCTATGCGGTCATGTCATTCAAATATATCATTTGTGACATTCATTTTTCGGATTTTCCGAAAAATCAGTTCTAAGATTACTCACGTTTCTATTTTGCGATTAACTACTTGATAAATGGGCTACACATTTGCCGAACAGACTGATATGCTGTTAGTGTTAGGCTTTTGCAGTGGCAATTGTCGGGAGAGCGTGAAGGTTTACGCAGAAAGGTTCCTAAATCGGATTGACATGATTGCATAGCATAACATTTGAACAAAGTAACAAAATTAACATTTCATTTTAACATTGGTTCTACATCACATCAAAACTGTTTATAAAAAGAATATTTGAACATGAAAATAACATTACAAAAATATAATAAGTTGAACATGTGTTAAACATTATTAGCACGGCATTTTAGTAACTTATTTTTTTGTGGAGTATAGTTTAAAAGCTTTTCATGCAGAACTCCACATTATTCCAATACTAACAAACGTCTAAAATAGTATCAAAAGGATGCAGTGACAAAACATTTTGCTCGACAGACTGTTTTTGTATAATTGGTGTTATCGGAGATACCGTTAAAACAATTATAATGCCACGTGATTGTCGTGTCCCAGTAATTACATAGCGAATCAAAAATAGTTAATGTAAAAGTTGCGAACCTATAATTATAAAAAGACTTTTGTTTAAAGATAAAAAGTGTAAAATAAACATTTTTGAAAATATTCCAAAAATTAAAAAATCTATGTAGCTTAACTGCCGTTTTGGCTCGACAAAATATGCCCAAAGTCGAATCAGATCTGCGTTATTATAAATAAGACTCATACGCAAAGCTTCATAAAAACCGAACCGGTGGTTTCTTTGATATCCCCTCCTGGCCGTCCATCCACCAGACAAAATATTTTTCTTTGCTTCATTATAACGTACTAACTCTAATTCGTCAGAAAAAGAAAACAATGGAGATGTTAAAACTTTGGACTTGGAAACCGTTGCATAACTGCCTAATCTTATTTATAAGATGTAGAGTAATAACATTTCCGCGCATCTCATGGATAAGTAACATTTTATTTTTACTTAATATGAGGTAATTTATTGTAATTAGACGCCTTTACTTTTGTAACTATTTTGAATTGATTTACATTTGCTCAAATTTCTTCGGATACCTAAGTGAAAATTTAAATAAATGATAGGTATGTTTCCGCTGTGGCACCATACCATCAAGGGAGCTTAGCGTAGCGGTAGAAGCTTCAATTTAACAAACTGAACCAACGCTGGCGTGCTGGTTCGATTCCATTGACGGCGAAGATTATTGTATCAAGTCAATTTAAAAAAGGTAAATCAAAACTATAACAACGCGATTATAACATAAATAGCTTTATTGCATACACGTTGTTACTACACATTATTGCTTTTTATGTTAACACAGCTACAACGTTGTTAATATGTAAAAAGCAGTTAAATCAACATTATCACAATGTTATTTTTTAAATGTAACAATTGTTAACATTTTTTACTTTAACATAATGTGTTATATCAACATTTAATAAACGTTGAATTGCTTTAAATGGAAACGTTACAATGTAACATTGTGAAGTTAAAGTTTCGTTTATGTGATGTTTTTATGTTTAGTGGAGTTTCTGTATTACTTAATTCCATTAAGGCTGTTCTATCACTCGGGACAATTTCAGATTTCTAGTAGGCGGTTCACTATTTTTATTTCTTGTTACATAAATAGCTATTTGTTGTTTTTTCTGTTTCTAAAACTGTTTAAAATACACGTTATGTACAAAAAAATTGATATCAACAATATATTATTTATCTATTAATATTAATCGGCTTCCAAGTCTGGCCTGTTGAGCTCAGAAAAATTCGCCCGCGAGTACATTCATTTCACAATTCTCCAAGAGTTTTCAGTATTTATCGTTTACTTAATGTTAATTTTTCTCATTGATTTTTAAGTAAAAATTAAAAAACAAAATGTAGGGTTGTCAGAAAATTATTATCTATGTCGCGCAGGAGTTGAAATTTGGGCTTATAAGGAAATCCATTTTTCTATTATTTTACGTTTTAATTAAATTAAATACAACGAAAAAAAAAAAATAGCTCCTGCACGACATAAATAATAATATTAGGTATATGTTTGTGCAAAATCAGGAAAACATTTCTAAAAATAAGCGAGATAAATTTACATAAACTTTATAGCTCCCTGAGAGAACAGCCTTAACTAAGTCTAGTTACTTTTGCATTTATATTTTTCTAACTCGCTGTATAGTGTTCTTTTTATTATTGTTGTATTTTGCTGTTCCCGCCCATAATTGACTTTTACAGTGGTGCGGCTCTATCTAAATAAATAACTAAAATATTATATTTGTTAGTTTTGTTACTTAGTAACTTCAAAGTGTGCGGTGATCGCATGTTCCATATCCCTGTCTGAATGCTGCTTGTTAGTAATATTAGAATTTATTAGTTAGTCAGCTTGTAATGATCCTTATCTTATTTATTAGTTAGAACGATGGTGTTAATTATTATTTATTCAAAGACGGCTGAACGAGAACTGGCTTTGTTAATATTTACATCTAGTTTATATACGGGAGTTGACTAGGCAACTTCCGATGACAATCCTAGTGAACGTTTTTGTATATTTGTGACAGAAGTGATATAGGTTTATAGTTAATTAAATCAGCTGAATCTCCTTTCTTAATTATTATTATTATTGTTCTGGGAGTGGTTCCATTGTTCAGGTGTTTCATCTTCCGTTAGGCGCACTTGATGACGCGTAATTTATAACTTTGTTTTTTCCTTCTTTTAGTAACTCCGCTACTATTCCATCGTTTCCCGGAGCTTTATTCCATTTAGTTTGTGTTATAGCTCTTTTTATTTCTTCGCTTGTAATCTCTGGTAGGTCGCTCTGAGTTAAAATTTTTTGTTATTTTTTCTTTGTGATGAGTTATCTTCGAGCTGTATAGATCTTCACAGTACTTTTCACTTTTTTTTTAATTTTGGATGTGTCTCACTGATTTGCATCTTTGAACATCATTATTTTCTTACTGTCAAGTCTAACTTTTACTCCTTAAAGTTTGCGATTTTGCTCTATAAAGTTTTTGATGCGAGTCTCTTGTTGCTTTTTGAGGTTTCCTTTAAATCTGCTTAGGTACTAATCTATTTATAGTTCTTTGAATTCTGCTATGTTTCTTCTATCTGTATTTAGTAATTGTCAGCGTTTTTTCAACATTTCCCTATCTCTTATGACAAAATAAGGATTTTACCAAATAACTGGAAAATTGCTAGAGTGCAGCCCATTCCCAAAAAAGGGTCTAAGAGTATTCCATCCAACTATTAGACCTATATCTCTTCTCTCAATGTTGAGCAAAACCATGGAAAAATGTATCAACATTCATCTACTGAAATACCTGGAGAGCAACAAACTAATACATGATAGGCAATACGGTTTTCGCCAAGGTCGATCTACTGCTGATCTGCTTACCTATGTCACTCATGGCTGGAGTTCTTCCATTGAATTCAATGGTGAATCTAAAGTAGTTGCTCTTGATATTTCCAAAGCCTTTGATCAGGTATGGCATGCAGCACTACTCATGCCCTCTTATGGCCTACCTCCTAAGCTCTGTTAATGGACGGCAAATTTCCTCTCTAATCGAAGTATTAGTGTAGCTGTCGATGGTTACTCCTCCGAATTGTATAATATCAACGCCGGTGTTCTGCAAGGTTCTGTGCTGGCCCCGACCCTGTTTCTTCTCTATATCAACGATCTTCTTTCTTTTACTGAGAATCCCATTCACAGCTATGCTGACGACAGTACTCTTCATTCCAGCATCAGTTTTTTAAACCAGTTTCCGCATCCAGTTTGGATGAGCAACGCTGTACAGCATCGGTATCCCTCTCAAACGATCTTCAAAGAATTACAAAATGGAGAAGCAAAAATCTTGTTGTATTTAACACTACCAAAACACAAACCTGTCAGCTTTCTGTCAAACAGTACCTAAATCCACATCCTATTCAAATGAATGGTCAAAACCTCAAACTGAAGGATTCTTTCAAGTTGATTGGCGTCGAAATCGAGCAAGACCTTCGATGGCAGAAGCACATTTCATCTTTAGCATCGGCTGCAGCCAAGAAGCTGGGTTTTCTTTTTGGGCAAGGAACATTTTTCTTCAGCCAATCTGTATACGTTGTACACATCACAAATTAGACCTAGTCTTGAATACTGCTCTCATATCTGAGGATCTGCTTGTCCCACAACTCTTCGCATTCTTGATTCTATCCAGAGAAGGGCTGTCCGCCTTATTGATGATCCAATACTTGCTGCAAGGCTGCCTTCTCTCGAACACCGTAGGGTGGTGGGTGATCTTTGTTTGTTTTACCGGTACTACAATGGTATGTGTCTTCTGAGTTGAGTCTATAATTTCACCGCCTACAAGACCCAATCGGGAAACTCGATCTTCGATGCATATGCACTATTTACAGTTCGAACTTCCAGAACTGTTCACTAGACCATACTTTAATTCCTAGGGCATCTCGACTATGGAATCTCCTACTATCTCACGTATTCCCCGTATCCCCAAATCTCAGTCCTTTAAGTCGCGAATTAATAAATTGCAACTTTCTTCTCTCTCCCTTTATTTGGCAACCACTGTACTTAGTACTTAGGCCTTGAGCCTTCGTCGATTGTCCAACAAAAAAAAATCTTTTTCACTATAAATATGGAATTGGTAGGCTTTGTTCTTGTAGCAACTTTAGGACTAGCTTCTTCCATTTGTTATTATCGTGTTTAGGTTGTTCAGTGATAGATCCTATAACCCTAAATCAGTAGTCTTTCTTAAATGATTTATATATTGCGTTTTAATTCTTTTTAGAAGTTCGTTGGTGTCTATTTTTCGTATTGATAGTTTGTAGTTTTTCTCTTCTATCTTGCTTAGTCTTTATTTTTATTTTAGGTCAGCCTAAACGATAGTCACTTACAATTGATGTTGTATTCAGAACCGTAACATCTTGTACTATGTATTTCTTTTTCCTTTGCCAAAAATAATAAATCTCGTCGTTTAGCGATTTAGCTTTCATATCATTAATGAGTGTATTTATTTCCCCGTTTGTTCCGTGTTTCGTATTCAAATTTTCCATTTTAGTTTCAGTTTTACCTTTACGGGTTGGTGAGTGAGATGATGTAGGAAGAATTAAATATGATTTGGATACGAATTTAGGCGAGAACATGTGCTCCTCCAGTCCTCCAAAGATCCGATGTGGGGGAGGACATGGCTCACGTGGGCAAAAACGCTTCCCTGAAGTAGACTTGCCTCTAGTGGAATTGGTGGTGGGTGATCTACCCCCAACCCATTTTTCAATTTTGTATTATTTCTATCGTTAACACGGAGGTGTAAACGGCAGCTCTAAATTACTAATGTTTTCTTCTCCTTTGTTGTTACTCTTCTACTTTCCTTCTTTTATGAGTATTGGGGAGAAACTATTAAGAATTTTTTAAAAAGTTACGACTAGAAAAAAAATTCCGATTTTTAATTCATGCAGTCGGTAAGAAAATGTTATAACAATATGAATTCCAAAACCGGCTGTCGGACAAAGAAAACTTTTACTAAAAAGTTTCGGAAAAATATTCTGTTATAGTAATTATTGTCGAATAACATATTCTAATTGGTTTAAACCCGTGTGGTATACAATTTTCAGCTATTATATCCTTATAGCATGAATTATTTTCTGAGGTTTTAGCCGAGTTAATAGTGAGTCATAGTGATACTGTCGAATATTTATCTTGTAAAATATTTAAAATTAAATTTTTTCGTCAGTCTCTTTCTTACATATTCATCGATCATAACTAATCAACTTATTTATCCAAATGTCTTTGTTAATGTTTAGTATTAATGTTTTGCTTGTACTTCCGTGTCGTGTTTTTGATTTTATTCAGAACTTAACTGTCTCATTCTTTGTATTTTGTTCTACGTTAATTTCTGCAGATTACTTACCTTTTTTCTTAAGTAATTTCAATATGCACTTTGTATTTTAAGTTTGTTTGTAGAAATTTATAATTGTTTAAAAACTTTTAGAAAAATATTCACTTTTCACATTTTTGCTTCAAATAAAAGTTGTTTAAAATTTAATTGTACACAACTTTTGTTTAAACTATTTCTTGATTCGATATGTAATTACTGAGATAGACTATCATGTAACACTAATTGTTTTAGCAATATTACTTCTTGCAGACTGAAATGTCAGTTGATTAGTGTCACTTGGTTAAAAAAAATAAATAGCGAAAGCTCTTTGAAACTATGATTAAATTAGCGTTGTGTATTAAAGAGAAAATGTAAATCTTATCATTATTAAAAAAACATTTTAAACACAAATAACTGAACAAATTTACAATACATAACAGAAATTATCATAAATGGAATCAATGAAGTATTTTTCTTCCACTGCTTCACAATGTTACATCGACCTTTGAGGGCTTTGTAAAGTTCGTATCTCAAAATGGACTTACGAAATTTGCTATTGTTGCCTTTAGTTTATCCACAGATTCTGATCTTGAGATGTAAACTTGTGTTTTGTAAATGTTTGCGGAAGAAAAAGTACTTACTTACCTAAGTGGTGGTCAGGGCGTCGAAGAGATTAATGGGTGGTCTGTTTTGGACAATCCCCGATCAGGAAATGTTTCATTTGAATTCATTTGAAACCTCTCTGAGATGCAAGCACTATGACTTGGTGCTCCATAATATTGAATTATTTAGATATAAATCGCCTTTTATGAGAGGATAGATGTCCAGTTTCAATTTCATTAATGTAATATTTTGGATGATTAATCTTATCACGTGCATTAGATCAGATAATTTAATGAATGAAATAAAATAATTACTGTTTTATTCATTTTCATTGATTTATCAAACTGACAAATTTATTACAGTTCCATCAACAGAAGTAAAATTATTATTTTGATTTATTCGTATGGTACATTTCTATGATTGCATTGTGACGTAAAAGTGTTATGTATGGTGCCCCAGAAGATCAATATAAACCTGTATAGTGTGGTGAACAATGACTGGTACGGGAAAACAAAACCGTTGTAATAGTAAATATTGTAAATATTAAGTTACCTACTAGGTATTGACTTAAAATGACTGTGTTCTCCTCTGATACATACTGCTGGTCCATAAGAATTTCAGACTTAAATATTATGACCTCTTTTATTTTACTGTGTTGTATACAGGGTGTTCCCAACAAAGTAGCCTATTAGACGTTTATGAAGAATCTATATATTATTTATACTGATCTTTAATTGTAAAATATTTGCTTTATTGCACTTCCGGTTTGTACAGAAGTCGACATCAAACTTCTTTATCTTAAATGGAATACTATGTTTTTATAATATTTTTGTATTTAGTTCCTAATTTGAAACAAGTTTTATTAAGGTTTCTAATATCTACTTCTCATAGTTTTTGAAATATCGTTAAATTTTAAAAAAATATTGGTTTGTAGGATATTTTTTAAAGATTCATATTTTGAAAAAAAATAGATTTGGTTTCCTTATAAGAGAAGCTTTGTTTTATTCATTACTGCAATCACAACATGTGCAGTATATTCAGAACCTGTAAAAAACAATATTTAGTATGGTTCATTAAAAAAAATGACTTGTTGCTATTTGAAGTTTGTTTACTTTGAGAATCAATTTTGGACGTCCTGAATACACGAAACATATTTTGATCACAGTAATGAATAAAACAAAGCTTATGTTATAAGAAAACCAAGCTAGAATTTTTTATCTTAATAAAGTTCAAAATATGAATTTTTCCAAAAAACCTCCTACAAACTCAATATTTTTTAAAAATTTAACGATGACTCAAAAACTATGAGAAGGAGATATTACAAACCTTAATAAAACTAATCTAAAATACTAAATCCAAAATATCATAAAAAACATATCATTCTTCATTTAAAATATAAAGAAGTGGATGTCCGAATTCGGCTACAACCTGAAGTGGAATATTACCGAAACTCATCTTACAATTCGTTCAGTATAAATAATATATTATCCCAAATTTCCAAAATTTAAAAACCATTAGTTCTTCATAAACGTCTAATGAGGCCACTTTCTTTGGGACACCCACATATGTTCCTCCATACTCCGGGGCATGACAGCACGCAGTGACAAGCCGCCATAAAACTTGTCTGTAAATATAACTTGAAAGGCAAAAATGATATTAAAAAAAAAATAAAAATTAGCGACAATTTTTCACTATGCATTTAGAATCGTTGCATAAAGACATTCAGCGATGGTAATTGTCATATAAATAATGTGGCGCAATAAGAACGTATGAAAGACAAACAATTTAAAATTGATAAAAATGCAAAAGAAAATATAGAAGTACAGATAAGAAAAACAAGGTTTCGCCCAGAACTCACATCGTTCCGATACTACTAAAAAACGCATAAAAGCGCTCGAAGGTGTGCAGTGATGTAAACATTTCACTCAAAAACAAACAAATGTCTGGGCAAAATAGAAATTGTGCCGCAACCTTGTACACTTTTATAGAAAAAAATAGTACGATAAGTTCGTTAAATATGCATAACTGTTTAAATAATGCAAAAACCCTTAGTACGGGTTCGATACGATGCTTTCAAGCCATTGCGAACCTTTAATAATAATAATAATGTTTATTTTGTTCAAAAAAATCCATTTACAGGAACAAAAATACAATTATAAAGTAGTGTAACGAAATCAAAAATTAAACAAATAAACGATTTTCAACAAGTGAATAGTAAAGGATTTAGAGATGCGGATAATAAATCCAAGGAGTTTTGGTATAGATTTCTAAATTATAGGATATTGACGATAGTGTATTTAGAAAATAAATACGAAATACCAAGATCTTTTATTTCAAAGCAGCGTTCTAATAAGATTGAATCAATAGCAAAGAAAAAATAAAATTTATTATTTGTTTTATTCAAATTGTGTACTGTAAATCGATAGTCCTCAATTGTAGAAATTGAAGTAAAAATTTTAAGTCATCCCTCAGTAAACAGAAGGTTCTGGCACGTTAAGCTGAGAGATATCAATCGTTAATAAATAACAAAAATAAAAGTGGTCCAATGACAGAGCCTTGAAGAACTCCCGACGTTAGTATAATAGGGTGAGAAACAGAATTATTGTATATAACAGCGGGCAATTGCTATCCTCGTGATGTTGTGCGCCAACTCCCTATCACTCTATTTCTTCATAATTACCAGAGCTTACCCCTTATTTGCGGCCAGATTTATTAAAGCAACCGTATACCATCATAAACAGAAAAAAAATAACTTTCATTTGATGTATAAACAATTGTACATGATGGACGTATTAATGTAACAGTCATACCTGTTTACACCTGGCTGCAATGAGGTGCGGAATAGTGCGCTACGGCAGTCGTGATTTTTCAGTCTCTTCATACATTGCTGTGAAGTGGATATTTTCTTCAGGATCTTAGACTATCGGCGATGATTGCCAGTTCGAATAATTGTGACATTCATCGATTTTCCCCTGTAGCTTTAATTTATTTACAATATATTGATAAGCCATCCGCTCCCGAGATTAATTTCTGAATTTGATCGATTTTATAACATACGTACAATTTTAAATAACCAAAATTTTCGGTTACGATTTAGGACTTCCGTGACAAGTTTGCGCCTCCAAGGTATTAATAGTTTAAGAAATCAATATTTTTGTATACGAAATGAAAATTTTTATTAAAATTTAAATACACAAAAGTGCAAGTACATTTAATAACATCGCATTCTCACTCCACATTTAAAAGAAAACACAAAGCAAATAATTTTGTTTTCTAGTTGAGTACACGTTCACGGTAATAAATACAAAGTCGTTAGACGAATACAGTTCGCACATTAGCAAAGAGGTACAAATAAAAAAAATAAACTAATTTAAATTAATTAGTACTTCGCGAGAAGTCATTTTTTCTTCTTCTTCTTATCCGCACCACCACCCCCGGTTTCATTCTTACGCTTTTGGCCAGTTTTATTAGCTGGTTGTGTGGGTGTACCCGGGAGCGTTGCCGTCTTTGGCATTTTCTTTTTACGCTCGGCCCTTTCTTTTTCCTCCAATTCTTGATTTTCTCTTTCGATCAACGTTATGAGAGTATTACAACGCCTTTGTAATTCCATAGCGGTACGTGATTTTAGGAACCAATCAAATCGAAACTGTGGGGACGCTCGAATCGCGGCTCTTAATTCTTCGTACACATTCTCTCTGTCAAATCCTAATTTATGTAACATGCAAACCAGAAAACGATCTTCCTCTTCCATATAATTTTTTCCTTTGTTAGTACCATAAGCGATACGTAACTGATGAAAAGGTGCACGATATCTGGCCATCTTAGCATCTAAAGCTCGTTTAATACTCGCTCGTCTTTGTATTTTTGCTTCTCCACGTTCAATTTGCGCCATGATACGATCGACGTCGGTCAACTCGTGGCAGCGCTCCCAAAATACAGCCGAATATTCCATAACTTCCTCGGGAGTTTTCCCTTCAACCTCTTTTGCAATGTTTTCAATATCATCGCGTCCGTATTTTTCGTTAGCTTTTATAAACTGATTAAAATCTCTCTTGGTCCAATTAGTAAAACCTTGAGTTAAAAGATTTTCTTTTTCTTGTTGTTCTTCTTCGGTCAAAGGTTCCGAGTCATCGATCTTTCTTTGTTCTTCTTTTTGCTGCTTACTTGCTTCGGGTCCAAGCTCAGGATTTTTCGGAACTTTGTAGCCCAAAGTTTTGCGATAGTAGTAAATTTCTTGGTCAAGAAGTTCGAACAAACGAGGAGGAAAGAACTGGAAGTCCTGCACTATCGGTTGTTTGGGTGGACGAGGAGCCTACGCATAAAATCATCAAATAAGAGTAGTTGACCCCTGTTACGTACCTTTGGCGCCTTTGGTTCTGAGACTCTTAAAGCTTCCCGAAAGTACGCGTCAACCGCGTAATTTGCTTTCCTTTCGCGTTTCGGAGGTTCGATCCAATGACCGATACCTAAAGTCTTTTGTTTTTCTCTGTAATCTTCGCCTTCAAATTTGTAGACAGATTCATTTGGAGTATCGACGGTGAAGTTGCGCAAAGAGGATTCGCCGAGAGCTTCGAATTTTTGATTTAACTGAGCTGTCTGTAAGAAGGGAAAAATAAACAACGTTTAATTAAAAGTTTAACTCTCTCACCTTGGCTTCTCCCTTTTCTAAAATTGTGTCAATGTCTTCATCGGTAATCTCTGAATCTTTTGAAGCAAACACATGGTTCGCTCCGTGTCTGATCATGCTCAACATTTCATCTTTGTTTAAAGTTGAAGCTTTACTATCTGCCAATCGACCTTGTTGTATAACTAATTTGTCTAATCTTAACTTAACTTCAGCGCGTTCCACAATTTTTTCTTCCACTGTGTTTTCTGTTATGAATCTAAATAAGGATAAAATTTTTGAATACCATGTATATGTACAGTGTATTTACTTAAGTTGGAACCATATGGAAAACTTTTTTATTATTGGGTTTAAAAAAAAAGTTATTCTTGATAAAGAGTTCAACATGGTCCAAAACTTAAAATGCAACAATCATTAATTTTTTGAAGCCGTATACGAAGTTTATTAAAAATATAAATTTTGTTCAAGACTAAAGAACCATTATTTTTACAATACAGAAGAATGTTATAATGAAAAGTTGTTTTGAATTAAAAGTTATATCCAAATATGAAATTACAGGCATTTAGCATAAACTTAAATAATATGCATTCATTGCGTATTTGAATTGCAAGATTGTTCAAAAACATTAACAAATGGAAATGTTATCATATTTTTAACAGATAAGAGGGGTATATTCAGTACTAAAATTTATAACTGCAAATATTTATAATGTAAAACGTGAATAATCACCAAACCTGAATTTTCATGCAAAATGGCCATAATTTCATATTTGGATATTCTTCTTGGACATTCTTGAATATTGTAAAAAAATTATTGTACTTTACTCTTGAGCAAAATTAATATTTTATGACAAACCTTATACGGCTTCAAAAAATTGATATCTGATGGTTACAGTTTGGATAATGATGCAGAACTTTTTATCAAAAATAACTTTCAGAAACAAGACAATAAAAAAGTTTTCTATATGGTTCCAACTTCAGTAGACACACTGTATAACGGTTAGTTTTACCTAAAAACTCGCACTTGTTTCGTTTGTCCAATTCGATGAGCGCGATCCATAGCTTGTAAATCCATTTGTGGATTCCAATCTGAGTCGTAAATAATTACAACATCGGCTGTAGCTAAATTAATACCAAGACCGCCAGCTCTAGTAGACAGCATAAAAATAAATTTAACACTGTTATCTTCGTTGTATTCATTTATTTGACGTTGTCTGTCTTCGTGCGGAGTTTGTCCATCTAATCGACAATACTAAAAATTACATAAAAAATGAATCTACAGCTAAATAGATTGCTTAGAGTACGCACATGATATTGCCTCCACAAACAGTAATCTTCCAAAATATCCAACATCCTAGTCATCTGGGAAAAAATAAGAACTCGCGATCCTTGTTCTTTCAGTCTGGGCAGTAGCTTGTCAAGTATCACTAATTTTCCGCAATTGTAAACCAAATGCTCATCAGTAGTGTAAGGTGGACCTGGTTCGGCACCATCGAACAAGTAAGGATGGTTAGTACATTTGCGAAGCTGCATAAGAATATTTTGTAATCTCATTTTTTCAATCTTTCCGGCACCGTTAACAATATCAATGTCTTTCATAAGTACTTTCGTATACCATTCTCTTTGCATCTTGCTAAGTCCTACGTAAACTTTCACTTCTTTCTTTGGTTTCAGACGTTTTTCGACTTCAGATTTCAATCTTCTCAGCAAGAACGGTTTCAATACTGCGTGCAGGCGTTCGACTAAAGCATTATCACCTAAGCACTGATTCGTATTAAACCAAGCGTCAAAATCGTCGGCAGAATTGAAAACGTCGGGCAACAAGAAATTCAAAAGGGACCACAGCTCGTGCAAGTTATTTTGTAACGGTGTTCCGGTTAGTAAGAGACGATTTGTCGTTTTAAATTCGCGAAGTATTTCGGATAGCTTCGATTTTTCGTTTTTAATTCTGTGAGCCTCGTCTACGACCATATATCGCCAGTTGAATTTTTTAAATACGGATTTTTCTTTGATCACCATTTCGTAAGAAGTTATGCAGACGTCCCATTCTCCGGGCATCATAACGTCTCGGATAAACGCGCTCTAAAATGTTTTACGAAATTGTACTAGTAGTTTCAACACAACGACAACAACAGGTTAACATATTAAAAGTCCCCGCCCGTAGTCTTGGGACTGTGGCAGAAGGAGGGTATAATTTTTTTGGGTAATCGTCGAAGAGTTATCCGGTCAAAAAGAGCAAAAATTTGAGACAAAAGTATTTTTCTTCAAAAATTACAGACTTTCAAGAGCACATATCTCGAAAATTATACAAGATATCAAAAAACTTGACCGAATAAAAACTTGTAGCAAATTTAATCAGGTTTTATTTTGAATAAAGTCGCTGGACGAAAAGTTTAAAAAATATAAGCAAAAACCTTTTAAACCCCCTCCTACCCCGGCTCCAAAGCCAAGAACTTTTGATATGTTCAACTCCTAATTTAGTCCAAACAAAGTTACGAAGTCATAAATTGTGTTCCAAACAAAAGGAAATAAAACCAGCAAGTGCAAAAAAAAACAATGAGGGGAACAAAGTCAAAGTAGACAAAAAACGAACATAAATAAAGAGCTTTGATGAAAAATTGAACGAACATGAGGAAGAGAAAAACAGTATTGACAAAAGAAGATCACAACAAAAAAAAATTAGTTCTAACAAACAAGACTGACGACGTGTACAAGAAGACACAATATACTTTTAGCTAAAGAAAACCGGTATAAAAAACAGACGCTGCTATCCAGGTCTAAGAAATTCTTATCCTTCCCACCGATCCTTTGCCTTCTATTATACCATGTACCCCAACCCCCCTTCTCCTCTTTTGTTCTACTGAATATTGAGAAGCTTATATAACGCGATCCAATTTGAAATATCACCAAAAATTAAGCAACAATTTGGTTTGAAAATTGGATGAGAATTTGCCTGACCTAATCGACTAGTATGGAAGCTACTTAATATTTTACCAAGTTTAGTTTGGATAAGCGAAGTAGTAACAAAATAAATTACTACAGATATGTAGCTAAGTGGCCGTTGAATTTTGAATGACGAGATTATAGACATTTTTTTGACATTGTATGATTTAACAACTAGTCCATGTTTAAATTAAGTGGTGTTTATTTTACCCATATAATTAATTTTCATTTAAAGTTTGATACTTTTCTTATATTATTTTATTATTTACTAGTCTTTAAGCGCGTCCTAAGGACGCATGAATTTTGACCTATAACTTTTGACCTTAAGGTCATAGGTCAAAATCATCTATACAAAGATGTTTGTCTTGTCAAGATAAACATATTTGGTAATAAAAACAAAAATTAATTTTGAAGTTTGGGGAGAGTGGGTGTGGCCGGCCCTCCAGGGGGTTAAGTTAGAGTTTAAAAACCCTTGCATCTATCGAATGGTGTATTCAGTTTTTTTTTAAATACCTTGAAGGAGATGATAAACAGATAGATAGACAGACAGAGATTTCAAGAAATTATAACAATTAGATTTTTTAATTAATTGAAAAACTAAGAAAACGGAAAACCGTTTGAATCTAAACACAGACAGCGTAACCAACATTTGCCAGAATCAAAACCAATCAGTTTTATTCACTATCGAAATATGTGAGCTACGAGATGGGTTAACGCGAAATTATTGAACGAAATTCAATAGGTTGCAGAAATTACTTGGTACGTGTTACATATTACTCCATTGCACCAATCCAATTATTGTCATCATCCAAATATAAAAAATTATTGATTGAAATTTTCGTTGATTTTTCATCAGTTACTTCCTCATCCACTGTAACTATGGAACCAGTTAGGTCTGAGACACCAAACTTTTTTCAAAAATTTAATTTAATTACTAATTATATTTAATTAATTTCATAATTTTTTTCACTCTTTACAAATATTCAATTTCATTTTTGAAAAATTATTCAGTGGAATTAGGTGAATATCTCTGGAATTGTTAAAGATATCAAAATGATACTTGTAAGGTAGTGGTAGGTTACAGTAAATCGGGCATTTGTTTTTAATTTTTTTAATAATTTTAACTTCCGGTTTCACCGGAAGTAATGTCAACTCTAAATTCCTTATGAAACACCCTATATATTATTTCAGTTTCAAATTTCGAACATATGTAGGATATTTTTAAAAATTTCGTTTTAAGTAAATTTTCAATTTGTAACTAACCCCCCTCTCCTATTTACCCCCTACTTACATGAGATAAAAGTATAGCATTTTATTCCGACGATTTTTGCTCTTAAAACAAAAAATAAGCACATTTGGGATTTCTTGTTTAAAAAAAAGGATAACGGAGGTAATTTAAATTTGTGTGAACCTCAAAATGTTTAACTGAAGTTTTCATTTTTATAGTGTGAGTAACTACAGAAAAAAATTGAAAATTAAAAATGTCAAGCAATATGCTTTTGATTTTGTTTACTTATCACTTAAATAGCAATAATTTTTTTGGTATAGGAACTACATTGAAGCCAATTTTGATTGACAATAACAATGATGATGTGGTTGATTAAAATTATGGCTTATCAAAAACAAAAAAAAACAAAGGCTTTGTTAAATTTCCACGCTTCGAATATCAAGAGTAAATAATAATGTCTAAAAAATATATTACTAAAAGCATACAATGCAGCAAAAATTGTTGCTGACAAAATGCCACCATTAACCTATTGTTCTAACTCTAAGAGAATAACTTAAGAACATTGCTTCGCTGCTAGGAATTATAAAATCAATTTTAAACTTGACATTAATGTAATTAAAGGTTTAAAGTTCTAAATTTCGAGCAGCTCCATACCATACCAAGGTGTCCAGTAACTCTACGGACAAATTTCGCGTAGTGATTCTAGACCCAAAAATAAGAAAAAGGTTCATATAAACCCGGGTCCGGAAACGCTTCGTTTACGACCTACAGGGTGTTAAAAAATTTTTATTTTCCTCGGTTTTTTGGCGATATTTTGCGAACAAATTTGAAACACGGGGGTTTTGTGGTCGAGAAACTTAAATATTTCATTGAATTTGATGCAGCTTGCTGAGGGCGCCATCTACAGTGGTATGCTAAAAGTTAATTAGCCATAACTTATTTTACCGCCCGGTATATTGACATTCCATTTCAATTAGTTTGTGCCCTTTTCTTTTCTGAGCAAAAAAGGTATACCTGGTCGATGCCCCTCAAATCAACCCTTTTCGAGATATTGATTGATGAACAGTTTAATTTAATTCCCTATAATCCTTAGCTAATTGGAATTAAAAATCAAAGTAACGTATGTTAGCATTTTTAATTTAACTTTGAATTTAAGAACTAGAATGGAGAAATAAATAATAAAACTAAATAAATTAAATGTTACAAAAACCCCCGTGTTCCAAATTTCAGGATAATATTCAAATTTGTTCGTAAAATATCACAAAAAAAAACCGAGGAAAATAAAACTTTTTAACACCCCGTAGGTCCCTAAACGCAGCGTTTCCGGACCTAGATTTATATAAACTTTTTTTCTTATTTTTTGGTCTAGAATCACTACGCGAAGTTTGCCGTAGAGTGGATGAAATGTCGTTTCAAATGTTTCAAAATTAAAAATTTCTTATTTTAAGTTTGCTAAAATTTTAGAAGGCCTAGGTTTTAGAATTATTCATTGACCGCCATGGTTGTCATGACAACCAACACTTGCCACCTCGCTATTCTTCAAAATTGATTAACTTATTTATTGTTTCAATTTACATTTAAAAAAAGCAATAATGTTCTATAAATAATATTAAAACAACAATATTCAAAAACTGAAATGTTTAATTAATTGAACATTCAACAACAACATTTTACAATAAAATAAATAAATAAAATAAGAAATTTTTAATTTAAAACATTTCAAAGTATCATTTCATGCACTATACAGGGTGTCCCAAACTATGTGGCCTATTAGACGTTTATGGTGAACTAATCGTATTTAAATTTTGAAAATTTGTGGTTAAATATTATTCGTACTAATCTTTAATTGTAAAATATTTTCGCTTATATTGCACTTCCGGTTGTGCCGAAAATCGACATCATCTTCTTTATCTTGAATGGAATGATATGTTTATGATATTTTTGTATTTAGCCCCTAATTTGAAACAACTTTTATTAAGGTTCTCATAATTTTTGAAATATTGTTACATTTTTAAAAAAATATTGGCTTGTAAGATATTTCTTAAAAATTCATATTTTTGAATTTTATTAAAATAAAAAATTTATATTTGGTTTCCTTGTAACAAAAGCTTTGTTTTATTCATTACTGCGATCAAAATATGATCAGGGTATTCAGAACTTCCACCATTGATTCTTATCATTCCATTTAAGATAAAGAAGTTGATGTCGACTTAAGGCACAATCTGAAGTGCAGTATAAGCGAAAATATTTTACAGATCAATATGAATAATATATAACCCCAAATTTTGAAAATTTAAATACGATAGTTTTCCATAAACGTCTAATAGGCCACCCTGTATACAGGTGTCCCAAGTTTACAAGCAATATCTCGCTTAATTTAAAAGATAACCCAAAACTGTTAAGAATGGCATCAAAATTCCTTCCTAATGACGTATCAAAAGCTTTATTTCACTTAACAGTCCTTTGGCAGCCACCCCTTTCTATTTTCAAATGGAAATTGCTTGTACCTAACTCTATTTGGAATACAACGATGTACTTGTTGATTTTTTTATTATTAGCAACAAAAATATAACATTTTATGATATTTTGCTTTACCTAATTATCCTTATTGCCTCCGCCACTGTTTTTAAAAACTTCACGAGATAGAAGTAGATTAATTTCTTTGGAAAAATAAAATTTTACCTTACATGGGTTTTATTAAGTTCTTCTCGTAGGATTAATGGTTTCGGCGCAATCTCGATCCAACGGTCTAAAACTAAAATTTTCAATTTTTAGAAAAACTGCCTGATCTCCAAAGTGCCGTAATTCGGTAACCAATTGAGTTACAGAGCACCGGTTGATCTTAATTTGTCACAAATTTAATGCTCTTAAAAAAGTATACAGTGTTTTTCCACGTAAAATACATGAATTAGAAGATATTGAGCAGAGTCCCAAAATTTCGCGGGTTTTGGTGCGCAAAAATTTTGCAACTTTTTGGGACTTTGGTATAGATAGCCCTAATGGGTCCAAACAACATACTAAAAAATCGGAGATACATCATGTTTTGTTACTTTATTGTCGACTTTGACTGGCTTAGAAAGAAAATTGTTACATCTGTGCTAATTGTTTGGAGACTTATTCAACGAGTGTAGAAACCTAGAATTAATGTTTATGAGCACTCTAGGAAACATTATCGAAATGTTTGAAGAGAGACAATTAAGCAGACAAAATGTAGAGATAATGTACAGCAATTACATTACTCAAAACTTATAAATTAGGCGATTCTTAGCAAGAATGTTGGATGTAAGAAGCGTGTTATGTATTCTTGTACTTATACCATTGTGTAAATTTCCAACAATCCTATAAAATCACAAACTGTCGGTAGCATATTCAACTCAGTTTAGGCACGATACTGAAAAGTTTTGTGACCTCTTTAACCCAAGATCCCATTTAAGATTAATAAACACAGCACTTAACCGTGACTTTTTCAACTGAAACTTTGGTGTTGTGAAAATCTCAGTCCAAACAAAACAACCCCTACAAGTGAACATAAAATTAATTACCCGAGCTTCCTGGTCACCAATTAAACAAACAGCTCTAATACTAGGACACCATTTTGTAAACTCGTTCATCCAATTAGCTAAAGTAGACTTAGGTACAACAACTATATGAGGTCCTGGAATGTTTTTATAATGCTTCATAAAGCCCAACAAGGAAATAGTCTGTAAGGTTTTTCCTAAACCCATTTCATCAGCCAAAATACCATTAATACCATTCTCGTACAATGAAATCATCCAGTTTAAACCACGTATTTGATAATCTCGCATTTCTCCATTCTTTATATAATGCGGATTCGATTCAAACCTGACGGTAGTTTTAACTTTAGTGTTGGACTCTGCCAACAGCTCTTCATCTTCTTCTTGTTCAGTTTTTCGATGACGATGACTAAACAAAAAAAAATTTTAAGTAAACATTTTGGCGCAGATAATGAAAACTTACTCCCCAGGTCCGGGATCTAAAACTTCAGGTTCTTTTATCTTCTTCGGTCTACCACTTTTAGGTTTATTTGGTGTCTTAGAAGGTTGTGAGGACATAAAATGTGAAAAGATTTCGGTTTGTTTAAGTAGGTAGTCGAACCTTTTTCCCCTATCATTTTCTAATTTTGTTTCAAAGTCTTCACCTTTCCCTCTAGACGATAAAGTGTCGGATGAGGATGCGTTCTGTAGAAGGAATATTTGGTTAATTGATTACACATGCCATTGAAAAACCGTTATGTTAAGGTAATGTTAATTAAGAGGTTTTACTAACCGAATTTTCACCGGTGTCGACTGTTGTGTCTGACGGTTGTTCGGGTTTCGACATTTTCGAATGTAGTTTAACTATAGAAATAACACTTTAATTACTTTTAAATACCGACAAAGACGTTCCATTTAACATAACTGATGGTGGTTCGCGGGAAAGGAACTAATAGACTGCAGAAATGCCAACTGCTACGGTTGAATAACACCAAAAAGGTTTAATGCGCTGTTGACAGGTCTATTCTTTGAAAATTATTTAACCCGGCAATTTTTTCCTAAAATTAACTATAAATAATAATGATTATAAGTATAATATTAAATTCTTGCTTGCCACACGTAGTACAAAATGCTAACTAATCATTTTACACTTGTCCTTTGCTTTTTTTAGCATTAAAATAACGATAAATATATAAACTGATAACATTATCAGTAAGCCGAAAACATAAAAATATCCTCTTTAACATATAATAAATAATACTAATCACCGTTTCTAAAATTGATTGTATATTTAAAAAAAAATAGTTCTCATAAATGGTAAATGCGCATTTAATTGATATTTAAATAAATATAGTTCAGTCACTTTAGACATTTCGTAAATAATAATTCATAAAGTTTGGATTTTTGGATAGTGAATTCTCGAAAGGGTTAAAAATAAAAGGGAAAAAAGTTCCCACCCTAATCGTGGATGAAACATATCCCCTTTTGGACGAAAAACTAGCCCTGGCGCCAACTCGTTAGGAGTTTTCCTGATTTAACTTCTAAATAGTTGCTCGGACGACAAAATATCATAGGACTAAAAATATTCGTCATAAAATTTTGCATAAAAAAGTCTTGTATGCCATACAGTGAATTCTTATAGAATTCTCGCAATTAGGTTTCAAAGTGGACAGTTCAGACAAATTAGACGTTGAAAAAAATAATTTATATAATATTAATTTTTGACAATAATTCTTCGAAAGGGTTAGAAACAAAGGAAAAAAAAGTTCATTTTAATTGTTAATGGAACGTCCCTTTTTGGACGAAAAATTACCCCTGGAGCAGATTCAATCGGATTTTTTCCTCATTTAGAAGTTAAATGAAGAAAACTCCTAACGAGTTCACGCCCGATGTAGTTTTCGTTCAAAGGAAATGTTCCACCATGATTAAGGTAAAAACTTTTTTCCTTATTTATAACCCTTCGAAAATTCCCTGTCCAAAAATCAAAACTTTATGAATTATTTCCACCTAATGGCGATTTTTTGTCTAAAGTGACTGGACTAATATAAGCCAGTTAATATGTCGACACAAACGTTTTTACTAATTTTTTAAAATTACTAATTTATTTATTATTTATTATTATTTACATATTAACATATGATTCGATTCACATAATATAAACCACAAATGTAAAAACTACATCCTCTATTAATTCTACATTAAGTAAAAACCGTTTTCTCTTTTCCTCTTAACTCTTTCCTTTTTTCCAGAACTCTTTCATTGACTCTACCCCTTCCTCTCCTACTCCCAAAATTACCGTTCCTTCTCTCTGCATCATACATGTTCCATACTTTCTTTTCCATCCCCACATATTCTACACCTTCTCTTCTCCTCCCACCAATAGTTTTGTTATCATTTTTTTCGTATCCAATTTTAAATCTCGTCACCATTATTTTATCTTTTAAATTCATATTACCCATTAAGTACCTCAGCCTTTTCCTTCTGTTCTAGATGTTTATATCTCTCATCATCTCTTATCTTTGCACCCCTTTCATGACTTTGCTCATTTTAATCCTTTCTTACCATTTTTTTCTTTATACTCCATCCTTTATTACTTCTTCTCCTCTTTCATAATATAGTTTTCCATTTTCCTGTCCATAATTTATCCTCTGTTCTCTAACGTTCATATAGAATCACATGTGTCGTGTTCCTACTAATTTCTCCTCATACCTAACTGTGATCCTCTTCTTGAATTATACACCCAAGTGTTTCTCTATACAAACCCAGTGTCAATCTCTAATATTTCACTTGTACCGTCTCTATTCTTCCATTCTTTTCTTCTCCATATCTCCACTCTATACGCTGTACACACTTCCCACCAACTTATAAAAAATCCACTTTCTTTTTTCATTTCCCATTTTTGTCAAACTCTCTTATATAATGCTTCGTCCTTATTATTATATCTTATATTGAACATTATATTCTTTAACTTCATCTACGCTTTCTAATTCTTCCTCGTCCTACTAGGTACCATATTTTACTGTTTTTCTCCTCTCCCTTTTCTTTTGAAATAACATTATTTTCTTGTTTAATATACTTTACGTCCTATTATATTGTGTGTCTTAACTTTTAAATGAAAAATAATCAAATCATTTGTGCGATATAGGCAACGAGTTATACCACGTTATACTTGCACAAATCTGCACAAGTTGGGTTAGAATTATTTATTTTTTTTATCCATACGTAATTTCTTTATAAATTATTATCGCAAACAAACAATAATTTATGTATTTCACTAGTAATTAAATAATAAAAGCTCAATAGTAAAAAACAAGTTAACATAAAATGATTGTAATATTGATTATTTTTTTATCAGGTTATCTAGGATATGAACAATGCTTTGACATTTTTTCTTTTGAATTTACACATAGAGAATGGAATGTGTAATTGCAAAAGAAGAATCCGGTATATTTATTTACAACAATCTGCTAATTTATTATTGTATTTTGTTGTTATTTCATGTTCTTTGAACTTAGTTTGAGTGACAGAACCATTTTTTGTTTCTTAGGCCTTAAGAAGTAAACATACATTGCACGAAACGTAGCATTATAAAAAGATCTAATGGTTTTTGGGTGCCCTTCCTAAAAGAAGATATACTATTCGTACATTATTAATCAAGAGTAAGAAATATTTACCTATCGACCATTATTTTCGTCTTCTTATATTACTTTTTATTTTTTCTTCTCTAAAAGTACTTCCTCACTACCTCTATTACCCCCTGATCTACTTTTCACTGTCCGCCAACACGTCCGCATAAGCTAACGCCCACACCTTAACCCTTTAGTTTATCATACCTTTCCTTTGATGTACCTTCATTTCATCTTATACTCTATATATAACGCACGGATTTAGTGAATATCCAAAACGTAAAAGATGCTTGATTTTAACTGTAACTTCTATTATATTTAAAACTAATTATTGCAGCCTCGTGCTTTTGGGTTCCATCTTTTTGTCTAAGCGGGATAGTAATCAAATATTGTAATGTATTTTTTGTACTAATAATATTGGTACCATATTCGTGTTATTGCGTATCCCAATCTGTTCTATTTTATATGAATTCCATTCGACTACACGTTATAAATATTTTAACCACGTGCGTCGTTGTTTTGCGGCAACAGTTATCTTGTTGTCCCTTTCTTCTGTTTGGTTTCTATACAATTACGTGAATGTAATATGCTTGTTTATGATCTTTAATGTAAGATTAGCTTTAGTTATTAAAATATGATTCAAGATGAAGCAACAGTGTGTGAAAAGGCCTTAATTGTTGTACAGTTAATATTTTCTGTTCCATGAGAGACGAAGGTCAGGGGATGGTTCACAGTCGCATTTATTTCTATTTATTTCAATATGTTTATGATATTGTGTACATTCGATATTTGCAAAACTTAATATTGAATCGAGAACAAGCTTTGAAAAATAGCAACTAAATGATATTGACATGAAATTCAATTGTTCCAATATTTTGACGTATTGTTTCCAATTTTGTTTCACAGCCTACTAATTTTATGACGGGTGCCTTCGCTAAGAACTTATTATTATTTACCATTTTATTCTCTTCTTTTGCATACATTGTCGGTTTTAGATGCTTAAGTGCATCGAAAACGATGAACGACTGTTTGAACATTTGGGGCGGCATTAATTAAATTGTTTCAATTAATTTAAATTCATTTTCTACGTAAACATGTTAATAGTCAGCGGTCAAACATTTGTTTTATTGATATCTTCGGTTTGAAAAAAGATAGGAAGTTACGGTTTGCGCAGACTGTTTAGGAATTTTGTCCTTTATTTAACTGTGTAAAAAGATACATAGGTTGCTACTTAAAAATCTCATGATAATGCGCAATAATTGTTGTAATGTTAAACAGCGCCCTCTAGCTATTACGTCAAAATTTATTCGGGCTATCTTTATACTGCATATTATTAAGTAAGAAGAGGTCTTTTAAACGATACCTAATTTATTCAATTCCGTTAACTTATACCGGAGTTATTTGCATTTAAATAAAAAACATGTTTGACGTTCCCCCACTACTACATTTTCTAAAACAAAAATCAGAAATTATGCAGTCTTTACTACGGCAATATTTAAAATATATTTATATTTGCATATTTTTGGAGAAAGAGCCAATTTTATGATCGGCCATAACAGTTTCGCCCCCTAGCGGCCATCTTAGAAACTTTCCCGCAATTTCACGTAGTCGATTTATTTATTAATTTTTTTTTTTTGATATTGTCAGATTTATAATTCCCGAGATATAGCCGGCGTCTATTCTTAGTTGGCCACCCGGTACATTCTAAGAATGATGGTTGTTCGTGTTTAAATATGAACTGTGATGAGCAGTTTTCCAACAGGATACAGGTATATAGGTTTAATATAATTCACGTTATCACCATGCTTGTGTTTTATTTCATTGCTGACATTAATACATTTACCACTGCATTCTAGAGGTTTTTTAGGGATGTTATCCTAGATTCAACGTAGGTGTCTTTAGTTAGCTTTTTCCACTTTTCAATCTGCCAAGTTCGCTTCGGGTTTAGTGGCGAACTATTCAAATCTTACATTACCCTTCCCATAACATTCCTCTATCCACGTTATCAAATGCTCCTTTAATATCCCAAGAATAATCCAAAAACCTTGCTTTCTTTCTTCTCCAAATTTTTATTTACTATCTGCCTGATAATAAAAATGTTATCCAATTTGCTTCCTCTTTTCCTAAATTCCTAAATTTCTTCAACTGGGTTTCTTCCATCTTCTTCTTATATAATTCGATACCCTCTTCCGTCCATATTTTTTTCTCTCTTCATTCTTTATTTGTTTTCTCGTTTATATTCTGTTCCCCTGGTTGAATGGTTGATTGTCGGAGTCTTCCCATTCTAAACCTCTTCTCCGCTCTTCTCAATCACAATCACGTAATCAGCAACTGATTCCCTCTCTCACTTTCGTATGTAGAATGTCCTCTCCCTCCCGCCTCTATATTACCATTCAGAATCGTCCATCCCCTATTTTCACACATGTCCAACAATTTTCTCCCTTGCCCGTTTAAACGTCTTGTCCCATAGACAATCTCTGCTTATTTCTCCATTTATCATCATACCTCCTTCTTCCCCAATCCTCACATAGTCTGACGGTTGTTTGGGTTTCGACATTTTCGCATGTAATTGAATCATAGGGTTAACACTTTTAATTAGATAGGTTTAAAAACCAACAAAAACGATGTTCTATTTAACATAAAACAATGCCATTAAAGATGGTGGTTAGCAAAAAAGAAACTAATAGACTGCAGCAGTGCCAACTGCTACGGTTGAATCACACCAAAAGGATTTAATATGCTGTCGACAAGTCTATTCTTTGGAAACTATTTTCCATAACAATTTATGTCTAAAATTAATTATAATAAACAATAATGATTATAAGTATAACATTAAATTCTTGCTGTAGACTTCAGAGACCACACGTAGTACGAAGTACCAACAAAACATTTGAAGTGGAACGAATTATAATACGTAATCCAATAATACTCGTCGAGCTGCTGAGTTCAATGGTACTCTTCATTTTTCTTAAGGGTCACGAAAGGTCAATCAGTAAAAACATGATTTTTGGAAGTAGGAACTGGGGATCATTTTTGAGTCTGATCAATTTTTTATTGGGGGCTGGGGTGTTGAATGATCTCCCGTAGCAGCTTAAGGTCAATTCCTAAAACATTATATTTTAACGGTTTATGATCTGGAGTTCTGGTTAAGTTATGAGAAAAATCAAAATATGAATTTTTTGAAGATTTCCTTGGCAATAGATTAGGTTATCCGAAAAGTCAAAATACTGATTTTTTTAAGAAAAAAAAAAGCACAAACTATGTATTTTCGAGGATTTCTTTGAAAGTAAATAGGTTTAGATTTGGTGAGGTTAAGTTAACCGAAAAATAAAATATTAATATTTTTTAAATTCTTTGAAAATAAAGAGATTATAGGTTAGGTTATCCAAAAACAAAATATGAATTCTTTAGAATCTCTTTGAAAATAAATAGGGCAGTTAGGTTATGCGAATAGCCAAAATAAGGATTTTTTAAAAATTTTTAAAAAATAAATAGGTTAGGTTAGGTTAGCTACCCAAATAATATTCAGTACAGATTGTTAAAAATTTCTACGTGATCCCTAGGTCATGGAACATACAAATATTATTTTTTAAACAGTTGACCTTTCGTGACCCCTGCGGGTCAGGGAAGTCATATTTAAGAAAAATAAAAAGTAGCATCAAAACCTCATCGTCGACTAGTATCAAATGCAATTATTGCATTTTAGGTAAAAATTTTATGCCACCACTGTAAAACTTAACCTTCTCATTTTAGTTTTTTTTAGTATGAAATAATATCGAAAAACAATGACATTATCAGTAAGCAAAAACATAAAAATACCCCCTTTAACAATTAACATATACATCTAGATGAATAGTAACTAATCGCCGTTTATAAAGTTTATTGATTATTTTTAAAAAATATTAGTTCTCAACAGTGGTAAAATGCATTTCAATAGCACATATTTCACTATAAGTTTAAAAAGAGAGGAAAGTTCTACACTACTTCTGTTTCATTTTCACAAATTGTCAACCCAAATATTTGAAAAAAATCGTATGTCCCTAATAAATTACTGCACTTATTTTATTTTATTCGTTAGATCTATAGATTTTACTACATTCTACAGATTTACCAAAAATTCTGTTAAACTAGTATTTCGTTATTAAGAAATTCTTTAGGTATGTCGTTAAAGAGCGTTAAATGTGGAACCGCTAGTTATAACCAATAAAAACGTTGTAGTAATTTTTAGAAACAACCCAATTTTGTTTAATCACGTACTGGCAACATTGCAAATGATACCAACTTAAATTAATTTTACTTACGTTGTTTTTATATTTAGAATAAACACATTTAAATGGAATTCATAATAAAACATTAAAAATCACACACATTTTTCATGAACGGTGCTAATTGACCACATGTGTTGATTTACTTTGCAACTAATTACTTCAGGTGGTTGCCATGACACAGTAAATATTTTGGAAGTTATTGATTGCCAAAAAGGCTTCAAAATGGTAAGTATCAAAAACATCTACTTGCATTGTGACAATTAATTCGTAATTTTCCAGGCAAATCTTCAAGGTGCAACCAAAAAACCAAGTCAATCCCAAATGGGTCGTAAAAAACCGTCCGGACCAAAATTTGAATTATCGGACGAACAAAAAACGGACATTCGAGAGGCGTTTGATTTATTCGACACGGAAGGCGTGGGCAAAATTGACACTAAAGAATTAAAAGTTGCTATTCGTGCCCTAGGTTTTGAACCGAAAAAGGAAGAAATTAAAAAAATGATTGCTGATATCGACCCTCAAGGTACAGGCAAGCTGTCTTTCGATGAATTCCTGCAACTGATGTCTATTAAAATGGCCGAGAAGGATTCTAAAGAAGAGATACTAAAGGCGTTTCGTCTTTTTGATGATGACGACACTGGAAAAATTAGTTTTAAAAACTTGAAACGTGTTGCCAGGAATTAGGTGAAAACTTAACTGATGAAGAATTGCAAGAAATGATTGACGAAGCTGATCGTGATGGAGATGGGGAAATTAGTCAGGAAGAGTTTTTACGAATCATGAAGAAGACAAGTTTGTATTAGTTATGATTGCCATGCTGTTTCTATCACTTCTATGTACCTCGAGTATTATATGGGTTTTTTTATACTTCCCATTTCGATAAATGTTATTTTTATATGTATGTACTTGTCTTATTGTTAACAATTTATTTTTTCTAATTCATCTATGTATTTAAATAATATATTTCGATGCAAACAAGTGTTTAATTGTTTTATTACATACTAATACTATTGATAGGTGAAAACTCCATGTATAAAAAAGAGTCTGAGCATTTTAAAATTATCCTTGTTGTTTGACCGAACCATCAGCTTGTCCAAAATATATCTTATTTGCCATTTTAATAAAAAGGCCGGTTTCAACAACTCCCGGCAACGTTCGTATTTGATTATTTACATTATCCCAATCATCTAATTGCGTGTAGTCTTTCCAATCTAATATAAAATTGCCATTATCAGTAATAACTGGTCCGGCTTTTGCAACAGCCATTCTTAGTATAACGTTTCCACCAAATTTACGTTCAATTTTATTTTTAATGGGAACATAACTAATTGGAACAACTTCTATTGGAATGCCTTTCTTGTACTGATCCCCGAGACGTTTTGAATCTTTTGTGTGATCAGCTATGATGATGAGCTCCTTCGCACAGCTAGCCACAATCTTTTCTTGTAGTAGACAACCGCCCCACCTTTAATTAGTGAGAGTTTTCCATCGACCTCATCTGCTCCATCTATGCAAAGATCGAGATCGGGATATGCATCCAAATCCCCTAAAGTTAATTTATGCTTAGTTATTAATTGTTTTGCTTGAAAGGAGGTGGGTATGCAAACAATACTTAAGTGTTCGCTTGCCACCTTTTTCGGCCAGGCGTTCAACTGCATATACTATAGTTGATCCTGATCCGATGCCTAAAACAGAATGGTTTTTTACATTGTCGTCGACTGCTTTACATGCAGCAGCTTTTTTTGCTGTTTCTAAAGTATTACTCATTACTTTAAAAAATCTATTAAAATGTTTTATTGACGGTTTATAACTTAAGGTTAGAATATTAAAAACAGCCGGTAACATTGCAGTACGTCAGTGGCCCTAAAACTTTTATCAAACTAAACTACCGTTAGTTCCAAAACTTTCGGATTTTTTATTGGCATTAAATTTACAAAGTAAGAAAGAGCAATTACGGCCATACTCGAAAAGCTGATTTGTACCAGAGTACACCTATGTATACAATTCTGGCAGAATACAATCGAAACTTAGAAAGTGCTTTGTGGTTTAACACTGATTTTATATCATATAAATCTGGAGTATTGGTTTGTTTTTTAAAAGCCTTTAA
Source organism: Abscondita cerata (assembly GCA_030710515.1). Lineage (NCBI taxonomy): Eukaryota > Metazoa > Arthropoda > Insecta > Coleoptera > Lampyridae > Abscondita > Abscondita cerata. The sequence continues at coordinate 1,111,175 of JALBCR010000146.1, forward strand.
GCTTAGAATGCTTTAGGTTTATAAGCAGAATAGCTCTAAAATGAATTAGCCGAAGTTTCGTTTCTCAAGCGGATGCATTGTGAAGTCCTATATTTCAATTCATATAACAGCTGAAGTTTAAAATTGACTTATTTATTAGTTACTGTTAAATAAATTAGGTTATTCTTTTCGCACATACAAGTAACGAAATTTGTTGTTGATGTTATCCTTGTTAGTTACTTAAGTTAATAAGAGACATACATTAGTACATTGACAATAATCTATAGTTAAAATCATATAACGTTGCGTATAACTCTTTCTGAACACGTAAATAAAGAAAAACAGAGCATTGTAACAAAATTATTATAATAAGGTACATACATACGCAAACTTAACTAATTTTAACTATTTATGATGTATTCGTACACAAGTAGTGTGCCTTTGATCAGGGACAGCTTTAAGAGGTATTGTCGCTCTAAGCAAGAAAGATTTTTGCTGTCCCCCCTTCCACTTGACCTATCAGAAAAATTAAATATATGATTTTAATTTTCATTTGATGATGAGTATCAGTTCGGTGATGATGATAGCTTAGCTATTGAAACACGTGTCCGAGTAAAGATTTTTGGTGTTTTCCCGTTTGTTTGATCTTGGTATAGTTTTCTAGTTGTTGAGTTTTATTTTTTTAATCCTAAGTCACACTAAAGGAGCTTATATGTATTTATTTTTTACTACTTTTTATGGAACAACGCAATTGCAAACAAATTCCAGAAAATTAAAAAATATTTTATTTGTAATACTTCACATGGTATCTCTGTCTAGTGGCAACACAATATAACCAAAATACTAATTCTTAAAAAAAGTACAAAAAAACCATGCACTAAACAGCATAGAGATAACATTAATAAAATATTATTAACTATGATTCCAAACAAAAAATCACCAAGTGAAGTTTGGCAATTTATTAGCATTGAGCATGAACTGTGCAATTCCTTAGACTTTAATATCATAAGAAAATTTTCCGAACTAAAAGTGCGCAAAATAGTTATTTACGAATCAAGTTCGGGAAGAACTTTTCCCTACATAGGGCGAATGCTAGAATAATCTTTCCGTAAGAGGTTTGCACAATGTTTTTTGTATCTAGCAAATATTCCGTTAATAAATATTAGCAACCATTTTACATTAATGTCAAATTTTAATATAGTTAGCATGATGCAATGTGTAGAGTGCTATGAGTTGAAGCTTTTAGTTGTTTGACATTTACATAATGGATAGATTGCACTTAATAACTTTGTGTACATTTTTCAAGGTTACTTCTTGTTTTCTTTAACAAAAAACATTGGGAAAATGGTTTTTAACAACTAAAAATTATACTTGGATTACGATGTTATTATTTCAATGTCTGTGAATATCAGTGTTTTTTGTAATTTTTCATAAACTGATGCGGGAAGAATAGCTTCCTGATTGGCAACACACTTATATCAAATGTCATTTCCCAAGCGATAAGTACAAATAGTTCGGGAAATTGCTTCTCAAAAAGTTATGCATATTATTTTTTAATGAGTAACTATAGTAATAATGCATAAATAAATAAATTTAACCCGCCATCGGTACCGCCTCCTACAGTCTCACGATTGGTAACGCGTTAGATTTTGTCTAACATCATTATTTTTACTTTATTTGTCCTATTCCTGAAAAAGTATTATTGTTGATATAGCATAGGTATTTGTCAAATCAAATTTAACAAAAATAATACAATAACTTTATTTTTGTTCATATAATTTGAGAATTAACGTTTTCTAATGTAAACTGGTAACTTAAATATTTTTATTGTAAAATGGTAAAATAATAATAATACATACACGACCCCTATTCTTAAGTTTTGTGAAATTATTTTCTCATGCGAATGACAAAATTTTCGTCTTTCTCATGAGAATATAATTCCCAAAATTCAAGAATAGAGGTCCTGTAAGTAAAAACTTTAACAAACAGGACAAATGTGAAAAATAAAATAAAACTTATGAATCTTCTTCCTGGTTGAAGCAATCCATGCAGGTCAAAACAGTTTTATGTATATGTTCTTTGCATACTGGCTTCAAACATCCATCACAAGAGTACTGCGTAAACCGATTTTTTCTTATTGGACAATAAGAGCACCGTGGTTTAGTGTTTTCCTGTTGTAGTCTTTTATCTGGAACTTTCTCAATTTTTCGACACAAAACATTTATGATTTTCTGCTTTAGAGGAATAGATAAACAAGTGACACTAGATCGTCGTATAATGTGCGGCTTCGTAAGCTCTCTAGCTAAATTCGTTAGGTATAGCCTCCGTTCGGTTTTCTGATTTGTATTGGTGTAATAAATTATTTGGGAATTAATACCAACAATATTCAGTAAACTGCAAAATACCGTAAATGGCCATCTGTTGCTCACTCTTGTTACATTATATTCAGTCTTCATTCTATCTACCACATCTACTGCTCCTTTGGTAAGATTATAAAAACTTATAACTGACGGTTTCAAGCAAACATGCTACTATGTACAGATCGTATCTTTGTATCCAAAAATATTGGCGGGATCTACCTCTTGTTTTTCCGTAATGTACCGACTAAGGTCAGACGGTGGTTGTTTATTAAATCATTTGCTAACGGCACCGAAATAAAATAGTTGTCCATGGTAACATTTCTACTAGTACCACTGCAATGCTTTAGAAGACGGGTTACGACACTGTACGCGTCATTTTTAGTTGATATGGGCCACTGGGTTGTTTGCCGGCATATATTTCAATATTATGCGTGTAAAACATTCTAGCATCTACGACAGCATAAATTTTAATGCCATATTTGGCAGGTTTGTTAGCTATGTATTGCCTAAACAAACATCTGCCTCTAAAGGCTTCCAGCATTTCATCCACTGTTACGTAGGAGCCAACAGAGTAATTCTTGACGCATCTTTCTGTAAATTCGTCAAGCATCTGACGCACAGCGGCTAAATTATCTCTTTTAGATCTCTCAGCTCGAGTATTTTTGTCATCAAATCTAATATTTTGTACTAAAGCATGAAAGCGGCGTTGCGACATAGTTGCAGCAAAGAATTCTGGAGCTGTTCCATCTGTCGCCCACAGTTCGGATGTGTTTAAATGTTGAGCCCTCTTTACACCTGCCAAATACAAAATACCCAAGAAAGCATTGATCTCCTCAAAATCGGTTGGCAAATTATGTTTGTCACTTCCAGTAAGCCTTACTCTAGCTAATTGCTTATTTGTGAAGTTTGTAATGTGATCAATCATTTCATCGGAAAAAAAAAGTTTCCAACATTCCAAAACATTCTTCGCATTTTTGGCTATTCCTTTTACGCCAGGTAATTGGGTGATTATATTATGAGGTGCAGTTTTACCTGGTTGTTTTGTTTGTTTATGAACTAACCATTGAGTGCCGTCTTTACCCGCATATACAGGACCATTTTTCACTTCTCTTTCCATTTGAGGAACCTCGTGACTATCTTCACTATCTGAACCTGATTGCTCTGTATCGGTATTATGAATACTGTGATCGGACTGATCGTCCTCGTCTGATAAATCACTTTCACTTCTAGCCGACGTACATGGCAGATCATCTTGTATCTCCTCCCAAAGAGCTAACAATCGCTGTTGCTCCTTTTCATACGACATCACAGTGTCACAGATAAATAGTTTTGTCACAAAATTATAGTTTTCAAAGCGAAAAAATCTTCCAAACAACTAGTTCACTAAGTAACAATGTCAAACTTTACCGTTACACGATAGGTACCGCGTTAGATTTTAACTAACAAGTTTACTCGAGTCCTAACAAAGGCACACTGGTCACGTAAGCCACAAAGCTCGAACAGAGTAATGGTGGGGGTTGCTGCGGAAGGTTCTTGGGAAATCATAGCTAGACGGGGAGAAATCTACAGGTAACGGACTTTACAAAATATCGATAAATGTAACAATGTTAGATAACATCTAACAGCGGTACCGATCGCTGGTTAAAGCTGCTTAGTTTTGTATGTTTACAAGAAATTTGAGTTGGTAGCACTGTCCCGCCGATTGTTTGACAATTTGCTTTTTGTACTCATAGCCTAAGATTACTAATTTTCCGGTTATTGTCGATGCACGGGAAGTTCAATTTCCCGCACCGCGGTGTTTTTTAGTTTCCGAGAGAATAGGGAAATTTTTGTTAGGTTGGTATTAGTTGACAACGCAAAGCAAATTGTCAAGCAATCGGCGGAAGAGTGCTACCAACACAAATTGCTTATAAATACAAAGAACTAAGCAGCTGTAAATTTATTTATTTATGAATTATTACTACAGTTACTCGTTAAAACAAATAATATACAAATATATACTTTTTCGAAAAGAAATTTCCCGCATTCGCACTAATGTGAATATGAAGTATATAATATATCAAAAAACAATAGGTCGGGAAATCAAAATATTTCGAATCAGCGTGCTCGGAAACTGGTAACTACATGGTTCCTGCAATGTGTTAATTCATCTTTATTCAAACTTTGTAATTTGCTTGCGTCATATAAAAAAGTAAAAACACCGCTTTAGTTGTGAGAATTTTGTATCAAAGAGAATTTATTCTACAATCTATTAAATGAAGGGAGAATTCGATTTTATAATTATCTTTAAGATCTTGGATTGTTAATCCTTTCTAAACCAAAACGGTAGCAGAATCTATGGTAGTGCCAGTGACTAACGACTAACGTTGTATGATGTTTATTTTAAATTTGAATACAGTATTCATACGTTTTAGTAGAAATATATCATCTTCTCCGGAATGTATAACGCCCAGATAATTCTATATTTGCATATGAACTTCCCGAAGTTGTCGATAGGTGGCGATACGTGTTACATTATTATAATACTTTAGTTTCCTGTTATTTTCGCACCTGACACTCAATTTAAAATTAAAGATTAATTCAAACAAACTGAATAGTATAACTAATAGTATATAAAAACTTAAAAAAAATCTATTTTTAAATTATTGCGATGTTCCGTCGTGTGGTAACATTATTTCGCGATATTCATTCAATGACCAAACTGAAAAGCCAACGCATAACGCCATCTATCGGTGACTGAAGGAAACACTAACACGTATATAGAATCTATACTGCTTGTATCTATGGGACGTTCTACATTCCGGGGAGATGATGTATTTCTGGTTTTAGATTGTGAATTAAGCAATTTAAACATTTATATAGTAAAGTAACAATTGTTGTTGTGTAATTGTGTAAAAATGCAAGCTGGGTTGAAATGTACTCACTTACATATATAATGAACTATGTCAATGTGCGTGCTGTTCATTCCTAATATAAATTTATGCAAGCGCTTGCTTGCGAAATATCTTAAAGAATTTAACTATTAAAGTGCTTGAGAAAATTGTGTAAATTTTTGTGTTTAATTACTTTAAACATTCTACCCTCTAGAAGTTGAATGTGAGGTGAGGTAAAATTAAAGTTTCCATAATCCGTTGCCCGTTTTTCATTCATCTTAATTAGCATTGGCTTGTAAGACCAGATGCTTAGTGATTGATGTAATTGGATTGGGTTGTCCAATGCTGGTACTGGCTTGTAGGACCAGATGCTTGGTGTGTGGCAATGGTTCGTGTTTGCGAAATGCTGGCACTGGTTTGTAGGACCAGTTGGGCACTGGATCGGGTTGTCCAAATGTTATAAATTTGTTAAAAATTATATCTTAAAGAAGAAAATGGTGTAAATTTTTATGTTTAATTACTTTAAACACCTGCATTCATATGAAAATAGTTTTTTCTTATCTTACTCTAAGCCTTGGTATATATTCGGAAGAAACGTCTATTTCAGTTGCTAATTCGGCCGACTCATCTAACATTTCGTTAAAAAACTTTTTTATTTTTAAATAAACTTTCTGTATTTTTTATTAATGAAATGGGCGAAGAAAGATCAAAATTTTCTGTTTGCAAAAGTTTTCTGACTGGGCTTATATGGCTTAAAATGTTTTACCAAATAACTACAGAATATCAAAATTTAAATTATTCAATTTGGGTCAACAATCCCGAGGCTTATTGTCTATTCTATAACAGTATCTTCATAATTGCTTAAAGAAGCATCATAATTATAACCAAACTGAAATCGTAATGGTTTTATAGAATCTATGCGATTTTCCCATCTTGTCGTGCTTAAAGGTTTAAGAGTAAAATCTTTAACATCATCTAATAAAATAGCCCAGCGAGTTGAGGATGAAAAAAAGAAATACAATTTATGAATTATATTAAAAAATGTGTAGCTTTCAAAGATGAATTTGCCATGTCGTTAACTACCAGGTTTAATGAATGATTGCTACACGGCACATAAAAAGTACAATGATTTAGATTACGTATATTAGAAGCATTGTCATAACCTAGATGTCCTCTTATGTTTTGCAAAGATAATCCTAATTTTACTAGTTTCTCTTGGAAAACGTTTGTTAAGTTTGAACCTGTTGCTCAATAATGATAAAATCTACACAATTTTCATTTGTTTTCACTTCCATTGTATGTTTGTTATCCTCTTTATTCGCAATGGAGACATACCGAACAGCCATCGTCATTTGCTAGGTCTTACTCAAATCCGGAGTACAGTCCAATATAATTGAGTAATACTTCACTTTGTTTACTTCAGAGGTAATCTGGTTTCGAATAGTATCAGCTAATAAATCTATAATTCCATTTTGAATACTTTTTTCCTAAATATGAAGTTGTCTTGATTCATCACTCTTGTTATGTGTTGTTCCATGATAGGATCAAATTCTCCCAGTACCTGCACTAACTTTAAAAAATTTCCACTATTATGTGCACATAACTTTGTCTATTTTTCCTTGAAAGGCCAAACAGTTTTGTGCTAAAGTTTTTATATTGGAAACGATTTGTTGTAAAACACAATTCTAATATTTGATTTTTGCATTTGTTAGTCTTTGAGCTTCTGAATCAATAGTTTGATTTGTTGAAATTCTTTTGTTTAACTCCATCCAGGATTTTTGGCGTTCCATGTGATTTTTTAAACATTCATGTGATTTTATTACTTTTCCCACATTTTTCCAATTGCCGTATCCTTTTTGTGCCAAACTAGATGATGTTGAATTAAACAGTTTACAACAAAAACCAAAAACGGTATCTCTAGATTCTGAATAAAGCAACCAATTTCTTGTTATGATTTCGCCATTCCTTAACTTCCTTTTGGAGAAAATTTTCTTCCGTTTGCATATGTCGGATAATCAAAATGTTGCTTAATTTTTGACGATATAGATTTTAGCAGAATTAATATTTCTGCTTCTCTTAATCGCAGAGGCCAATTAGCAGGATCAGAACTTAAAAGTAGTAAAGTTTTGGGTTGAGTAAATGAAATTTTGTCTTGTTCAGAATCTACATCAGACGTCCACGCACAGAATAGCGATCCTAGTAACCAAATTCTAAATTTGGTTGAAAATTATTGTTTATAAAATGCTTTTTAAATTTAAAACAGCACACTTTGCAAAACATTACTTTGTGATAATGCGATTTTCTGCTAAAAATACTTAAGAATTTTTTTCTTGGTACTAGGTATTATTACCGCTAGTTAAATGTTAAGCGTTTTCACAAATGTTTTCAGTCATTTGTGTGAATTAAATCTAAGAACTTTGTATATTATAGTATATATTATAGATGTAATTTGTAAGATAAAATAGTATTCAAAAAAGTATTCAACACGAAGAGTACTAATTTGTTTAACTACCAATCATTTTTACAAAAACTAATTTTAGTTCTCACATATTCGGTTAATAAACATGTAATAAACTAATATGGCTAAAATTCATAAACTCACCGTTAACGAATGGTTTCTTGTGTTACTTATAAATTTCAATGAGCCGAAAATGTCGCCCTCCAGACTAGCCGCTTTATGCAATTGCCCACCTCGCCTACACCTAAAGCGGTTCCTGCCTTGATTCATGGATCAATCGGGATAAATAAAACAAATGAACTATCACTTATGTTATTTACATAACTAGCACAGAAAGTGAATGATATCATGCAAGGAAAATTTCGACACGAAGTGACAGCCGAGTGCCGAAATTTTACGACATAGACACTTCCGTGCGAGTCATTGTACACTATTTTTCTCATGACCATAACTTTAATAAAGCGAAAGACTTAATTTAGTGTAAAAATTACATTGTGTCTTTAGCGGGACACACATATACAAGTGAATGACAAAGGCCAAAATATTTCGTATTGGTGAGGCAAGTGAGTACGACGTTATTCAACAAATTAAATTTTTTTTACGTAATTTTGATTGTTCTATGTCAGTATCTGGTCAGGTAAGCTAATATGTTTCTACTGTATTTGGAATATAATTTAGGGATTATTGAATAGACCTGTGTTTTAAATTTCCCTAAAAATGAGTATTTTGAAGTTACCACTGACCCAATAATTTTTTGCAAACAAATTCGGGTACCTTAGGACAATTTACTAAATCAACGTTTTGCTACAGAATGCCGAAGTTCAAAAGCAGGACGTTAGATCGTGAGTTCTGAACTGAAGAAAACCTTATTCGAGCTGTAAAATACCTAACCGAAGAACACCACACGATAAGAGATACGGTTAAAATATTTAATGTACTATTTTGTCCTGCATTTTCATTAGAAATCGTATATTATCATTTAACCACGGCGCAGGTAACTTTGAAATTCGCGTACATTAAATCGGTGCATTGAGTCTTATTAAAAAAGTCTATTTTAGTTTCTATATTCTGATAATTGTAGATAATTTGCCAACAACATGATTGCAAGTTAACATTAAATTTTTTGTAATCAAAGTTTCTGAAACACTGATAAGTCTTTAGCTTCTGGTCAGCTTTCTTACCTACTACTTCCATTCGGCAGTGAATCATATTGTCCGTCTTTTTACTACGAGTGTCTGTTGGCATTTTCGTATTCGATAGTAAGAAGTAAATGAGCTCGGTCTTCTTAGCCCCCCCACAAAATGAATTCAATTTTTTTACGTTTGCACGTGAAAGAGAACAGGTAGTACAGGATAGCACAACTTTATAGAAGGCTAGCATACCTTTACTGGCGGAGTTATGAAGGTTTGAAGCACAGGCTAGCTCAACTAAAAATAATGTTAACACACCATTCATAACAGGGTTATTGAAGTTTGAATCTAGAGACTCCGTTATTGAAGGTGTGCTAGCGTTGAGCAAAGTTGTGCTAGCCTGCGCTAGCTATTCTCTTTCATGCCCCAACATCAAAAAATTGATATTTTTTTGTTAGAGGGCTGAGGTCGCCTTAGCTCCCTCCCCTCTCTAATTCAAACCTTAATAACTCCGTTATTTAAGGTGTGCTAACATTAGTTTTAGTTGTGCTAGCTCAGCTCTTTAATGTTCAAACGTTAAAAGTACAAAATTTTTTTGTGGGGGGCCTGGCTTCCTAGATTGAACCCTGAATAACTCCGTTATTAAAGATGTGCTAGCGTTGAACAAAGTTGTGCTAGCCTGTACTAGCTATTCTCTTGCGTGTGCAAACATAAAAAATTTGAATTTTTTTTGTTGAAGGGCTGAGGTCGTCTTAGCTCTTCCAGAATCAAACTTCAATAACCTTGTTATTAAAGGTGTGCTAACATTATTTTTAGTTGTGCTAGTCTGTGCAAGCTCAGCTCTTTAATGTTCAAACGTCAAAAGTTCGAAATTTGTTTGTGGGGGGCTGGTTTCCTAGATTCAACCCTCAATAACTACGTTATTAAAGGTGTGCTAGCGTTGAGGAAAGTTGTGCTAGCTTGTGCTAGCTGTTCTCTTTCGTGTGCAAACGTCAAAAAAAAATATTTTTTTTTGTGGAGGGTCTAGGGCGATCGAGCTGAAGTAGATGTGTTATTATCCTAATCTTCCAAACATACGCTAAATATTTCTTTTTTTTCTTTGCACAGCACGTTGTTGTTTGTTTTAACACGAAAAACACTGCATTTAAATTACACTTTAAAAATCGTCGGACTGCTTTACTTTGCGTTAAGCACTTTCCGCCATTCGCGTTAACAATCAACGTATGTTGTAACTATGTGATAAATTGTTTTAGGGTTGACGCTTACTTAATTAAAAAATAGCCATTTTAAGACTTACCTGTACTTACCTGGAGATTTTTTACAAAATGATTAAATATCTTCAAAACCAGTATTATATAGTACTGCAATTTTAAATACACAAGACACAAACTTAACGTCGACCTCCGGCATAATCGAAAGTAGTTTTTTCCCAATATATATAAGTTGCTAACATTTACGTACGTGAACGCTTTCACGAGTCGACACTAGATGTCGAAACCTTATCGTTTAAATATATATATATTTGTAATAAAAATCTTTGGGGTTTAAACACGTGTAATAATTATTAAATAATTACAACGTTTCGCCACGCTAACACGCAGCTTTTTCAAGTAATTAATAAATAACAATTTTAGTTTCTATGCGATTTTGACCTTGAACGTGTCGCTGGACCAGAGTAACCAATAGCATTACGTATCGGTATCATGGTAATGTTGTTTTGCATATTTTGTTGTACTACTTGTTGGATATTTGGAGATCTTCTATCCTGAGGTAAAGTTAATAACGGTTTCCAAGTGTTAGGTAAACCTTTTCCATCATCTCGTTTATTAATGCAACTAGGACGTCTTTCTATCTCGATTTGTTCTCTAATGAGGCGGTTACATAAATATTTTTCTCTTCCTAGCATTCTTGTATTTTCAAAATCGATTTTATGTCCTGTTTGGTGATGATGTTCAGCTAGAGAATAAGTTAAACATCCTTTTCGGACTGCTAGTTTGTGTTCTTCTCTTCTCGCAGAAATACGTCGATTGGTTTGTCCAACGTAAGAGATGTTACATCCTCCGCAAGGAATTTCGTAAATGCCTTGATCTTCTAAAGGAATAATATCTTTAGGGAACGGAGGAAAGACTTAACTTTATTAACAGGTACAGAAACTACTCGTATGTTGTGTTTCTTTAGAATGTTACTTATCTTCTCTGTAGTACCTTTGAAGTACGGGATTGATACAGTAAACGTACTCTTATCGTTAACTTCGTTGTCACTTCTTTGTTTCATCCTTTTGCTTTCATAACATGATGACGTGAAAAACCATTTTGTTTAAAAGCTTGATTCAGAAGATTCATTTCTTCGTGTATATGCTCGCTGTCTGTTAGTCTAGCAGATCTAATTAATAAGGTTTTAAAACAGAATTTAAATGTTGTGGATGATGATGTGAATTAGCATGTAGGTATCTATTGGTATGAGTTTGTTTTCTATACACTGTATGTCCTAAACTTCCGTCTGGTTTCCTAATTAGTAACACGTCAAGAAAAGGTAGTTTTCCGTTAACTTCTACTTCGGTAGTAAATTTAATTTGTGGATGAATATTATTTAAATAATTTAAAAAGCTAGTAATGCTTCATTACCATGTGGCCATATGGAGAAGATATCATCAACATATCGTAACCAAAGTTCTGGTTTGTTGGAAGATTCTTGAATTGCATTTGTTTCAAAGTTATCCATAAATAAATTAGCAATTGCAGGTGAGATAGGTGATCCCATTGGTGCTCCTTTAGTTTGTTTATATTTCTTAGAGTCGTATAAGAAGTATGTGTTGGTTAAACAATGTTTAGTTAAACGAACAACATCAGGTGTTAACATATGTTTGTTTGCTAGAATATTAAGAGTTTCTTCTATTGGAACTTTAGTAAACAAGGACTCAACGTCAAAGCTGACCATGATATCTGTAGGTTTTAATTTACGACCTCTAATAATATCTATAAAATGTGTTGAATTTTTAATATAAGAACTTGAGGATTCAACAAAAGGTTGTAATATTTTAGCAACATATCCAGCTAACTTTTGTGTTGGTGAATCTATACTACTAACAATAGGTCTAAGTGGTACTCCATTTTATGAATTTTAGGTAATCCATAAAATTTTGGACATTTAGAAGACTTTTCTCTTGGTATCAATTTTTTTTTAATTTCCTTATCAGTATACATTCCTTAATTACAGCTTTAGTAGTTTTTCGAGATACGTTGTAGGATCAGAGTTTATAATTTTGTAAATAGGATCTTGTAACAATGTTTCGATTTTTGATTTATAATCTTCGGTATCCATTATTACAGTTGCATTTCCTTTGTCAGCAGGTAGCACAACAATAGAATTATCTTCTTTTAGTTCCTTTAACGCTTTCAATTCCTTGTAAGTGACGTTGCGTTTCGGAAGCTTAGATTTCTTCAGAACATGAGAAACTTCTTGTCGTACCGTTTCTGCTTCAACGTTCTCAAAATCTTTGACTGCTGCTTCAACCTTTGTTATGATCTCTTCTACTAGAATACGAGAAGGGACAACAGCAAAATTGAAACCTTTACTAAGAATACTCACAGAATGTTCGTCTAATTCTTTGCTTGAAATATTTTGAACTACATTACGAACATCAGTGTCATTCCTGTTATTCCAATTTTGAACTTTTGACTGAGACAATCAAATTTCTTCAAGTGGCGGGCAGTTTTAGTTCTTTAGTTTTTGTGATTGTAATTCAGCCAATTCATCTATGCTTCTCCATATTACAGGAAGAATAGTGTTAGAAAGATCTAAATGAATTGATAGTAATTTTGTACTTACGTTAGATAGATTTCTTCTGACATCTGAAATCATATTTCGTAATAACGCTAACCCGGTTCGATGTAAGATCCTTTTTGTTTTAGAAGAATTGGTGTGAAATTTAATCTTATTTAGTAAACATATATGGGAAGAAAATTTTCCAATTATCAAAAAAGTTTGAAAAACTTAGAATAAAGAAAGTGACATTACTATGTGATTTGACATTTCTATGTAGATGTCGTGACAAAAATATTATACCTAAATGTTGTATTCCATTTTTTCAACGTTTTAATTCTAGTCTTAAAGCGTAATCAAAGGAGCGAACGCGAAAATCCCGTTGGAAAGGTCATGTTTTATTTACAAGTTAGGAATATTTACATGTTATTTTTTTCTTTTACTTGATTAATTTTTTGAGTAACAAGTTCAAAAATGTGCGATTAATTCAATAACCGTTATAGTTATTAATTTAAATTATTTGTTACATTTGTATATACTTCTTTAGCTTCTCTACTTTTATGATAACGTGCTTTAAAATTATGAATAAACACGTGTAAATAACTAACTAACACTAAATAATAAACTGTATTTATAATGTAATAGAAATTATTTAAAAACGTGTATGGAAACAAATTGTTCGAGCAACCGTGTGGAGGTTTAAACTGCTTGTGCGATAATAAAAGCAATTTGATTTTAATCATGTTAAAGTGTGTATTTTACATAAAAATACATCTAAATTACCATTGTTTACTTTAATATAGCGCAAACATAATATTATTTAGCAAAGTTTCATGAAACAACAATTATAACATAAATAATTCATACGTTTTAGACGTTAATATTTCCATACAATATTTCAAACAACAATACAAGGTTTCACTTATTTACTGTGTCAACATTACATAGCGAATATATTAGTTTATTATTAATATTATTTACATCTAACGTGATTAACAAACATTTATTTTTACAGAACACAAATAAATATTGCAATAATTTACAAAATTAGAACGATTAGAACCATATTTTTGGATATGTGTCTTCTTGTCTTCTACCTGCATATCGTAAGAAGAATCTGTGATGTGACAACCTCTTCGGACAAGCGTGAACTAGCGCGAAATGTTTGTTTTGGTAGCACACAATGACACCAATAGATATGAGCCCATATCTTGTAGTTCATGAATTTTTAGCATTCTTAATTAGAAACATCTGCATCCACCTTCGACTCCCAATATTAATACAACCTAAAATAATTCAAAATGTATGCTTTATATTATCAGAACAGTAAAACTTTAGCTTCACCATCAAATATTGCTGATCAGGGGCAACTATCAGAAATTCTTCAATGGGTTTTCTATCCAACACGTTTGATTTCTTTACTTTATATTCTTTGGAAATAGTACAGGCGGTTCGCGACAAATAATGCCACAATACCGCAAGTGATGATAAGAAGATCTCACTTGACTTGCAGTTCCAAAAAAAAATCTTCGGGATGAACCAAGATATAACGTCACAACGATGGCGCTCAAGACATTTCGTTTCCGCAACTATAGCTTTAAAAATATTTGTTGTAGGAAGATGAACTTTTCTACTGGTCGTGATTGTAAATAAAATTATTAGCTTTTACTAAATAAACTGAATTATTTCTTAATAAACGAGAATTAGACAGACCTTAAGGTACCATAATCAAAATCATACTGCAAACTTTAATTTCATGTAAAAATTCAATTAAATATTTTATGTATTTATTATACTTATACGACACATTTTTAGTGGCGACAAAAAAAACGGTTTTCTAACGCTAGCGACTAGAAAATAATAAATTCGACTTCTCTGTTTTTATCAACAGGAAAAGCGCATGTAGAATAAAATCCAGCAGATGAAATGATTAATTAATAATAAATAATAAGTATGCTGTTTTTCAAATATTGAATTATTTTGTAATTGCTATTGCCGTACTCATTGTATTAGGTTTGTTTGTACAATTGAATTTAAAAATTTTTTAAATTCAGTTTTATTAATTTCAATATTTAGATAGTTTTGTGTGATTTTATGATTAAAAAAATAAATATATTTTACTTACAGGATTGACTTCGATTTGATTAAAGAGGAAACCTAAATTACGATCATAATAATATTTTATTCTGTAATTTTACTTTCTTTGTAAATTGATTTAATATTGTTATATTATTGTTGCATAAATATCATTTTTAAATGTTCACAAAAAACTAATTCAAATATTTTAAATATATGTATTTATTTAAAATGAATTATCATTTGTTTTAAATAATTTTTATAAAACAATTTAAAATATTTACGTAAAATTTTGTGCTACTTGGGTTGTTTCGCTTTTCGACTAATTTTGTTGAGGATAATATATTATAGTGTTTGTTTTGACTATTCATCATCATTCGATTAATCAAAAATAAAAAATTCAAATCAGATATTAATATAAAATTTAATCCATAAGACAATGTGGTGTATTGAGCTACATCGTCTCATATTGTGCGAGGAATATTGTTATAAAGATACCGTAAAAAAGTTGTTATTCAAATTTATTCAAAAAGTTATTAAGATTAAGTTGTATAAGTTGTGGTAAGTATAAAGTAGAAACATGAATTAAGTGAGGAGGCAGGGAGGAGCTGTAGTGATCCGACTACCAATGCAGCTTCAACATTACTCCAGACGCGACAATATTTACATTTAGCACCAAGTGATGTTAAGGCTCAAGTTTTGTATTCTCTGTGACGAGAAAAAACTAAAGAATGTAAGCTGTTCAACGTTGCCACATTAGAAATGAACGATAAAGTAGCGGAAGAACCTTGATGATACAACGCTTTTTAAAATATTAGCAAGTGGTAATTTAGTAGCCCAAGAAGCGAAGAACCATAAAAAGTTCTTTACTCAGCTATACTACACTTGTAGAAAAAGAAGATCTAATTTCAAAGATGTTACTTCTGTATATAAAGGATTAGCTTTTGCTCACGTGGTTCGTTTCATTAGAGAAAAACTGAATTCTGAAGATTTATAATATATATTTAAAATTGGCAGTATAACTAAAATGTATAAAGAAAGGCTTGGTATTTTATTAGAAACAGAATCTCCAAATATTTGTACATCCTGACTAAAGGAAAGTATCTTATCTCAGTTTATATTGTCACCTCTAAAATTGTTTTTTTTGTAAGCGCAGATGATTGTGGTCCGGTTATGCTCTTTTGAATTGAATTAGACTATAGTTATAACGAATTTCATTTACATTGAATTACACGTGTGTTCAGGGTCAAATTTGTTGGAATATTGTTTTCAGTTATTTGATATTTTTCTTAATTCAGATTTATAAAGGATCTTATCGTCACATTTGAGCAATTAGGTTGTTGTGGAAAATGCCGATTTCATAGTTCTCATCAGTCGATTTCTTGGAATTGTACTTCGCGTTTCGCGTGTAGTTTTGTTGGATCAATGGTGTCTTTGCTTTTGGTTCTACAAATTACGGTCGGTGTGCCGGTTTATCAGTTAAATTAAGATATGTTTGTTTAAAAGAGAAATAACACACGGCTTTGCGCCCACGGTCAAAGATTCTAGGTAAGCGGTTTCGTTTGTTAATTCTAAGAAAAATGTAGTGCAGTAAATTTTTTGTAACGTTGGTGGTGTGAAAAAAACCAATGAGAGGAGTAACGCTTTCTTACCCGATGTTAGTTTTTAGTTAGTTCTTAAGTAGACTCTGAACCGATAAAATCGTTGGTTGTTAATTAGTTACGCAACGACATAGCGGATTAATGTTAATAATCTTAACAATCGCGTCAGAACTCAAGTGTTGTAAATCATGTGCGTGAACTTAAAATAATAGTGTAGTGCACGTACAATAAATGGAACTTTCATTTCGCCGCTATTAAGGGAATTCCGTTGGATTTGATGAAAACAATCGAAATAGCCGCAACGCGGGTTATGAACAATCTCTGAGCGTGCAAAAATCTTAAGAATAAATTAGTAATTGCATTGTGATCGAAATCTTCGGATTAACCATTACATTGTTCCTGTGGATTGCTCCCGTATTGGAAGAAAAGTTACGCTGTTTATGGATTAGAAGAAAGAAAACAATCCTCAACTGTAAGTACCCTTCCATATTCTTCAGAAACTTCCGTGAATTGGTGACTATCGTTGGGAGTACGCGTATTTGAGTTTAAATTGGTACCGTCTAGGATTAGATTAGCATTTAGGTTATTGTAACAAGTTTCGCGGTAGTTCTGCGTGATTGAACCCCTTGTGTATTAGAGTTAGGTACGCGGTGAACAAAGAACCCTTCCGTCGGCCCTGTGCCGGGGTAGTTTGGCCGTCTTACATGTTTGTTATTTTTTTCTTGTTGTTAGTTAAGCGCCGAAAGGCAAAGATGTAGAACTATAGTTTAATAGAATACCGTTCGTAATGAATTTATTTTTTTATTTCAAGTGATTACGTTTCTCCCTTTCTTTGGTGAGCATTTGATTTAAGTACTGCAAAGATTAGGGTGGCGCCTGACAAACCCGACTGTGACTTGAGGATCTTGTAGCCCTCGTAAAGGTGAGTGAGTGTTTAGTTCTATAGTTTAATATAAGAAACAAAATATTATCTTTCAATAGACCATCTGAAGATTATTGTCATGATATATCTATACCGAATTAGTTATTGTCTACTGATAATATGATTTTATATGGATCTTCTGTTCATCAAGATTGTAAGGCAATTAAACCAGCATTGATAATAAACCAGCTCATTGTATTCAATTATTATGAACGCCGTCCAACTGTACATATAGTTCAGAACAGAAAAAATTATGAAGCACCACTTCCTGTTCATCGTACTCTCAAACAAAAAAAAACAATAATTGATGAATTTCATTATTTAGGTATCTTTCAATCGAGTAATGGAAATAACTGTTGCGCTCAGCCAGGTTGTCATTGATTGATCTATTTCTGAAGGTGTCTTATGTCCTGGTTTACGTAAGCGCAGCCTCTTTACTGTTTTAGCCCTGGACAACATTGACCACAATCCTACGAGTGTTACTTCAGAAGATTCATTTCATGGTACCAGTATTCTATATTTCAGTTACGCTCATCAGATAACAACAGTATCAACCAGCTTCCACGGTATGAATATCCATTTAAAAACTTGGATAATTCCTGGCTTTCTAAACTTCTAAACAATCAGGTGTCCCCAAATGCAACACCCAGATATCCAATGACATGGTATTTAGGCAGAATGATAGTGATTGGTTAAAACATATTCGAAATATTCTTGTAAATAGTAACACGGAACAAAATCTAAATGGGAGGGCTTTTATGTACTTAATGTAGTTAAGAGTAGCATTCCAACACCCGCATTTTAGATCTATTGTCACTTTTTTGGAAAGAATCAACTTCTTTAATAATTCGCCACAGAATGGACATAATTAGAAATATTACTGACTTTCTATACTTAGAACACGTGCCCAAAATGCCTGTAGACAAACCACTTTATGCATTATCAAAATTAATTCAGTAGAATTGGCCTGAATAAAAAAAAAAAGAAATTCTTCATAATGTTCGGATATTTACACGTTGAACAGGGCTTTTTACGTATTCTTGGTCAGTTCTTTAAGGGATCATTGTTGCGCATTTAGGTATAACAACAGAAGCAACCGCAGAGTTATATATTAAAGTTACCTATACAACAAAAGCTAGAATCTTTCACCAAATTACAGCTGCAGCTTTATGATCTCTGTTATGTGAAGCACACTTAAAAATATCCCCTAATTCAACAATGGAAGAATAGATAGAAGAACAAATTTTCTGTTATCCGATATTTTATTACTGGCTAAGCGTTCTTAATCTATAAGTGTTTACTTTGTTGTATACGAAGTATACGATTAGAACAATACGACCTATTAAAGAACTGCCTAAAGCGCATGCTGTCTTAGAACTTTGTGTTTAATCATCACAAATTACGCGTGTTGGTTGACTGAACATGTTAAAAGCTTCGACGAGTTACTAAATACAGCTCCTGAAATACACAAAGAGTTTTCTAAAAGGATCTTCGTAATACGAAAAACTGCTGTCCTTTCAGTCGTAGCAATTGATTAAACACACGAGTAACATAATGCTTTGGTAAAGGAAGACGGAGGAGCTATTGGTCTTACACAAGACCCTAATTTACTAAGGCGTAGCTGTTTCAGACGTTAACAGACTTATCAAAGAACTCAACTGCGACATAGAGAAACCAGAACACTTTGATCACCATGAGCAATATCGATCATTCCAAGAGAAATTATCAAAGAAGACACAAGTATCAATATAAAGTTTGAAAACCCATTTGAAGATACTTATAAAAAACTTGCTATGTTATATTCCCGTGTTGTAACTGGTAATGGTAATATTTTGAAGACAATAGAGGAAACGGAGATAAATTTGTCATTCATTAGAGAACAATAGCTCAAAGAATCTTTAAGCAAGCACATTCATAAAAGCTCTAAAAAATGACGTTTAATTGTTGAAACTGTTTATTGTTAGGTAGAACAGAAACTTAAACCTGGTCGAGTTTTTCGCACATGAGAACCAAGCCTACCCAACCTACCTTTAAAATAATGGCGATTTTAGAGTTTGCCAGAAATTTGAGTTAGCTCAAATATTAGAAGAAATTGTTGAAAAACATAGGCTTACAAGAAAGTGCGATGCTATTATATACAATGGTGCACTTTTGACCTCTAAGAACATCAATGAACTTTGCAGAATATTGTTCCAAGTTTGAGAAACACGTGCAGGATGAAGCGAGCAGTTTGACTGTCAGAAGAGTAGATATTGTGTGGGATATTTATACATCTTAAAGCATAAAACAAGCCACCAGAGATGACAAAGGCTCTGGAATTCGCTGACAGATTTTTTTACAAGCTCCGGTACCAAAAAATTGGAAAGAGTTTTTGAGAAACGAGAGTAATAAGCAAGATCTCTTCAAATTGTTAAAAAATTACGTAACAAGGGAGGACTTAAGTAAGCAAACAGTTAGAAATATGGACAGACTATTTATACCATCTGTTGCAAAATCCTTTGCAATTATTGGAAAAATTGTACCGGAGTATTTAGAGAAAGCCGACTGTCGTATTATTCTGCAATAAAAGGATGCTGTAGAACACGGATGTTCGTCTGTTGTAATTCGAACTGTGGATACCGATGTATTAGCTCTTGCCATGTTGTTCTTTTTCAAGTTAGAAACTTTGAGATTAAAGGAACTATGGTTATCTTTGGAATCGGTAAAATCATCGTTATCTTTCTGTTTGTTTAATTGTACAAATTCTACGTCCCAATAAAGCTACATCTCTACGGGCATTTCATGTATTTTCTGGATGCGACACAGTATCTTTATTTTCTAAGAAAGGCAAGAAATCTCCTTGGCGTGTTTAAAAAGCTTTTAACGATGTCACAAAAGTCCTTCTAGAAATATTTCATTTAACGAAAACTATCTCCAAAAGGTTGTTTTAAAACAGTTTGTTGTCATGTTGTATGTGTCGCGGTAAATGAAGCAAGAAAATCCTTGTTTACAGCAAAAGAAAAGGGAACAGCATCTGCTCTGGAAAAACATATTTATAGAGCAACTTATCAAAGCGGTCTGGGGTCAGTCAAATGAATTTTTTGCAATAGTTGCTTCACCTGTAGATTGGGGTTGGGTGCTTTCCAGTAATACTTTGGTTTCGAAATAGATATATATATATATATTAGCAACTTTGCCGACAGGTATGTAAAAGCAGTTACATAGTCGATTCTTCAATAATTATAGCCAACCTAACAGTTGGCAAGTATAAAAATTTCGAATCGCCTGCAGTAAAGTACGCAAGAGGTTGTACAATAGCAAACAAACATTGAGAATCACCCGACAGCTGTTTCGTCCTTTTGGGACTCATCGGGAGTGAGAGAACTCGAGTGCAAGTTCACTATTGTACAAACGCGCGCTGTCGACTATATTCCCTACTGAGGGATCACAATATTTAAACGATAAGCTTTTCGACATTTAGTGTCGACTCGTGAAAGCGTTCACGTACGTAAATGTTACCAACTTTGCCGACAGGTATGTAAAGCAGTTACATAGTCGATTCTTCAATAATTATAGCCAACCTAACAGTTGGCAAGTATAAAAATTTCAAATCGCCTGCAGTAAAGTACGCAAGAGGTTGTACAATAGCAAACAAACACTGAGAATCACCCGACAGCTGTTTCGTCTTTGGGACTCATCGGGAGTGAGAGAACTCGAGTGTAAGTTCACTATTGTACAAATATAGTCGATAGCGCGCGTTTGTACAATAGTGAACTTACACTCGAGTTCTCTTACTCCCGATGAGTCCCAAAAGGACGAAACAGCTGTCGGGTGATTGTAAAAGCTTTGGAGTATCCTACAAGCTATTATGTACAATTTGTCAAACAAATTGCCAGAGTAGAGGGTAATAATAACTAAATGTCATACTAAGATTTTGAATTAGATAAAACAGTCTTTGTTTTATAAACGTCAAATATTGAAAGATATCCCATTACAAGTTAGCTTACTACTATTGATATAAATTTATTTCAATCCTACCTGTGTTATAATTTGACTTGCTTGGACAATACTGTAGCCAACATAGATAGAAGCTAGAAGCATTTTTCTTAAACTGTAGTTACCTGTTACCATAATGAATAATGAATTAACTTAGTTATCTTTTATATGTTAAACATCAAATCCTGAACTATATACAGGGTGGTGCTTTTGAAAACGGGTCATAGGAATATAGCATTGTGAACTGGTTTTTTCGAATTCCCTTTGAAGTGACAAAAATGACTTTAGTATCAAAACGGAGAAAAAATTATTCCACATAGCGCTCGCTAACATAAATCAGCTGAATTACAAGGTCTTTTTGAAAATTAATCAATAAAAATGAGTAAATTTTGATGTTCGAGATGAATCAGTAATGCGTTGCCTAAGCAACTATGACATTCCCACGTTTTGACAATCATTTATAAAAGTTATAACAATTCAGGTTTCATTTGAAAATTAGTTTATTCGAACAAAGAGAGAGTTTTTATGGTGAAAACTTATTACACTGTAGTAGTTACAAGCGGGTTTGTGATTTATTTGCCGTGAACTTTGCTAACAGGCCTACTAATAGCAACAGCTGTACGGACTAATTTTAGCTTCATCTTGATACCAAAACCGTTAACTTATGACCTGTTTTCAAAAGCACCATCCTGTATAGCCTAAATAGAAGTTTAGATAAAAAAGTAAAATTTTTAACATTGCGTGATTTAGGGATAGTTGTACAATCTCCTCTAAGGATACAATAATTTTGACAAAAATTATTGTCTAGAAAATTAAATCAAAGTTAAGTTGAGTTACGTTATTAGTTATACCACGCTATATTTAATTTTTTACCACAACTAATTAAGATATCTTAACGTTCTTAAGCTTTTTGGAAAGATAAAATAATTCTCTATAAATCATTTAAAAAAATTTTTGAGATTTTTCGGCTTCTTGTAGTCGAAAACTGAAAAATCCTTTTAAACATAGTCAAATTTTTGCTGTTTATTTCATTTATCGGCTTCCAGTTAAAAATCTATACAGAATATCAATACAAATATTTTGACATATATTAAAGAGGATGCTCTAAGCTTTCACTTGTACCCTAAGTTCGTCTTCCTACTACAAACAGTTTTAAAGTTATAGCTGTTAATGCCTCGAGCGTCATCTTTGTTACGTCATATCTTGATCCCTCCCGAACATTTATTTAGTACTGCTGGTCAAATCCGGTAGAATCATCTAAACTACAAGTGTGCCAAGTGAAACTGTACTAAAAGCTGTCAATTTGCAGTACTTTGACAAGTGTATGTTTTTTTGAACTTTCATTGTAGATTTCAGCATTGAATACATGCTCCACATTGATAAAGCTGTGAACTTTTTCTCGATATTCAAAAAATACGAGAGCAAAATATCCTCACTGATTACTCCTACTTGGCGTTGTTTCCTCCACTTGTAATATTCTTGTGACTTTTCTGGCAATAACAGCTGAGTTGCTTCTTGGGCTTTGTAAAAGATTTCTTAAGAAAACTTCTTCCATTTTTGACATGTTTTTGAGTAAAACAAACAACCTTAGCATCATAGCTTTCTGAATTTGCCGAATCTCAGAGAGACAATCTTTGTGATTTTATTTTTTATTATTTTAAATAATAATTTGGGCTTGAGATTGTAGATTGTATTATATTAAATGCTAGTGCATTTGCACATTCTTACGTAGATAAAAGCTATCTAAAACAGTTATACAATAAATAACTATTCTCTTTTCGATTATTGAAAAAAAAATGGAGAAAGCGTTTTAATATTTTGTCGACTGTAAGTTATAGACACGCGAATACGAGCTATAAATAAGCGTTACACCTGAAACTGATAAACACATTAAATTGTAGAGAATAATGCCAAAATGTACAGTGAAAATTATCCTTGACATAATGATAATGAGACTGTTTATAGCTCAGCATGGTTTAACACAAACGTTAACTTTAGTACGTGCTAAAGATTATTTAATGAGAACACTTATAAATTTAACAAAATTAAAGGAAATACGATTAACATTATTCATTAGTTATACGAACTGAAACAATAGCTTCTGTTTTATATTTATAGCTGAATATCTTACATGGCTTATAGTGTTTTGTGATTAAGAAGCAAGTAAACGTATTTTTTAATGTATAGTCAATTAATGTTATTAATGGTAATGTAATTTGAGTTTGTTTTAGCATGGCGAAGATGTATGTGGTGTTAGCGTTTTGGTGCAGTTTCGTATCTGCACAGGAGCAGAAAGATCCTTGCACTTTTAATCATTCAAAACGTACATATTTCTGTACTGGAATAACCGACCAATTTCCAACTATGTTTTACGGGGCTTTTAATTTAAAATGTACCGATTGTCTGATACCTGTCTTCAGGGCTGGTACGTTTCCAAATCAAGCAGATGTACCGTCATTTAATTTAACAAAAAGTGGCATACAAAATATCACGACTGATGCGTTCACACTTCTACCTAAATTAAATTATTTATATCTTCAGCACAATATGATTTTTTCAATTGAACCGGATGCTTTTGCAACTTTGCAACAGTTGTACGAATTAAACTTAGAGCACAACCAATTAGGACGTTTAACATCTGGAATTTTTAATGGAGTTAACGCAGTATCCGTAATGTTAAATCACAATTACTTAAAGGACATTCCCGTAAACGCATTCGAAGGAGTAAAAGGAATTATGGCGTTAAACATATCGTTTAATCAAATTGGGATTTTACATATGAATTCGTTTAAAGGGTTGAAAAACACCGAAATTTTAGATTTGCAATACAACAAAATTTGCTACATTCCGTTAGGATTATTTCAATACCTGGAAGTTCTAAAGGACTTAAATTTAAAGGGAAACAGATTGCGCGCTTTTGTTCCTGGTACATTTTCTGGATTGAAAAATTTATTATCAATTAATTTAGCGAACAACGATTTTTCTGAGTTTGACCCTTCGCTGATGTTGCCTATGGGAAAAATTTCTAATTTAGATATATCCAGGAATAACCTGTATTATTTAGACGCTCATTCAGTTCATATGAACGCACCTACATTAAGAACTTTAATTATTAACGACAACCTCTGGTCTTGCAGTATTCTAACCAATTTGATTCAATATTTTAAAAGTGTAAATATTGATACAACTTCAATGCACGTAGGACGATACGATGTTACAAATATAAATGGGGCTGTATGTTCCATAGATTCAGTTAATTATGCAATGCAGTTTGAAAAGTATCTAGAATTAGTTAAGGTGAACACCGAAAGTAGTGTTAATTATTGTTAAGAACAACGAAAATAATTTATCTGTTATTTGTATCATTAGGTTTGAAATAAACGTTTGTTGTATAAAAGAAAACGCATAATAGAAATAATTAATTATTACTCAGTGAAACCAGTAAGTAAGTTCGACTTATTAATTATTGTAATTCATCTACAGATGCACAATAGATTGACAAATGACATGACATTAATAAAAAAAGTTGTAATAATATAACAAAAATAAGTAGAAAAACTAATATTTAAAAAAAAATCATCATACTTTAATTGAACTTTTAATAAACAATCAGTATTCAAAGATAATTTCAAGTGGCCTAAATTTTTTTTTCTTATTCAACGATAAATACACAAACCATGTATTTTTAAACAAGAGAAAATATTTCCTCCATTGCGGCCGAAGCAGTGTTACCACGCTGAATTAAGTCTTTGGGTTAAATAGGAAAGCATCTTCATGTCTCCAGAAACTTTAGAAATGCGATTGCTCACTACATTCACAAACTCCCTTGCTTCCTCAGAGAAGGGACCTAATGTTGCCACAGTGAAACGGGATAAAAGTATATCCGTCTTCTATAATCCCTTTATATTTTGACTTTTTTCGCCTGGCAGCATTGAAAACCACATGCATGCAAACCACAATAACATTTAATATTTAACCTCTGCATAGACTGCTTCCAAAAAAAAACCTGAAAAGTACGTTGAACAACATACACAAATAACGCACAAATCGCATAAAACGTCAATAAATCAAAATATTAACCAAATCAAATAAGACACTGCAACAAGATATATGTTCATCAGATAGCCTCATGACTTCGTTTGTCGAATATTAGTACAATATAACATAGTACAACATAGTACAAAAATGTATGCAAATAAAATAATAAATTATCAAACAAAACATAACAACAACACATAGCAATACATAATGAAGGTAAATAATAAGTTCAATGACAGTAAACGTCATAGTAAAAGTTTGATGTTAAGTCGAAGAGAGAGATAAGCTACTCCACTTGCACCAAACCAGATAGGACAATTAAATCAACCAACGGGTGTTGCCAAGCGGTTTGAACTTCTCTCTTTCTGACAAACACTCCCCAATGTTTGTTGAATCAAAAATATCAATTAATTCGACGGCGAAGGTGTACAAACTACCCACTTGCAACAAACTAAAGTAAGACAATTAAGTCAACCAACGCAATGGCTGTTACCTAGGCGGCTTAAAATACACCCATCCGAATCGAATTAAATTAATATATCAAAAAACCAGATCGATAAGAGCTTTTGTATAGAAAAAATAATTAGAGTTAATGTACAAACGAATTTATGAGTAAAGCATTGTTTACATCCAGTTAAACTAAATTAATGCAGACACAAAAAAATATAAATTAACGCACGAATAAACGAAGCTTTCCGCTTACATTTACTAAGTTAGCTTAAAAAGTTTTTGTTGAACATTACTTTGCCATCACTCATGGTAAAAACTGCACACAAACATAATAAACTATTTAGTAACTTCTTAAGTTGAAGTTGACCCAATAATTTTGTACACTACTTTAATTTTGCGTATGTATACTTGAATGTAAACGCAAGTGTTAGCGAAACGGAGTTAAACATTGGCCAATTCTTAATTTTACATACGTTAATTTAATTCAAGTACATGTAAACGACCCTGAAAACAAACAATTTAAAATAACTCATAATTTAGTTACGTTCTACGTCTTGTTGTTTTGTTTCAAAAGATACACTTCATATGTTCTATAAATAGAATTAAAATGTCAAGATTACAATTACAATCTGAATTAATCATTGTTAACTTACATTTTATCGAACTTATATATGAACTCAATTTAAATTAAACTTTAATAGAATGAAAAAAAATATATTGGATAAATCGGTGACAAACGGTTCATGAGTGTGTGTTACAAAAAAAATACGTGCGAAACAATTCTCTACGTTAGGGGTTCCTAATTAGTTAATTTTCCTATAGTTGGGGTTTAAACGAATGTAAAAGGTATACACTAGAAACGTGCAAAAGGACAAAGTTAAATATTGTTCAAAATAAAGCATCCTTAAGATTTATTTAGAACAGATTGTACATATCTTCAGTAACACGTTACAAGGTTAAAACACAAGTGTTTTTGTGTCGCCCTTACTTCATTAGTAACAAAAAAAAGCGGGGAATTCTTTCCGACATATTACGAGAGCAAAAGCGTACAAAAAAAACTAGCGGTTTAACATGTCTTCTACCTTTAAGAGTAATCATGCATTATTTTTTTTATTATTATTTAATTTTTAAGTCCAAATTTCTACAATACGGAAAGAGTTGTTTTCAACCAAATATCCGATTGATTATGACGGAAAACGTAACAGCCAAGCACCGGATTTAGAAGCACTACCAGCATTTATCTTGCCCTGTTAATATTACAGTCGGGGACTAATTCATTTTAATCGTTTTTACGTTTATAGAATCTCAATTCTTCCAAACATCTAAAGCATCGGAGTAACAAAGCTCTTCAATTATGTTTGTAACAGTTTGTTACATCGAGGTAACAAAACTGAGTGTCTTGTGTACAGAAGCTAAGAAAGAAAGTGGACACAAGTCGTTTACTTTTCGGATTCCAAGTCTACCTTCACAAACACGCGGTAGAGCAATGGTCCATACGTGGTCATCAGAACGGTATTTGTCAAACATTCTACTGTGGATTTAATGGATTGGTCACATTTTAAAATACGATTCATAAACATAGACAAGCTTAGGGATAGACAAACAATTTTTTAGTAGAAAATATGCTACTATAAAAGTTTCAATCGTTCAAAAAGCATATTCAGTTCTTTCAGCTTCGTCTCTAAAATCACTGCTGTAAATTCGTCTGTGATTAGGAAACCAAGTAGAAATAGACCTTTTTCCTTCACAATCTCATCATTTATCTTAGAACAAAAATGAATTTCACATTTTGATAAGTTAATTTAGAGCCTGTACTTTACAACTAAAGTTTGGAAATCTTTAAGTACCACATCTGGATTCCCACCAAGTGTCCCATCGTCCAGATACTATGTATTTCTAAAGAAAATACCATTGGTCCAGCCGGGTCCTCTTGTTGTGCTCCTCCTTTTAAGCAGATTACTTGAATGATTGAAGTAAGAGTAGGTATCCGTTAATTATAACATATTCTGGAAAAGTTTATTTGATTGAATTAAAATAATAAGAACATTGTTTAGTATTATTAATGTGAGTATGTAACGTTATAGTTATTTATATGACTAGCACCGAAAGTAAATGATATCATGCAAGGAAAATTTTGAGCAAATTTTACGAGCACTTTCCGTGCGAGTCGTGTGCATTATTTTTTGCACGACCATAACTCTAATAAAGCGAAAGATTTAATTTTGTGTAAAAATTACATTGTTGTTAAAATTAATTGTTGTGGTATTGATTAGCAATCATGAATGACGTATCATTCTATAACAAACTAGTGTGTTTTATACAAAATATCAGGTGGTGGTTCCTAATTTTTAAGTTGGCTGATATCGTCTTGATTACCAGATTGTACGAAAACTGTCACTTTCGTACATGATCGTAGAAAAATGTCTTTTCAACGCGTTGCTAATTTTCCAGTAATTTTGAAAACATAATTTCTTTGACAAAAACATTCCAATTTATACAGTGTGTTTCAGCGAGACCGTTTATTAGAAGTTTATAGAATTCTGGCTAAAACAAATAATTTGAAAATTCAGAATTAGGTATAATTGATTACTTCCCACTTATCTAAAATATTTTCCGGTCATACCAAAAGTTTGTAGTTTAGAGATTGATTGATTGTAAGTATTTTTGAAATAAAATTTTTGTTATTAATATTTATACCATTCAGCGTAAATTAAAAATGTAAAACATTTATTTTTTTTTAAATTGATCCCCTGATTTTTTGTTTCATTTTCGAATTGGCGATAAAATTTTCTACAAAGTTGGTATTACATGTTTCTATACCTACACATAACTTTAATTCATTGCCTAGTATATTGAGAATGGTATGAACTGTTGCAATGGGTAAGAGAAATAATATTTGATTTTATTGTATTAATATTATTGCGTTCTTGGCCTGTAGAAGGTGAAGAGAAAGGAATGAAATAGTATTGAAATAACTTAATTTCCAAGTGAAATAGTGATAATAAATAAGTAAACACAGAGTGATAAGAACAATCTAAAAAAAGTGTGATTGTAAGTAAGCAGCCAAAAGCTTTTAGAAAAATCAAATTGAAACTCCAAAAGTCAAATTGATGATACATTAATAAGGAAAGATATAGTTAAAAATGTGAAAGATATAAGATTATATGGGGTGAAAAAACAGATACAGATCATGTACTCCTGATAGCAAGAATTAAAAAAGTAAAGATAAGCGGAAAGAATTAAAACAAAAGCAAGAGAAAGAGAAGATGAAAATTTTAAAACCAGCAAAGTGACAAAAAGTTTCTCAAATAGCATTAAAAGGCAATGGGTTAAAATTAAAAACAAATTAATAACAGCAGAAGAATGCCTAGGAAGCACAACAACAAAAACACAAGACAATTCAATCAACAATTAAAAACAGAAATAAATGTCATATAAAAACAAGAGGTTTCAAAGACGCAGAAGATAAATTTGTTTTTTGAAATCTTAATATTAATTTTACCTTCAAAATTATCCAAATACATAACTGTTTGATAATCTCAGAGTTTTTTATTGAGAAAAATTTTGTATGTGCAACTTTATTTTTCAAAATTAATAATAATGCTTTTGTACTTTATACCAAGAATAATAATTATCTCTCTTTTTCTAGACCACCAAATCTAAACCGACTTTTTACGATGTTACCAGTAATTAAAAACCACAATGTAACCAACAACACAAATTCTTTATTTTTGCACCATTAAAAATAAAATAAATTAAAATTTTGCAACAGCGCTTTGAACATAAGCGACCACGTGGTTATCAAACAACGCATACGTATTGTAGACGTGCAAAATTAAACTTAAAGATTAAACTACAAACTAATAATTAAAACTAACCTCTGGTCACCAATACAGATATGTGCCGTATTATTTTCTTTTCGTGATCTACCGTATTCCGCTTTGCAGGTTACATCGTTGCAACCCGGATTCGGTCAGATGCTGTGCAATAAACTGCTGTCCCTTTAGGTCTACCTTTATAACACTCGGCTTAAACTTAACAATTCGTGGCCCTACAATTTATTTAAAACTTTTGACGAACACCTTATTGTGTAATTATTCTTGCTTTTATTAGTTAAATTATTTATTTCGTTTTGTGCACTTGTATTTTACTTTCTTTTTACATTTATTTGTTTGCGTGCAATTTGATTAACTTCTATACGTCACTTTAAATTTTAATTATTTGTTTATCTTTGTTGTGGCGTCGTGTCTCGCCCTCTCTTTCTAGTTTCACTAAATTTCCGTCATTATTTCAGCATGGTCTAAATACGGAAAATCTCTGGCGTCTATTCGCATCCTTATTTATGAGTTTTCTAATCATAGCCTGCTATTTTCTTATTTTTAAATTCAAACTTATTCAATTTCGCAACAGTTCGTACCGCCACATTTTGGTACTTTTTTTCATTGACCCAACTTTTGACTAGTTTTCTGTAATTTTGCTTTTTTTCTTTTGAAGTTAATTACATTATTGCTCAATAATTAGAAAGAAAACATTCTCTTATTCTTTCTTAATACGTGTTTTGCATGAATTCGATGCGCCACAAAGATATCGGACGTTTAATTTTCGCATTAAGGTACATAACCTATGTTACCATTGGCGTTTTTCTCAATTATTTTGATTTATTCACATTTGCAAACTGTTTTTGGCATTAAATCATGTTTCTAAATCACCTTTGCGTTAAAAACACATAGTCTCACATAAGCACATTTAGTTATTAATTTACCATTTTATTATGAGACCAGTGACCTTGACATTTCTTTAAAAACTATTACTCAACTAATTTATTCTAGGATTTGGTGCTGGATTCCACTTTTGGAGCTGCTGAGAGATTATAATCAATTGATATTAACACGGGAACATGGATAAATAATTATTACTAACAACTACAAAAATATTTTCGAACACCCCCGATTTCTACAATATTTCCAAGAATGGGATGTATTTACAGGAAAATCGTCGTGGGATTATTGTTAGTTAGTAAATTGGACCTGATGCGGAATAACAGCCCAATACATAGATATATAAACCAAGAAATTAAAAAATATGACTACTATGAAAAGTTATACAATGTGTCCACGGATGGGTGGTATCCTATAGGGGAAGTCTGTGACATTTACAAAACAATCAAGTTCACTTATTGTTTGACAGTTGCAAAATATTAGATTTGTGAAATTTAAGATGAGTGAAGAAATTCCAATAGAAATAGTAGAAGCTGCTAGTAGAGCAACATTAGATTTGTTGCCCACTAAATCCAAGCAACAATATGAATTAGCGTTTCAGCGATTTCAAAAGTGGTGCGCCCAAAAGAATGTTGTAGGAAAATATAACGAAAGTGTTATGTTAGCTTACTTCGAGGAACATTCCAAAATATGAAAATCTTCTACACTTTGGGCACATTTTTCCATGATCAAGGCAATGTTGAATGTCACAACTAATCACGACATCGGTAAATTTTATAAACTCATTGCGTTCTTGAAGCGCAAAGGAGAAGGATACCGTCCAAAACAATCAAAAATTTTCACCCGAGAAAATATTGACAAGTTTATTGGTGAGGCACCAGATAATAAGTACTTAATGTTCAAAGTTGCTGCTATAATGGGCATACTAGGGGCTTGCCGCCGTGAAGAAATTTGTCAGCTGACATTAAGCAATATTGAAGATTTAGGAAGTACACTAGTCGTAAACATTCCAGACAGTAAAATTAGAATTTTAAGA
The DNA here is from genome assembly GCA_030710515.1 of Abscondita cerata. Taxonomy (NCBI): domain Eukaryota; kingdom Metazoa; phylum Arthropoda; class Insecta; order Coleoptera; family Lampyridae; genus Abscondita; species Abscondita cerata. Next base: position 1,142,553 of record JALBCR010000146.1, read on the forward strand.
ACGTTTACTATCATTACTGAAGCTTATATCGTAAGTACCTGGCATTGCGTCCAAATCACGTCAACCACGGACGACTTTTTATAAAGACACAGACAATAAGTGTACCATACAACTAGTGGGTATTAATACCTTTGGGAAGATGACTGCAAATATAGCAGAATTTCTGAAACGGCCAAATAGTGAACTTTATACTGGCCACTGTTTCCGTCGGACGTCCGCTAGCTTATTAGCAGATTCTGCGGCAAATTTAACCACAATTAAACAACATGGTGGTTGGAAAAGTTCAAGCGTCGCCGAAGAATATTTGGAAAACTCCCTTGAAAACAAGAAAAGAATTGCTTGTCAAATTATTTCAGATAATTGCCCTGCTGCTTCCAACGGTTTTGATGGGCAGCCCACCAACAATTTTTTAGTACCCACTACTTTAAATAATTACCCTACCTCTGAAAGTTCTAACTTGCAGGTCAACGACATTTCTTCACATGAGCTAACTATTACCAATTGTTACAACTGTACATTCCATTTTTTCAAATATGATACATAAATAATTTAGAGCTTTTTCGTTAATAAAATCTGAATTCCGAGTATCCACCTTCAATTATAAAGTTAGGTTAGTTGCACAAGTAAAAGAGGGGGAGAATTGTGTGTTACCTAAAGAACTCTCATCATCATGCGTTCAGAAAATAAGTAGGTATATAAACTTAAAAAAGAATAAACCAAAATCGATTGCTCCAAAATTTTCATTTTGACAAAGACTGTCATTTCATTTTTAATGCTAGTGTTAAAAGTAAACCACATGATTTACTTTTAATTTGCCGCTATATAATATTATATTTTTAATTGCAGTATGCCGGGTAAAATTAATTTTTAGTAGCGTTTGTAGACAAATTAAATTACCTCAGAAATGCTACGAAACGCTTATAAAGAATTTAGAAGGAGAATTGAAAGATGTTTTGAAATTGGAGGAGGATATATTGAATAGATGTTCTTTGTTTACTGTTAATGTTAGTTTTTCTTACATATGATTACTCTGTATTGCTATTTCTTATAGTTACTACAATTCATCAAATTTTATTTCATTTTTTCATCAAGAACGATATTTTTTGCTAAAACTAAATTAAAATAATTTTCACCTATAAGATACACATCCGTGGGCACACTGTATAATAATGAAATCCAACTAAACATAACAGAAGCAGATCTTACAAATATAGGTAGAACTAAAATACAAATACCAGTACCAGAGAAAAACGAAAGAAGCAATAATGAAGATTAAGAACAATGAAGCACCCGGTTGTGGTAATATCATTATAGAACATCTTAAAAACTTTACACAAAAAAGAATATAGAAAAAAGAAAGTATGCCAGAAGAATAGAAAAAAAGAATAACTTTTACAAATTATAAGTATAGGAAGATATTGAAGAATGATTTAACTGCAGAGGAATAATGTTATTAAATGTAACGTACAAAGTTCTGGCGTTAATAATTAAAAACAGATTGCAAGAATTTTTTGAAAATATAATTGGGGATTTCCAACAAGATGTCCTTTTCAGGTAGATTGACAACAGATGCAAGTCACATACTACAACAAATACTAGAAAAGCTATCAAACAATACATATTCTGTTTTTAGATTTCAAACAAACGTTTGATAAGGTGAACAGGATTAGCATAATTAATTATAAAATACACATAATTTTTACTTGTTAGTACTATGCATGACTATTTAATAATTTTCTTTATGTATGTCGTTTTTAAAATATTTTCACCTCTTGTTACTGTTAAAAAATTCACTGTATTAGTTTTTTTTAAGATATGTGAAAGATATAATAACCTGTTACTAAATAAAATTATAGATGGTTTGATAAAGACCGACTTTCGTTGGTCGAAACGTTAACAAGGAAAAAAGGACAAGGTGTTTTTGCACTCTAACTCACTTCCAACTTTTATAAAGAATGCCCTTCCTGCCTAGGGAATTTACAATAAAAAGAATAACAATAGTAAATAAACAAAACATAAAATACAAGTGAGGAATAAAGCGTTTTTTGAAGTTATTTTTAACAAAAAGTTCTGAGTGTTTTAAAGTCTAAAATACAATAATCAGGTTGTCGTATACGTGGTTTGTCAAAAATTTGAATTTTACTCAAGAGTAAAGTATCTTTATATCTGATAATATCAAAATTAATTAATCAATACTTTTTGAACGAAACGGAAAAGTTATCATGTTTGTAATAAATAAAAAAATAAAGATTCGAGGTCGATCATTTGAGTAAAATTTGTAAAATTTTTTTTTAAGTAAAAGAATGTTATGGCATTTTAAAACATAGTTTTAAATAAAGGCACTGTATCAAACTCGTAATTTTGGTCAAACCTCGTATACGACGGAAATAATTTAATATCTGATAATTGTATTTTAGATTTTCGAACATGTAGAACTTTTTATAAAGAATAACTATTTATCGTAAAATTAATAATTAAAAAGTTTTCCATATGTTGCCAACTTAAGTAGACACACTGTATATGAATAACTAAATAGGCAAACAGTAACATAGGCAATAAAAACATGGGTGTTAACGAAGAAAGAAAAAGAAAATCTCTAAGTTTTTGAAAGAACGATATTCTAAGATCATTAAGCAAGAGCAAAACGAGAATAGATCTATAATGAATTTTGAAATAGTGAAACAAATAGGAGGCAAAGATATTGTGACATATATTAAAGTATAGAGAACAAAATGCCTCAGGGCATATTAAAAGAGCAGACAAAACAAAGCAATCCTATCAGTACAGAATAAAACCAACAGAGAACAAGAAAGGGGAAACCCCAAAATGTGTTGATAAGAAAATGTAGAAAAGGAGCTAGCAAAGATTGAATAAAGAACTGAAAGGAAATATGCCAAAACGGACGAAAAGGGATGATTATCTGGAGATAAAGAAGTACTGAAAAGATTAAATAAAAAAATAAAAAGTAACAAATTTATTGAGAAATGGTGGAAAGGGCAAAATGGGATTGTGTGTGAAGTTGTTTAAGAAAGACAAGAATAATTTTATTTAAGTTTTAGTTTTATAACAAACACCCAAAATAACATTATTAATAAACACAGAAAATTAAAAAGTTAACAAGCACAAAGAGTGTTTTATGTTGTAGAAATGTCCAAACTCTCTATTTACAATCTTTATTTTTGTCTCTGGGCGTATATATTGACCTAAAACTTTACATTTTAATTTTTTGAAAAGAGACATGTGATTATAATGTAAATCAGTTACCCTCTGTATAAGATTATGCAACAATCTAGTTCTCATGGTTTACAAACAGTTTTTATTCATTTTTAATTAATTCAGGTTATTGCTATTGTGAAGATAATTAAAAAAATTCCAAATTTTAATTATATAAACAAATTGGACCTAATAACTTGATTGATTACTAATGAGATTTTACTTTTCAATTTAACGTAAAATATCCGTTTTAAAAATTCAAGTTATTTACAGGAAACTACAATAATAAACCCACATTTTCTATCTAAAAGTAGTGATGTTGTAGTTCAAACCACAAGTCCTCGGTAGTATAGTGGTCAGTATCCCCGCCTGTCACGCGGGAGACCGGGGTTCGATTCCCCGCCGGGGAGGTATTTTTTTAAATGTTTTAAAACTATATTTTCAGATCTATTTATTTGTAAATGTCTACATACAGATAAAGAATAAAATTTATGATAAGAACTGTGAAGCATTAAACAATATAAGCACTATTTAAACATTTCTAACAAAATAAACAAATTAAATTGAAATAAAATTTGTCGAAACGTGTTGATAGTTTACACATGACTTATGCACAATGACATTTATAGTTACAACACAATTTCTTTTATTTCATCACAAATAGGTAAATTAAACAAGAAAAGTTTAAAAATTTCCGCTTCATCACTTATTCTTCTGTTCAAGTTGTACGCCTTTTTAGAAAATATACCTTAATTTTTGTCCTCGAGTGTACGTAAAATTTGAAATTACGTTTAAATGAAAACTATGAGATAGATCATATTATGATTTGTAAATCAGTTATCTTCAGTAATGATATACAATTATGTAGCTCGACAAATAGTTTAAAATTCATGCTAAATATTAATAAACTTTTGCTATTTTGGGGATAATCATCAATTCCAAAATTTTTATTCCTAAGAAAACTACGCATAAAATGAATTGTACAAAATCGGTAATAAAGAAATTTAGTGTAATTGTACATACAATTGATTATAAATGGTAATACTGAACAATTAGTAAATTGGTTTGGATCAATTATTGGTGTCGTAAAATAAATTGAGTACAATAGAATTCGCAAAATATAAATTCACATTAGAGGATTCGTTCTAAAAGCAGTGATGTGTAGTTCAAACCACAAGTCCTCGGTAGTATAGTGGTCAGTATCCCCGCCTGTCACGCGGGAGACCGGGGTTCGATTCCCCGCCGGGGAGGCATTTTTTAAATAGTTTAAAAACTAAATTTTTACACCTAATTTTAAGATAGAAATAGTGATGTTTTGTTTTTCATGTTAAAGAAATCATACGATTGCTTAAGTAGAGCCCTTTTTTTTTAACCAAACTTGACTTTGTAAAATCCGGTGACTTAGCAGGCCAAGTAACCAGACCTCCTTCAAATTCTGTATGCACCATCATGTTGAAACCATATCCTTTTAACTGTATCGAAAGGTAAATTAACAGGTCGACTTGGACGTCATTTTGCAGAAAATTCAAATACCGTCCACTAGTAATTGGACCCTCAAAGAAGTAAGGACCAAGTATTTTACGGCGAAATACACCACCCCAAACGTTTAAAAACCGTCTTATGAAGTGAGGATTGTTGTCATCACAATTATGAAAATTATGAATGTTCACTTTTTCATATTGCCTGAAAGTAGCCTCATCGGTGAACAATACAAAATAAAAAAAATTGTTTTCTTTTTGTACTATATTACGGGCTCATAAACAAAACTCTTGCCCCGCATTGAAGCCATTCTTATTAAGACTATGTACAAACTGTACATGATAAAGGTGAAATTTATTTTTACGAATTATCCTGGACACACTTGTTTTGGGAGTTCTAGTTGCTGACTTATGGCCTGACAACTTGTATGCGGATTTTGGACCACACATTGCATAACATCATCTTCGTTTTCTCCTCCGGTCGGAGGTCGTCTTTGTCGGTACGCTTAATGTACAACGATTTGTGACGAGATTATTTCGCAAATAATTGATTTACAGATCAATTTCTCCCTACAGTATAGGCAGCCGTGTTTACACTAATGAGTTTGAATATGCATCTTTATATTGAACAGTCTTCTGAGGATTTTAGTTGTTTGGAATTGCCGGTTCCGATGATTTGTCTGCATTTGCAAAATTTATACCTCACTTCATGGAAAATGCTGTATAAAAAGTAAACAATTAGACATGTGCTTTGTAATATCGATTGAAGTAAAATCATCCCATCAAAGTAGGGAATAAGTCTTCGATTACGGTTTCGGTATAAGTACCTTTTTTAAATTTCCTGTGTTTTAATAAAATATTTGTTCTTACGGCTATTAATTGCAGAGACCTTTTTTTTGTCTTAGGTCTTTTTTTTTGTGCGTTTTACCCTTTGGCTTATCCTGCTGGTCATTGCAGACGTACTCCGTTTTAATTAGTCAATTAGGATAATAATCCGAAAATTATAAAATATCGAAGTGGATCTGATATTACACCACCGTTGAAATTTCAACCTACTTTGAAGCCTTTGTCGGGTCAAGGTCACCACTCAAGATAAGCCGTTTATCCAGTACTTTGTGAGCAGCCGAGCAACTGTTATCAACGGAGTCCATTTTGGCTTTTCCTTTTTCTTCGTTGGATAATCAAATATTAGAATTGGATACGAGAGCTGTTATCTCTGCCGATTAACTGTCGAACACCAAAGACTTCCTAGTTACACAAGCTAAGTTAATTTTTTTATGCATGTCATTCATAAATTTTGTCGCTTCCTATGTATACGTACCGTAATCGTGAGTTTAACAACGTACCTTTTTTGGCGTTGTAGGTATAAATACGTTTGTCAGCTAGAAAGATCTTTTAAGTACCTGATCAATTTTTGTGCGCTTTTGATCTATTTGAATAATCGGCCAAGGTCCGGTACTTTCCGTAGTTGTTGTTAAATACCTTTTGAACAATATTTGTCGCGTGAATCACTTGCAGGGATTCATCGGTGCTACGACTGTCAAATACGGTAACCTATATGGAGGCGTTTGTGCCTCGTACCTTAACTCGCTATCGTGACTTGTTATTATCGATAACTATATTTTGCTATTCATTTTAAATGATATTATGTATTGTTGTGTCTATGTGTGTCTATGTCTGGATATTTTTGAGCATAGATTCTCGATGCTACTACCGCATTTCGTTTACTTTCTCCCAAGACGTAAATCATATCTGACAATTTATGTCTGGTAAAATTTATTTTTATTTATTACTAATTACAGCAAGATTAAGATTACAAGTCGATTTGCAGTAATTTGACGTTTCACCGAGAAATCCTTAAGCTGCAATTGTTTTCCATGACATGTTTAGTAAATAATATGGGCCCAATATCTGCGTATTTTGACAAAATCCGACTTTCCTGTATAATTAAGGACTTTAGGTATAGGCCATGCTTAATAAAAGACATGTCAAATTATATGCCAAATACGATTAGATAAAAAGTATTTGGTGTGTTATTTGAGAAAACTAAGTTATATCCATTTCAATTTGTTCAAATTTTCACCCCTGTGACTGCATGGAGATAATTTATTCACCTTCAAAAATAAGAAAAACAAATGCAGAATATGACTTTCATAGCTTTTTGGGGTATTCAGCAACATGAAATAAAAAGTGAGAGAAAAGCACAATATAAATTACAGTTAAATAGAACAATTTGTTCTTATAGAAATACAGACAAAACCGCCCGAATTTGCATTTGCCGCCAATTACACGACGTCAGTGGAAAAGGGCGTGGACGCAGTCTAAAATTTTACGATCGCTTCTACAAATAGTTAACGGAATGCTACACACCGATTTGTGTGGCAATTAATAAGGTTAAATGTAATCAAGACAAAGTACAACAATGCGCAATAGTTATATTGTTAAGTTCACTGCGATGTGCAGGTACGTTTTCGCGATAATCATAAAGATAATACACAACTGTCAATGTCAACACTGTCAGTCGTTCATAAAATGATGGTAATGCAATCGTTACGTTAGCGAGGGATATTGTTGAGTCACCTGAATCACATTCAATCACGATCATCTAAGGGTTTCTGAAATATGAAAAGATTAAATTCATGCTCCGACTTGTCACTTTTAACCTAAAACACATGTCAACTGTCAGTCACTGTTAACCTATAAAATCCATGATACATTTTGTATATCTTCTACTTCCACTTACAGACTTCATTTGTCACGTGACATTTTAGTGTCATTCTTCAGTGCTCTCCTTCTATCATTCCGGCTTCATCTTTCAGTATAAAGCTAATATAGCTTTACTCGTCTAAGTAATTATATTTACTCTGAGGTATGCAATTCGTTTTATAAATATCTCTAGACACTCGTTTTTTAGACACTCGCTCTGGTACGCTTCGCTCGTCCTTAAACGAATCTCGTATCTAAAATGCTGTTTCTAAAACTTGTTGGACTATTATTATTGGACTAATTAAAACAACGTTCTCATTTGTTTCACAGGAGTATCTCAGAATTAGATTAATTTCAGGTAAAGCATTTTTATAAATTTTTAAACAAGATCGCTATTCTGTGCGTCGTCGTCGTCAGTTGCAGGGTTTCCGTTTTGTTGGATTTAATTTGGCATTCGATTCTAATGTACTTTTAACACTGATTCCAAATATGCCCTCACTTTTGATATCTCAAACAGTTTTCGAGACATTCGAGTTTAAAGTTTTGAAAACATTTTATTGTGGTTCATATGTATTTTTCGATGCTGATTAAGAAAATCACTAGCATTTTAAAAATATCTTAACCACTTTTTGTGATATCCCATCTAAACTTACAGGTTTTGGGCCGTAAGTTTGGTTATGAGCCGTACATTAGCGGCTTTTTGGGTATTTTTTTCTTAAAAACAAAAACTAAAAATTTAATATTATTTAAAATTTATTTCAGATAGCTCGATTCTTTCTAAACAAATGAGATCTATGCTATTTTTTCATAAGTTCTACGATTTTTTAGAAAATTAATGTTTAATCAAGTAAATCGTATGAATCATGTAGGTTAGAATTTTTAGTCAAATTTACCTATTAGGTTATTATGTTAATATTTTTATTGGAATCGTTATTTAACTAAAAATGAATTATAAATTATTAAATAAAAATCAAATTAAATGTTTAAAATGGCCACATTTAGCTATTATACATGGCTCTAAGAGACGCCAGCCGTACGATGTAATCGATAAAACATTTTTTTTCAAAATGGTCGATTCTGCGAAAATAATACAACAGACTAATTGTTTAAAAAAAATGAAGTTATCTGAAATTAAATTTTAAATAATGAAATTGTAACGATGCGTTTTTATTTTTGGTATCGCACCGTCACTAAATTAATTCGAATAATTATTTGTTTCTTATAAGACTGATTTTGTTGAGAATTTAACTGTTTATTAATTTTGTACATTATTCATTGTATAATAACTATACCAAAGCGAAAAATAGCGTATGAAATGCGAAGGCGCCTTGCTTAAAGTTTCATTCAGACTATACGTTTTAAGTTGACATGTTTACAAAAAAAATAACTAATAGCACAATGGTGGTAAATTTTCAAATTTTTGTAGGGACTTTCGTCACTTTACTGCAAATAGACTACATCTACCGCTAATACCGTCTCGTCATTGTTACACTCCACTTTTATAGGAAATGATTCTACTAGATTCGACTTAGAAATGGAATGTAGGGAGATTATCTTAATCGAACAACAAACAGGCAAAACCGTGAAAAGAAATGGATTAGTAATCAATGAAGATATACCATATTTAGCGTGTTTCTCCGATGGTTTAATTGAAGATGATGCAATTATTGAGGTGAAAAGTGGAGAACTGACACCATTTGAGGCTGTGCTGCAATGTAAGATTGACTATTGCTTAAATGAGAATCCCTTTTGTTCATGCTTTATTTCTCTTCTATAGGTTTTCGTCTATTTTTTGTTTTTGTAATGATTTTAGATGCAACGTGATCTTTGTTTTTTTGCTGTTCCCTAATCTTACTCAAATGTCCAAACCATTGTAAATGTAGCATTTCTATGTACTCAGTTATAAGGACTGAGAGCGAAAAAACATTAACATTGAAAAAATTGCCTAACTTTTTATACCATATAATTTTTACAAAATTTTGATATAGTACGCTTTGGAATAGTTGTCAGAATATGTCGTCAAATTTTTATTTTTATTTGAGTCAAATTGTGTTCACAATGGCAAAAGTAGTGGAAGTACATAGATTAACAATCATTAAGAAATTTGTTGTCAGTTGTTCGCATTGCAAAGGAGGCAAGTAGCAGCAAAAGTCATCAAGCGGTACAAAGGAAGACTTTACCATAACACGGAAACCAGGAAGTGGGCGACTAGAGGGTTTTCATTCACCAAAAAGGTGCAAAAGGCAATATCTGCGATGGTTAAGAATCCGCTGATATCGTACCGGAAATTAGCTGCAAAAAAATTGTCGGAAAAGACAATTGAAAATAAAAAAAGTGGATTTAAGTCCTGCAAAGTTCAAACAACTCCAGATCGTAATGCGGAGAAAAAACATTGAAGCCAAGAAACGAGCCAGAAACTACCTGGTCAGGAGTTTTATGCTTTCTGTGGACAAGGAAATGTTTCTAAAAAGTTTAGAACTAAAATAAAGTTCAAGTTTCCAAAAAAATATCTCGTTTGCAGGCGATTTGTAGTTGCGGTGAAAGAAGCCAATCTTTCATAACAAATGGAACAATTGACTCCGATATTTACACGAAGGAGGTCTCCAAAAAAGATTGCGGCCTTTTCTGAGTAAACATAAGGTATCCACATTTTTGGCCGGATTTAGCTTCGTGCCATTACAGTAAGCAGACAAAAAAATGGTAACGAAGAGAATCATGTCGATTTTGTACCCAGAGAGGCTAACCCACCAAATTGCCCTGAGCTTCGCCCAATCGAGCGGTGTTGGGCTTTGTTGAAAAAGCAGACAAAAAAGGCTACAAAATCGATTGAAAGTTTTAGAAAAATGTGGACCGTAGCGACCAAGAATGTGTCGAGCACCACCATAAAAGTCATGATGGAGACCATTCCCGACAAGCTCAAAATTTTTATGACGATAAGTCCGATTGATTTTTTGTTTTTTCTTAATTTTTATATAATAAATAATTTATCCAAAACTAAATTTTTTGAAAATTTATTTAGCGGTTTAAAAGTTATGCAAGTTTTTCAATGTTAATGTTTTTCGCCCTCAGTCCCTATGGGACCTATCTTTAATTCTTTTCTTATTCATGTATTTTTAGTTTTGCTTACTGTTTTAATTCCTTTGATCCATCTGAGAGTATTCATTGCATTTTGCTCTTTTGCCCTTCAATTAGTAATCTCACATTTTTCTCACACTTTCATTTTCACAGATGAATGCTAAAATAGATTTGATTACCGTTTTGTATGCCATCAGTTAGATTTTCCTTGGGAGTTTCTTTTATTTCAAATGAACTTTCTGCAGTACTTACAGAACATTCTATTCGTTTATTTATTTCCGTTTCGTTTTTTCTTTTTTTGTATTGTTTATTTGATGTATTTGAAATTATTGATTTGCTCTAATTCTTTATGATTTATTTTTTTGAATTCTTGTTACACGTATTTCGTGACTCATCGATTATCAGGTTAATAGGATTGGGCTTAGAATTTTTTGGATCTTATGTTTATTGATCTAACATAGTTTTTCATATACTTGCTTCACATTTTACGTAATTATATAACTCGTCTTGCCATGTTATCGATAGATCTTTCTAGAACGTAAATGCCGGATGAATTTGATTTCTATGTTTTTTATCGAAGTAATAATGTTGTGTTATAGTAAATATGTGGTACTCGGCTCTCCTTCGTTAACTGAAACAGCATTGTGATTCATCCATCTCTGATTCTATGTTTTACCTTAGCCTTTTATCTAAAATGTTTCATAGATTTTAGATACTGCGCGTAAAATGATTATCTAATTATTATAATTTCTTTGAAATCTCTGTCTATTTGTTTGTTTATCATCTCCTTCGAGGTGTTTAACAAAACTAAATACACAATTCGATAGAGGATTTTAAGGCGGTCTGGATGCAAGAGTTTTGGAAACTCTAACTTAACCCCCTTGGGGGCTGGCCACACCCACTCTCCCCAAACTTTAAAATTAATTTTGCCTTTTATTAATATGTGTGTCTTGACAAGACAAACATTTTTGTATACATCATTTTGACATATGACCTTAAAATGGCTTGATTTGAATTTAAATTTTACGCGGTGGTTTCTTTTGTTTTATGTATTTTACTTTTGCACCATTCTGTATATGTTATTAGTTTGTATTTCGGGCACACGGTTTAAAGAGAAGCACTAGAATGGGAAGGGATGGTTAAGGGTTGATCGCATCTTGTTTCCGTTTTTAGTGACGCTAACAACGTTTCTTTGTGACGAATTCTAGGTGTGTATTAAACCATTTTAAAACAAAGTTATTAAATTGTGGGGTGATCTCTTAGTAATGTAAGATTAGTAATAAGTTTTTTACTTTGCTTCCTATTTTTGTAATAATTCATATACAGATTATGATGCATGTAAGCATAGTTTGACCACGTGTTTAAGATAGCTGTTTTTGTCTTTGTGTAAGTAGTAAGGATTCGGGTAGAGTCGGATTCACCGGGTTTTAGGTATGACTCATCGCTACAAATTGTATGGATCAATCCAGGCTCGTATGTCGTAACTAATAAATAATTCCTACTGTAAATTTTTGTGTAATCTGTCAATTCAGTTTGATCAGCTGTTTCAAACTAATTCAAATAATCATAAATATGTTTTCGACCAGAAATGTTCTGATTTTCTTCATTTTTTAAATTGTGTCATTGAATAAAGATTGTGGGAAGTTATAATAATTATAATTTATTTATATATTTGTACAGTTGGAAATGTTACATTAATGTATGCGAACAAGATGTCCACGTATAAAACTTCTTAAAATAATTTTACTTTAGTGTTAAATGCAACGTTTAGTTTTGAGGTACCTATTTAACTAAAATTTAACAATCATTTGATTTAAATACAGTTTTATCTACTCAGAGTGGTTACTGCATTGTGACGCAAAATTAATCAACGTTAATAAAACTAATTAAAAAGGATCCGATCTAATCAGATTCATCTGCCCCATATTCCGAATTTGAACTTTGATTACAACCTATACTAATAATTAAGGGTTCCACAAGTTCAAACCGCTGCTCAATATCCCACCACTTCTTCATTTCTTTTCAGCATGTTAAATGCATTTCGTCCATCTATTCTTTCGAGGGATTGTTTCCACACTTCTCGTACATGTTCATCGGTGAACTGTGAATTCAACTCTCCAATTTTTTATTATAGTACTCCTTGCAATTAGCCCAAATTAATTTGATTGGGTTAAATTGGCAATGATATGGAGGTAATCTTAGTATCTTATGGCCGTTTCTAAGTGCAAGCTTAATAAATTTTCGGTTTTGGATTTTCGTTAACTAATTGTAAAAGTTCTCGTTTTAACATTTTTTGATCATGCATTACATTATGCTTTAATCAAAATGTACACAAATCATGTTTGGTCGAGGAAGCATTGGGTATTTTTCTTTTAGTGTTGAATGGTAACTGGCGTTGTCTAATATAATTAAACTAGGTTTTGTTAAATTTGGTATCAAATCATTTTCAAACCATTTCTTAAACAAATCTCCACACATGTCACCATGATAATCTTCTTTGGGGATTTAGATGAAAATAGAAGTGAAGCATTAGAAATAAAGCCGTTCCAGTTTCCTGCATGTACAAGAATAAACCTAAAACCAAAATTTTAGTTTGTAAGTATAAAATCAGGGTCAAACATTTTGCCTTCTCCAAGTGGCTTTTTCTTTATGCTTTGTTTAGAAGCATCATGTCAACTCCTTTTGGTGAACCTCTACTAAATATCCAAGTTTCATCCATATATACAGGGTCATACAATGCAAATCCTTCTCAGTAAAATATTCTCGTAAAAATCTAACACGACTTGCTGCAATGTGGTTTTGTTCAAATAAACCACGTCTGCCATCATCAAGTTTAAAGGAAAATCAATATTATGTAAGAGTTTTGTTAATCCACTTTTGCTAAAGTTGAATACACCAGCGGTAGCAATTTCATGTTGCAATGTTGCAACAGTAATATGTTGCCCTATATTATTCATAATTACTTATAAAAAAACTAATTTGAGCAATACTTACGATTATTATGCATATCATAAATTGTACGTTTAACCACATCTTTCACGAAGTTATCAACGTCACAAGACTTTGACTTCCTACGTTTTGTTTTGGCACTACAGGTTCTTCGTTCTCCTTCACTTCATTTCTTTTTAATCGAAGATACAGTATTTATGTTAACGCCACATGCTTCTGCAGTTCGCTAATAAATGAAGCCGTAAGATGAAATAGTATTTTTAATTCATAAAATACCTGCATAACTGACGTGAAAGGCAACAATACAGCACCGTTGTCACGTTCTCGCATAAAATAGTCCATTACTTTCATAATGACTGCTTCGGTTTCCAATTTCTTTGGCATTGCAACTATTCCTATGCTATCATAATAATCATTAATCTTTTGTTAATACCATGTACTTACTTAATCTGCCTCGATATAATAATTGATTAGTATTGAAAAATACTGATTTGAATAAAGGAAAAATGAAAAATTCGAAAACGGTGTGGCAACTTGAAGTACGAATGTAAGGTTATGACAATGTAAACAAAGAAAATTATTCGACGTACGTTTTCTTGTTTGCACATAAAATAAACGGCACGACATACGTTTCTCAATTGCATTTTGCTGATATTTTGATTTACAGAAACAGAAAACTGTGTCACGTCGATTATCATAGTTTACTGCAATGAGTCATACCTAAAACCCGGTGAATCCGACTATAGCGGTGTAAATAACTTGCAATAATTGCAGAATAAGATCGTACACGAATGTAAACGTTAATCACTCCTTTTTTTATCTTTTGAAGTGTTTTGTTTGAGTTGGAAATAATGAGAATTCAGATGTGAGAGTCAGCTTTGTTGAATTACTAATATTTTATAACCTAAGAGATAAAGATCGAAGAGAGAATACAACAGCCATTGCCCTTGACCTTTGCTCATTTAATTTTTGTGTATGTGAAACTGAATCTTCATAAGTATAATTATAATGCCTAAAATTTGTACTTCTCATTCTGATGCTTCCCAAGTTATTAAGAACATTTGCAGTAAGCGAACCCAAAAAATAGGGCCTCTGTCGACTCCATCTTGCAAACCAACAGGTTTGACACTATAACGTTCTTCAGTTTTAATAGCATTGTGTGTGAAATTGGCTGGAACATTATTCCTGATTAACGACACTCTTGTGTTTTTGGTTTTATATTTGTTTACGAGGACCTCTAATTTTTCAAATCGGTCGATCAAATAGAAAATTTGATCTAGAACCCGATGGACTCTTACTGGCATGATTTTTTTTGTGTTATGTGGGACTTAACCCGAGGCTTTCTAACCTCTCTTTCCTCGGTAGTCTAGGCAGAGAAGTGCTCCCTTTTTTTTTTTGCTTCGACTTACATATTTATTCTAAATTAATTTTTGTTACCATTCTAATAAATTCATTAATCTCCACGTTTGCGTTTTATTTAATTTATCTGTCTACTACAACGTTACAACATGATCATCGAATGAATTAGCAGGAAGTGTTCTAAATTAAATGTCGTAGAAACTTTTTACTCGCGACCGGCCAAATACGCTTTCTGTTCTGGCGGGCTATTTAAATCTTGCTTTTGCAAGTACCTGGGTTACATTACAACCTTAAACTCAAAAGTTATAGGTTAAAATTCATGCGTCCATAGGACCCGCTTAAAGACTAGTTTTTCTATAGTTTTCTAAATTATTTATACTCGTTGATTTATGTATTGGTAAAATTACCTCTTCTTTCTAGTTTCGTGGTACTTTTTTTACTATTTTATTAATCCCTGGTTAATATTATGATTCCCTCTCCTCCAAGTTTTTTTAACATTTATCCGTTGTTCCGTGATATCTGATTTACCTATTTACATAACTACTTGATAAAAATCGACTGATTTATTTTAAAGCGTTTTATTGATCAGTACATCTAAAATTCACCGAACTGAGTACCTTAAAAGACTTCTTTGTTGGATTAAAATTACGATTATAAACGTAGACTCTACGATACAGTACGAAATAAAAGTATTTTCCAGCTAATTGAGAAGTATTTTTCCGGTTAGATAAACAACATCGACTTTCCATTCTTTTAAAAACCGGAAAGTAGCATACAATTGGTTGATTGTGAATAAATGATATTTCTTATTATCCGATTTCACTTAAACAGCAATGCAAATGTCATAAGTTTGCCTCAAAAAAACTTTATTCTAATTATACAAGAGAATGTATTTTATTAATTGAATTATTTGTAAAATATTCGATAAAATATACTAAAGTACCTACCTATGCAAGTTCATAAAAATATCGGTGTATCAGAAAAATATCGATTAAAATTTTCAGCACTTACTAAATTATTTAAAACGGTTTTGGCTACTTATAAGATTAGGTATTGATACTCTAAGCAAAATGCGACAATACACCTGTAATCCGTTAACAATAATAGTAAGGGTTTTTGGTACCTGCAATTAGCCTTTAGGTAAATTCGGTCTATATACCGAATAAATTCTCAAAATAAGTGACTCAAATTTTTTTTGCTTTCTACTTTTGACATTGATTGAATAAGCAGTGAATAAGATCAACAAAGGTACGCTATCATATTTGATTCAGCAATAAAAAACATTTTCTCCCAGGCATTTATTTTTTATCCACAATCACCATATTATAGAGCTATTATTATGCCGTTATGAAACGTATTATAACACCTATAAAACACTAGTGTTTTATATTCCATAAAACATTAGTGTTTTGTAATATATAAAATTCAAGAAAAAATTTGCAGAAAATTTAGTAATTATTTAGTAACATTAATATTAACATTCACGTTAACATCAAAAGTAAACTTATTTGCAATATCAGGATTTACATTTACACAAACCACGTTTGAGGAAGACTGCTTCGCGGAGATCTCTTGCATTGTGCTGGGATTTTCCTTGAATTTTTCTAGCAATATCGATTTTATTTGACTCGCTTTCTTCTATATACCCCTCAACAACACTAGATGACCTCCACGCTCCGTGCCTCTAAGAGTGAGAATATCACCACCAGCATTAGCCAACAGAGTCGCATACTATGGCCCGTGTAGGATTTACCGTCTAGAAGTTTTAAGAAAGAAGCAATCTATAAGGGATTCTGGAAATAATGTTAATTCCCACAGGTTGCACGGTGCATTTTGAATTTATATATCGCAAAAAATCTTCCCTGCGAAATAGTACTTTTAGGACGTAGGCGTATGTATTTCTTGCATATCTCCATAACATTAACAGAGAATCCTTCGTCTAATACAGTGAAACAAACTTCTCGACATATTGGTCTTTGTTTCTGGAATAGACACGTAGATAAAAGATCCTTTATCTTTCACATGTTCAATATTTAAGTTTACCAGTTTATTGCATCGTAAACCTCCACAAACACCCATTATGACAGCAACCTAGAAATATTTAAAATCATTAAGATACCAATACAAAAAGAAAAGAAAATTGGTTGTACCTTCATCATTAAGTAATTTTCATCAGATGCTGTTTTCAAAAATTGTTCGATGTGTCCCTCTCAAGCACTTTTGCCTTCTTTGCCTTGTAGTTTTTGATTGGCTCTTGAGATATGCAATTAATTTGCCGTATTTTAATATGTCAGTATTTCTATGCACATTCAAAGTTGCTCTTAACATTAAATATTTCGTCCCCATCGACGAGGAGGCAAACTTGCTTCTTACATTTAAAAAATAAGGCAACAGGACGTCCTCTTTTATGATGTTTGCACCTCTTTTCTCTCCCCATTCATTAAAGGTAGCAAATTCTTTTATGTATGCATCCTTAGATTTGGCCGGCAACAGTTGCAGGGTTACTTCTTCAGCTTCTGCTTTAATTTCTACCGGCAAAGAATCACTTTCTGACATTTTTCAAAACGAAGCACACAAACGATTTCTAATTTTTCACAAATATTGTTTTAATAAACAAGCATCCTAGCAACTAATAATGCAAAGCCGCCCAAAGTTTCACTCAATCTTCTAATATTTGCTATTACATTGAAATTTTAGAACTGTCAGATTACTTATTTTCAATTCAATTGGTTTGATTGTGGATAAAATCTAGAGTAGCATTCGTAGTTTTAGTGGCATATTATCCCCTTAAGAAAATTGAACGCTGGAACTTCGTTCTCGCGATTAAAAATTCTTGCGTGGATAATCTGCCTACTAAAACACATATACAATAAATAGCTATTATTTTACTGTATTGTTTGGAATAAAATGCACAATTTGTAGTAATAAAATATCGTTTTATAAAAATATGGTAAACTTTCGATAAAAAATCGATGCGTAGAACAAATTTATAGCTAAATGCGACTTATTAAAAAGTCTTTAATTACTAATTTAATGATTATATCTACGTCAAAAGTTTTGAACTAATAATATGTTAAAAAGTAACTAACACGTTATTTCAAATTTTCTCGAATAAAATGACATTGCGGGATAGTCAGTTTCTATAGCTGTCGTCTAAAAAATAAATTGTCTGCGATTCAATCCACACTGCAATAGAAGTAGCAAATATAAATTCACATAATCTTTATTCTAAAACTAGTGATATGTAGTTCAAACCACAAGTCCTCGGTAGTATAGTGGTCAGTATCCCCGCCTGTCACGCGGGAGACCGTTCGATTCCCCGCGGGAGGCACTATTTTTAATATTTTAGATATATATTTTAAATCTACCATCATTTTATGTTTATAGATACAAATAAAGAATTATTTTAAGATAAACGCTTCGCCACCCTCCATTTCATTTGATTGTCGTAATATCGGCTTAAAAGAGTTACAGAAGAAAGCAGTGTCGTGTATAGGTTTCGGATGAGGCAAATTCAGAAAAGTTGCTATTTCTTTGACACACTCTTAATTTTGTTTATGCCAACTACTTGGTTTAACATTTTTCTCGTAAGTACTTCACAAAAAATCTTGGACTTGAAATCACGAAACATCTCTGAATATGGGTTTTGGAATCGAAATTTTATAATAACAATTGAATCCTTGTCTTCTTTATTGTTATTAAAATTATTAAAACGACCTAAAAATTATTCAAAATTAGTTTAATCGATAGATTTATATTAATCGGAATTACCTTTTCTAGCAAAAATTGATTATCAGGTGCTTCCTGTCTAAAACCTTTCAATTTCTTCTTTGGTTAGAATCATAGACTTTTTGGTCGGTATCCAACTGATTTGTTTTTTAAATACGTGTATTAGCTTCGCAAATTGGGTGAGTATAAGGACCGTAAGGTTGAGAGTTTCATTTTTTTAATTTTATGTTTAAAGTATGCTAGCAATACCGCTTCAGAGATTTTTTCAATTTTTCTTCATAGTACAATATCTTTTGAATTCGTCGTCAGCAACTTCATACTGCCTAGGCGATTTCTTTTGGGATTAACTGTGACAACGCATTTTGGGCCGCTTCTAACACAGGTACGTAGAGAAACAATCATTATTGATTAAATAAACAAAATTTTATTTTTAGGTTATAATTAATTTCATTTAATTATGAATCAAGCTGTAGCTCTTTCTCCAGCCAAGAACAAACAGCCAGTCGGTTGACCACAAGGAAACAAGAAAAGAAGTTGTTTATTTATCCTTCTTCATATAGATGTTACAATAAAAATAACACGCAATAGTGTTCTAAAAGAAAAAAAAGATAATTACCTGGAGGCGACGTCAAAATTCAAAACACAGAGAAGATGGAAAGAAATTGTACTTTTAGATAAAACTTAGGTAAACGCTGGCACCATACGTAAAGAATGGAAATACACAATAATCGCCAACCTAAGGTAGGCTTTCGGGCAAGGGAAATCGTCTTATAATACTGCACATATGATCTGAAGATGGATTGGTTAAAAATAGTTTGCTATGTTTTGAATCCAAGAAAACTGGAGATTATCATAAAGAGATGACCGGGGAACTTTTTGAAACCTAGTTTTGACAAATTCTAAGCGACAATGATTCCTATCGCAATAGAAAAACCGAGAACATTCCTAATTCATGCACAAAAAAGGCAAATATACAAGCTTGGTTAGAAAGTCAATTGATTGTGTACCTTCCAGACATGGTGAAAGCTAAACATTGCATCTTGTTAGAGAGACTGCAGTCATACCAAAATATGTAGTTGATTGATGAAATGGCCAAAGAAAATGGTTTTACAGTTTTGCGATTGCTTCCTTATCACAGCGAATTCAATCCTATTAAATTGATATGGGCCAAACAAAAGCAGAAGTGGCAAGGAACAATACAACTTTTAAAATTTTACCAATTATTTCGAAAAATATAGAAAATGTTTCTGCAGACAATTGAAAAAACGCCACAAGGTGAAGAGGAAAAATGTGGCAGGTCGACATTGCAATGGACATCATCGTGGAACCGTTGATAATTCATTTAGAAGATGACTATTTATCTGAAAACTGATTCATCATGAAAGTTATTTATAATAAAAGTCACGTTAAACAAATTTTGTGTACACTATTGCCAAAAAGTGTGATTATGTCCTCGTGTTACATTTTTGACCTCGGCTACACCTCGCCCACATCTCAAAACGCCAAACACACTCTTTTGGCCTTTGATACACAGATAACTATCGTTTTACGGCAAATCAGTTTTAAACAGTAATTTAATTCACTCGGAAAACAAAAGACTTTACATCTGACACTATTGTTGGGACTTTCCGTCGTTAAATTACGATTTACTTTGATTAAATGCTTTAGAATTTGTTTGGGAACATCTAGGAGACATATTTATTGATTGATTCAGTCGATTTTCTTTTTAATTATACTTTGTTGAAGATGCGAGATTTTCGCCTTTTTTGAATTAGCACAAATTAGTGCATTTCATCCACAATTTGATCTTTGATCGTCTGATTCTGGTAGCAGTCCGTTTTGTAAAATCATTTTTTCGCTTGTATTGGCATAAATTTGGTTTATGACTTATTCTTGGACACCACAATTTCTGTAAACAAAAGTTTGCACATTGTGAAGCGGGCTTAAGGGTATCATTTACAATTCTAACAGCAGGTAGTCTCAGCAGGGGTTATCTATAGAATGAATCATTACACTAAGCACGTTTTAGAAAATAGGTAATTTACGTTGCTTACTTAATTTTTTCTTTAAAGAATATATTTGAAGGTATCGCTAATTAAACACCATAGCTCGATTAATTATCGAATCAAAATTTTGTTTAGGAAATGTTTACAAAATAAAATTAGAAATAATTTTGATTTAAAAACGTCTACAAGCAATAACTTTTAAATTAAATCAAAAACTAAACATGGTTATTTGGGTTGACTGATTATTACTTATTTTAAATAAATCTAACCTACTAATTATTGTAAGTTAAATAAAAAAATCATTAAACTCTCTATTCATAATATTTAGTCCTTACAAAATGTATATTTTATGACGTTTCATTTTTTTCTGTAGTTAATATAAAAGTGAAAATAAAAACTAAGGCAATTCTTATTGTCAACGTATATATTTAGTTTTTTGACAAGAATTTATTACATAATTATAATTAAGATACCAAGTTATAGTTTAAAATTAAATGAAAACTTTTTTTAAATAAAGGTATTACTATATAAATAAATATAAGAAATCAATAATGGGTGTGACCTCCATTATTATTGATACATTCTTGGAGGCGTCTGCTCATTGACGCTATCAAGGTATCAATATAATTAATATTAATCGTTTCCCATGCGGTATCAATGGCTGCAATTAGTGCATTACGGTTTACTGGTATAAAATTTGGCCTTTGTTGTCTTCGGATAACAGCAAGTATTCGAGCCCAAATTCTGGGCTTTGCTGGCCAGGGTAACAGCTCCAAGTTATTTTCTCGTATCCAATTGCGCACAACCCGCGAAGTATGAATAGGGCGTTGTCCTTTAACAACAAAAATACATTATGAAAATGTTAATTCAACAGATCCCGAACTATTTTTGGAGAAAGTATAGTGAAATAAGAATACTTACTTGTTGGAAAATATAATCTTCGTCTGGATAAAACACTTCGACTGAAGGTTTCATAATAGTTTCCAAAATATCTAAATACGCAGCAGAATCAAGACGTCCATCGATAGCCCAACAAACTCCTGGACCCCGCGCGCTAACCCAACCCCACACATTCACAGAAAAATAACCACTTCGTTTTTAGGACATATGTGATTATTTTCGTAACGAGTTCCTTCCATCCTAAAAACTTTTAGTGGTCCATCGTTGCGGCTATTGAACGTTTTTTCGTCGCTAAAAATCACTCGATTCCAAAATTCAAAGGTTCGTTCACATATCGCCTTGCAAATTCCAGACGACGTCTTATATTTTCGTCACTGAGAACTTCTTTCGCAGCAGCATTATACTTCTTTATTCCCATCTCCTTTAATCTTTTTGTGCAGTTATACGGCATCCAGGAAAATGTGTATCTGCTATAGCCCTGAGTATGTAGCAAATGGTTGTTCTGTTGCGTAATGAAACAACTCAAGATCTTGAGCACGTGTAGATACTTTAGGTCTACCACTTCCGATGGCTCTTTCCAAAGTGTGTTCAAGATTCCATTTTACTCGGTAATGCCCTACGGTGCTTTTGGTATATCTAACATACGTGAAATTTTACGCACGCTACGGCCCGCCGCTAATTCCGAAACAATCCGCGCTTTCAAATCAGCACCGAGATGAGGTGGCATTTTCACAACGCTTGAAATTTTAAACTAAAATGGAATTTACATTTCTTACTTTATTTATTGGTTGACACTACCCTTCTCAAACAGTTGGTAATTGTTTCGCTTTTAGGTAAGTCGAGAAAGTACCTACTGAACGGACTCTGGTAAACGTAGGCTAGGGTTCTTCACCACGTCATTTCCGTTTGGCCCCTTAAATTGTAACAAATTTCTTAATGTTTACGTTGCTTCGTAAAATTTGTCATGTTACAACCTACGTTTTTTAATGGGTGCCAGAGGTTACTCGTTTGCAGCTCCTTGGTAACAGGTTAATTGTGACACGTGATAAGTATTAAATGGGCGTTGTTTAATCGCCTCAGAAACGAGTACTACAGTAACGGGCGACAATTTCTTCAGAATAATTACATGTGACCCATCTTAGCAAGGGTTAAATTTGCAGTGATTTGTGTGTTCCCTTTTCTTCCCTGCATACGGATTATGCCATTTTTGTTCTTAAAACACTAACATACAACTAATTACTGTATTCCAATCACCATTAATACTACGACTAAGATTATATACTACTAAGTCTGTATACTATTGGCGCGGAGTAATAAATCATAATTGTTTGAAATAATTCTTTATTTTCTTGTGAAAGCGGTACTTCTACGGTTAAGTAAAACCAATAAATTCTAACCAAAATACGATCATTGTGCCGCTCTTGCAGCATATCGACCCATCTAGGGTCTGAGAACAATAGCTTAATCTGTGTAAACACGTTGCCATCAGCCCAGGTACTGACGAAACGAGAATCATAGCTGTAGATGTGAGTATTATACCAAGATACAAAAATAATGGTATATAATACGTAAGAAGTAAAATTTGAAATGTGATCTACAAAGAAATAAAATAAATAACATATAACCACATAATAATTCATATCAAGGTAGATTTTACTATTATAATATACTTACCTACTAAAAATATGATTTTCCAAACGTATAAGGTACCTACGCCACTGCAATACGGAGATTCGATAATTCTGACAGGTTTATTACTCCGTGCCAATAGTATACTGAGTATAACTAATTATACCCAACACAACTTAATACTATGAATGGTAATACCAATCTAAGTTATTAATGATTAAAATTAACGTAAAATAATATTCTAAATGTATAACAAATTGGTGATTATCTGAGTTCACCCTTGACCTCGTAAATTTCTCGTTTTTGGTGACGTCTGCAGTTTGTCTGTAAATGCATTTTATTGAAATTTTACGTTACCACTCGTTGTATGTTCGTTTTGTTTAAATTAAGTGTTATTCATATTTATTACTTTCATTAATTTATTTACATTTTATTAAAACAGAAAATAACCTGGATTCAGATGAGAAGAAATACTTTTTTACTATTGTGATTCCAACAATCTCTTTTTGATAAGTTGTCCAATATTTTTGATATTTGATCATAAAATTAAAACATGATATTATTAACTGATAATTGACAACAGTTTTAACTAATTATTATAATAGTCTAGTCTAATTTAACTGTGATTTATAGTTTTAAAAAAAATTTATACCGTTAGATTATTATTTAATAAGTACTTGTCAACCTGTAATGTTTACCATTTTTCTAATTGAATGTTCTTTTAATAAAGAACAGTCTTGAGAAAGATCAGACGTCTTCTGACCGAAACGTTGGCACGAACTAGTAAATGGAGTTTTAATAGTCCATTCTAAAAAAGTTACTCCTATAAGAAAGTCTATCATATGGTGGAACAAGCACACTGAAAAGCAATTAAGACAGGAGATTTATTTACTTAATAAAAAAATAAGGCAAAACCTGATATTCTATGAACGCCAAATACTTTGAAGCTTACCATTGAGCTTTCCGATTTGGATCATTTTAGATATCTTGATCAAACGTAACCCGCAGTGCCACATCCAGAACAAAAGACAGTTGACGATGATGATTCGGCGCTCGCGATGTGGATGCACATTCACGTAACGCATGAAGCACTTTGGTTGATGTGCTAGACTTCATTGTGCCATTTCATCACCATTCCATCAGCTTTGGTGCATGTACAATTACCTTCTTTAGAGAATACCTCCATCATCCAAACTTAAACTGACTTCACGTACAATTCTTCAAATTTTATTAAGTATTTCTTGAGTGGTTCACTAGCACGGCCAGCAGCTTCTTACTCAAGAATAACTGACTTGAATGTCTTTCCGTTGAAAAAACTTTTCAATGCTCCCTACATATGAAATGACAGTTTTTAATATTAAGTGTGTTTTCAATGCACTGAGTTAAAAGCGACTTACATTTTTGTTAGATTTTAAGAATGTTGAATCCGGTTTGGATTTTTCTCGTGCACGTCAAGTACAGTTTTCATTCCAAATTTCCTATGGTCATGATACTTTCTGAAAACTACTTGATACCCATTTCTTTGAAAATGTTAACATCATCAATGATTCCACTTACTTGAATAATAGCTATTTACGTTACCAGTGACAAAACACACGAATCTGAATGTTAAAAAGAAATTAAATTACACAAGTGTTTTCGAGAATACTGGCTCTATGACCGGTAGTAGTGAAAGGTTACACAAGCACTCGCTTGTCTGATGAATGATGTATTTAGTTACAATCATAAATAAGACATACGAGTTATGAAACATTTAAATAATACGTGCAGCGATGTCGATTGAAATGCTACATAAATAGTGACAATACTATAGGCACTTAATAAATTACATGATTATTTTTGCCATTTATGGCTTCAATGAGTACAAAAAGATTTTTAAGATTGAATATACAATTGAAATGATGCAACAACTCATACACGCATTTATGACAATATATCAGACAGAATTTCACATACAAAATTTATCTAAACCGTTTCTCAGATAAATAATTAACAAATACAACTTCTATAATCGATCGATCGCAATAGCGAATATGTTATGGACATTTAAAATTTTTAACACGATTTTATTACACAAATTTAATAATACAACAAATGTAACGAGATTTTATGCAAAAGAGAAATAAATAAAACTTTTATGGTAAACCATGGCTTAATTTATAGAGGACTAATTTGTACATTATTATTGACCACAAGACATTTTTTTGAGTTTAGGTACACAATGTAGAATAATTCTAGCAAAGAAAAACATTGATTAAACTAAATTATTGTGTGTATCTATATATCGTATGATAAAATAATAATATATCCAAAGAATATATACAAAATTGTAGCATTGACGTTAATAAAACTTCATAAAAACTGATTATGGAAGTTTTAAAGTTTTGTTTTACCATGTTGTTAGTTTCTCCTATTTCTATTTACTTGGTTTACTTTTTGGGATTTACTTGATTGAGATATACTGTTTTCGGAGGTCAGCTGAAAACTTTTATCTGCTTTCTGAATCTATCTAACAATAAATGTTCGCCACAAAGTGAAAACTAATAAGAAATTATTGATGTTATTGGAAATTAAAATTTAAGATCGTACGTATTAGATTATGATTTATTTTCTAAATTAAATATTTGAAATTATGTGTGGATATATTTAACTTATTTAAACAAAAGTTTTGACAAATTTATACATACGGTTTCAATTTTATCGAACGCAATTTATAATCCACTACCATTCTTTAGAATAATAATTTTCCTAAATAATACAAATAAGTAATTTTATAGTTATTTAATTTAATAAAAAATGAAAAAATCAATAACTTTTCAGAAAATACACAAATTACAAGTTATAAAAAAAGAGTTATAGCTAAAATAACGACTTGTATTGAATGACTTACTCTGTGTCGATGAATGACAACAAAATAAACCTTCATACCAACAAAAATTGATATGGATTTAAGCGTCTTAATTTGTTTAATCTCTAACATTTTAAATATAGTTCATATACAGGGTTTTCAAACTTAAGTGGGCACTATTGCTAACCTTGTTATTATTTTATAAACTACAATCGTTTGTTGTATAAATGTCATCAGGATTAAAATGTCAAATTAAAGTAAACAGTTTACAAAGGTTTACAAGCGAGGCTCAAAAATGCTTGGACCAAAAGAGTGACGTTTTTGAACATCTAATTTGAATTTTTCTTTTAATATTTACAGAATAAAATAAACCATATCCTTTCGCTTCATGGATATTTCTCTTCCTTCATTTCATTTACCTCTTCTACTGGATATAGCCATCGTGAATTTTGTATGTTGATCTAGTCTAATCACGAAATAATTTTTTTAAGTGTCTGCCGTGACCAAGATTTGAATCGCCTCGACCAACGGTTTTTTGACTAGTAAATTTGACTACGTTCTTGGCATTACTACTCGACCACCCGTGGGTCTGATATTCCTCCTACTTTAATTTTTGCTAGTAAAGTAATCAACTTTTTATCCAATGACGTGAAAATTGTTAACACCGTTAGACTGGGCCAGCAATCTGATAAACCTCGGCCACTAAGAGTGCAACTTAATTGTAGAAATGATGTTCTTCTAATATTAAAAAATAAACTCAAGTTAAAAAATTCTACGTATGCAGTTAATATATCTACAGATAATACTCCATATCAACAAAAGTATTTTAAAAAAGTTAGAGATGAACTCAATGCGAGAAAAGAAAAAGGTGAGCTTAACCTCTTTATTAAATTTAAAATGGCATTCCGGAAATCACTCAATCAAAAAAACTTACATTAAGTGACATTTATTTTCAAAATGTCAGAGGTCTTCGTACTAAAACATCAAGATGTTTTAGCTTAGCGTCAGAAGAAGAATTTGATGTTATTGGTCTGGTGGAGACAGCTTTAGCTAGTGATATTTTAGACTCAGAATTATTCCCGATCAACTATACCGTTTATCGTTGTGATCGTCAATTTACTGTTACTAAAAAACAATGGGGTGGTGGTGTGTTGATAGCGATTAGGAAATCTATCTCTACTTCCGTGATTGATACATCAAAGCTTAAAGTTTCAGTGCCAGATATCGACATTATCGGCTGTAAATGTCATTTGAGTGGTGTTACTGTACATATCTTTATTGTATATATTCCTCCAAGTATTTCAATACCTGATTTAAGTCACTTTTTCGAACTGTTTGAAGAACTATGTCACCGCTTAGAGCATATACTAATTATCGGAGATTTTAACGTTCCTACTTTTAGCGACCCAAGTGCAAATGATACTAAATTTCAATTAATGCATGAATTTATCTCTATGCTCAATTTAAGTCAATATAACGCTGTAACTAATTATAATAATAGGCTGCTTGATTTAGTTTTAAGTAATTTTAGTTGTCGTGTACGTCATGATTGGGCACCTATTATTGTAGAGGATAAACATCATCCTGCACTTATTGTTAATCCCCGTATACAGGGAAACTTCAAAACTTTCCTGTTAACTTTGACCAGCATTCATACAATTTTAAAAAGCGGACCTTTTAGGGCTCTATAATGCTATTTCCAATACTGATTGGTCTTTCGTGGATTCTTTTGCTGATGTGGACTTAGCGTGTAGCGAATTTTATAAAAATCTTCTTAATATTTGTGACACTTTTGTACCACATTTTCGTCTTAGGAAACGTACATATCCAAAATGGTTTTCTTCTGAAATTATTAATAATATTAGATTAAAAGCTAAGTACATTCGAAAGTACAAATTATCTAAGGATGTGCAGGACTTAAATGAATTCAAACGCTTAAGGAAAACCATTAAATATCAAATTTTACGTTCTTATAAGCGTTATATTCTTAATGTTGAAGAGGTAATTAAAACCGATTCTAAAGTTTTTGGTCATTTGTTAGATCCAAAAGAGAGCATTCTAGAATCCCTGGTAGAATGCAATACAATAATGAAGAGCTTTCAAACCCTAGGGAAATTGTTAATGCGTTTAGGCGATATTTTTCATCTGTTTATAGTCCAATTTCATCAAAATTTCATTTATCAACTGTAAATTTCAATAATCTCCCATGTATATCAATACCAGTATTATCAGAGGAATCAGTGTTAAAGGCAATTAAATCACTTAAATGTAAACCCACTTCTGGGTATGACCAAATTCCAAGTTTCCTTATTAAAGATTGTGCACATGCATTTGTTAAGCCACTATGCTATATTTTTAATTTAGCTATTTCCACGAGTAGTTACCCGAGCGTGTGGAAAATAGCACGTATATGTCCCATCCTGAAGTCGGGCGACTCGTGTTCTGTATCAAATTATAGGCCAATTAGTGTCTTAAGCAATTTTTCTAAAGTATTTGAATTAGTCATATATAATGAAATCTTTTCGTATGTCAGCAACTTTATCTCTCCATATCAACACGGTTTCATGAAGGATCGTTCAACACTAACTAATCTGGCATGTTTTCTCAATTTACTACTCCTGTGTTAGACAATCACGGTCAAGTTGATGTAGTTTACACGGACTTTCGAAAGGCTTTTGACTCCATAATACATCCTATAATTCTCAAAAACTAAGAGATTTTGGTTTTACTAATGCATTACTGTCTTTCTTTGCCTCTTATTTAAGTAACAGACCGCAGTTTGTTACTTATAATGGTTTTCAATCATGTAACTTTATAGCAACATCGGGTGTGCCGCAAGGTTCGCATCTAGGGCCTCTGTTATTTAATATATTTATTAATGACTTGTCTAATACTATTTCTTGTAAGCATCTTTTTTGCTGATGATCTTAAATTATATAATTCTATTTCAGCAAGTTCTGACTGTGAGTTTTTGCAAAATCAACTTAGTTTGGTTTCTCAATGGTGCACTGATAATCATCTTTATCTCAACATATCAAAATGTAAAATTGTTTCTTTTTCGAGAAAACGCAATCCTGTTATCTTTAGATATTCTGTCAAATCTAACAGCTTAGAACGTACTGAGTTGGTTAAAGACTTGGGAGTAATATTTGATTCCAGGCTTAGCTTTACTAACCATGTTAGAGAATTAGTTACCTCTGCTTTGAAATTACTTGGTTTTATAATTCGTACGTGCAAATCCTTTAGAACTTCAAACTCTAATATCAGTTTTTAATTCTCTGGTACGATCAAAGTTAGAGTATTGCAGTTTAATATGGTATCCCTTATACAAGCAACATGTTGACAATATTGAAAGTGTGCACAGGAAATTTCTTAAGAACGTCGTATTTAGGCTTGATGGAGTTTATCCACCTAGAGGCTATCCCCAAAACCATCTTCTAAGTCGGTTTGAAGCTTCCTCTCTTGAATATAGACGAATGTGTAGTGCCCTTAAATTCTTGTACAATATTGTTCATAATAAGGTTAATTGTCCATATTTGTTAACGTCACTGAATTTTGCTGTACCTGCTTTTTTCGTCTCGTTTTCCCTTAACTTTTTATATCACTACGCCAAAATCTAATTTGTTGTTAAGAGCGCCGATCCATTTAATGTGTAGATTGTTTAATGATTTTTGTGTTAACTGTGACATTAATGTTTGTACAATTCACGATTTATTTAGTGCATTTAATCCTTAGTTTTGTTACTATGCATTAGTAATGTACATTGTTATACATATTTATCATACTCTATTATATATATATCATGAACTATCATTATTTCAAGCATTTATCTTTGTAGACGAATCACGTATACATATTATACTTTAAACTTTTTTTTTTTTATTTTGTTTTTAAATGGAAATTTTGTATTTCTGTTGAACAATAAATGAATTATTATTATTATTATTATTTATGATAAGGAAAAGTTATAACTAACACAGCCACTTTAACTAATTTGAAAAAAATATCAATAGCTCTGTGATTTTTGATTTTAGGATCAAAAATAATGGAACAGTATTCAATTTCCTATCAATATTGTTTACAGGGTGTCCCAATTGAAAAAATGGAACCATTTGGCATAACTCTTAAACGCGATGTTCGATTTTTATTCTGTTTTCACCATAGTGATGAAAGATACAAATGCAATTGCCTATTCAACCGACCCTGTAGTTCTAATAATAACAAAGTTAGCAATAGTGCCCACTTCAGTTTGAAAATCCTGTATATCCATGTGCCAACCTAACAGAATGTACTAATCGTAATGCAAATCATCTCCAAATGTAGGTGTATTGAATTTATTGCTTGTGTTGTTTAGTTTTATTCTTCTTCTTTTCAGTTATTTATTCAATTGCTAGATAATGGGATCTCATAAAATTGCCCAACGCTACATTTTTGTGTGGTTTAAACTTTTGAAACTGCATGTAAAGCAAAGTCCCACGTTGCGGTGCTGTGACCTTCGCGATTATTTTCGTTCTAAAAAAATACATCTCTTTATATTGTACAATTAAATTGCGTAGAATTTTTGTCGAAAGCATATGTTTTTGTTTATTTTGCGTCTACGTGACATTTCTCAATAATTTTATAGGAATGCAGCTGCAGTTGTTTGTCGCTAGCATGCTAGTGAGATAAGAATTTTGCTGAATTGTGGTTTCGTTTTACTATTTTTTTTTGCGTCACCTGGAAAATGGGAGCAGTTTGTATTATGATTTTGAAATAAGCAAGTTTCGTTTTGTGAAGTTTTTGCTAAGGGTGATTGTTCTTTAGACCGAAATATTTAGTTTTTGTTGTTTTTGGGGATATTTAAGTATCCAGCCCCGTTTCGTATTTTACGAATTTAAAGAAGCTCTTGAAATGCATACGTCGTTATCTTTAGAATTAGAATTTACGTCCGTCATACCAATTTTTTATAGTTTTCAGACTATCTTTACGTCTCCATTCACTTCTATTTTTTCGAAACACATCACCGCCATCATGGCCTTTGACCTAGAAGCCCCGCCCTTTGTTACGCCAGAATTACGTTATTTCATTAAGTATTTTAACGAAATTTATATAGGTTTGATAAAACTAGTTGTATTAACTAAGCAATGCCAACAGATAACTGTAACAACGATTGAAAGTATTGATTTATTAATCTTTATTATTTTAACCGACGCGGGATGTTTGCAAGTTCTAGTGTAGAATTTCGGTATTTGTTTTAATTCGGTGTTAATACAATTTTGAAACATTTGTGTACTACGCCCTTCCTTTATAAACTAGACATTTTACAGTTAAAACATTTAACATAATTATCACTTTTCAGGGATTTAAATATACTTTTATTAATGTTAACATTAAAACATTCAATTATGAACCTCGTAATAATATTTATTGAGTGTGTGCCAAGATTATATGATTTAAGAAACGAATGACTTAAATGTACCTTACTTGTAATGTTATCACACGTGGAATAAATAAATCAAGATCAAGCCGTTCTATGTCATATGTACTTAAGCTTCATACGCATTATCACTGAATAAGTTGCTTAAATAAATAAAACTTAGCTGTAATCTGTAGGATGCAGTTCCGAGATTGAAAGTATCCTGCTAGCGACGATATTGACAGTTTGGGAAGTTAGATAACCCTAGGATTCCTCTTAGGGAGGTGTGCAAAGAAGAACGAAAGGCGATAGGCTCCTCGATAAAGTTATAAAGCATAACCAACTCCTGTAGACGTGGTATTCACCGGTTGTCTGCAGTTTAACTAATGTGAAACAGTGGTGTAGTCTTTAATTGATTGGGAAGGTTCTTAAACAGCCACTCTAGCACCCCCAGGAGTTATCTAGGTATAACACACAACAAGAACATAAGATCAACGCAACGTGCTAAAAGCATACGTACAAACAGGAAAAAAAAAGCAAAGTGTACTCACGGTGAATTTAGCCGGATTAAAACTTAACCATCAATTTGAATTGGAAATCTTGAATCACACATTAATAATTTTTGTGAAAATTTCTACTTTAAGATGTACGCCAAATCACCCGTACGTACGGAAAGAAAAGAAGATGTCCGCTGTTCGTCTAGAAAGCTTAGTCGGATTTTATTTTCCACCAATTAGCAGAATGCGCGCCAAATACGACTTTCTTCGTAACATATTAATCGCGACGCACGTTTTAAGATGGCTCTCGACATACGTCCTACATTCGAAAAATAAAACCGTAACGAAACAAATAAACTATAGTTAAAACTTTATTGGAGGTGTTTTTACACTGTGTGATTTATTAAATAAAAAGATGCAATTTTTACGATCGGACATGGTTAACTTATATTTTTATTCGAGTTGCCACGATGAATTGATTCTACAGGTTTAGAATCCAATTGATGAAATGCAGAAGGGAAATCCTGGTTTCGAACAAACTTAGAGCATTTATGAGATCTTATTGAAATGTTTTTATCTTATTTTTTCCAAAGTTTTACGATATTCCATTCTTAAAGGAACACCTTACACACAAATATCTATTTTTTCACTATTGTTTTAGATTTTTCTATTACTGCACTAGTCGTCATAAAGGACACAAAGTTTTGTAAGTAGTGACAAAAAGTGATTTGGTCTGATTGTTTTAAGATACTTATTCATATATATCGTTTTTCTGGCTGCCCAATATTTTTCAGATTTTCTTTGAGTGCCGCAAAAGTTTTACTCTACATTACTTATAAACTCATCCAATATTATTCTTTAATGTTTTTAATTTTCCTGCAAGTGTTGTTTCTGTTATCATTTGCAAAAGTTAGATTGGATTGGCACTTTAGAAAGGCTGCTATTTTGGTCTGTTTTGTTAATTCATGGTGTTTTAGCTTTTATATCACTCTTTCAAATTTATTGGTCCTTTTTACACATTACGTTTACTGTGCAGTTTAGACTGTGTTTTTATACTTGGTCTTGTTATTCTTCCTCCAGTGGTCTTAAATATTTTAGTCTTATTCGACCTGTTACATTTTACTTTTATACTAAACTTGCCCATTACCAGATCCACACCTAGATCCTACATTTGCCTGAGAGTTTTTTATTTATAATAGAAAAAGGTGTCACCACCTTGGTGGGTTGAGCATATTTTTGTTTGATTTTGTTGTAAATAAATAGTTTTCTCAATAATTGATGACTCGACTTTGTAAGTGCAGAATTAATGCAAATCGCAGACGGGATTTTTTTGTCTTTCTGCCTTTTGTTCACAAAAGAAATTCTTAGAAGCTTAGGGGTCGATCTCATTCTTAATTGTTTTTCTTTTAAAAATGTTTTAATTTCATTCTGTTGTTATCAACTGCAGCTGCAAAGATATTAATGATAAATTTGTTAAGCTTTTGTTCCTGTCCAAAATTGTTTATGGCAGCGCAGATACTTTATCTTTACGTGGTGGTTTGCAATAATAGTCTCAGAGAAATGAAACATGTACATTTAAGTTTTTAGTTTTTCTTTGTAATTACCAGTTTTAGATTTGGAATGAGAAGGGACATATTCTTGTTGTGCTTGTGACGGTACAACCAAATAATTATAAGCAATGGTCAGTTACATCCATGTTAATTAACATGTCTAAGTGAACTCAAAATTACTTTGAAGCTCGACAATTGAGAAACTTTCGGTTGAAGCAATAAAACTGCAACAAACCGCTTATGCGTACTTAAAAGTAAATTATTTCAATTTCGAAAAACTTTACGAGATGTGTTTGTCGTACATCGCGCTTAACGTTTAAGGACGGAATAAAAAACTTGTATCGTCAAACACTTAATACCGTATAATTGCATTTTAAGTTAAATGGATATATGTGTAATATCTCTACTTGGATTTGAATAATCTTCTATAGTGTGGTTATGCAAAATACTGTACTTCTCCATGATTTGCATGATCTGCTTGGTGTACAAATTCTTACCAAAAAACACTGTGTTGTAAATGAACCGACATGTCGTGGACACCTCGGAAAAATATCGTATAAGTGTGCGACCGGCCTTAGGTAACTAACAGACATTTATTGCTGATCGCAATTTTAATTATAGTAAAATCAATTTTGTTTTTGTTTGAATGAATCAATCAATTTAGTTCAGCAATAAATAAAATTTACAATTTTAATAAAATTTTTGTTATAATAGTGCGTTTTTCATAATAATTAAATACTGGTAAATAAAAACATTAACTTTCAATAACATTTGTCCAATTATTTGTTTGCTTTATTATAAATATAACGAATGATTTTTGCTTTAATTCAATTATTGTTGTTTTTGTGTTTACTGTTTACGTATTGTATCAACAGCGTAATCATAACATTAAATATTTGTGTAACACTTTCAATACGAGTTAAAAAAAACTCATAGGAAATCAAACTATCACAAACGCTCCTCTTTTTATGTTAGCTTTTAATCTCATATTGTAATTTATTTATATCTAAAAAATCCTATTTTAGTTACTCGAGGCTAGTTGAACAATACGTCTAGCCCTGCCGGTTGTTCCTAAGGGAAAACGAAGACTTTATGTTAAAGACTACTGCAGTGCTAAAATAGAATAAATGGTTCAAAGAATTTTATGTACCAGGTTTTTCTCTAGAGACGAGAATTGATATTCGTTATACCTAACCTTACTGATTAGTATTTTATTTACAAAGTTTGGGTAATAAATAATGACTTAATTTAATAAAATATTTTTAATTAATATAAGTTACGCTTTTAATAATACTATCAAAGCGACAGTTAAAACAGTAATATAATGAAAATTGCCAAATAAGAATTAGGATCACGTTCTTTAGTTTTATCTCAGACCGCAAGGGATTATTTTGACGCACCACGATCTTATATTTTCTTTTTCTTCATTTAAGGATAAAATCATAGGGGTATTTGGTTGTAGTCTAATTTGAAATATCAAAATTACTAAAATAAACAAGGTATTTATGTTAATTAATCATAAAATTGTATATTATATTGTTGTTATACCTCATTTTGATAACACTTTAGTTTCATAAAAAAGGTTCTAAACATTTCGAATTCATAAATGAATAACAAGAACTAAATAAGCAATAATCATAAAATTTAAAGAAACAGTACAGTGTAGCATTATTATTAAATATATTAAACTTACTGAACATTAACATGTCCTGCAATACGTTATTAGAAATGAAAGCGCCCATGACGACTACTCAGCCCTGCAGACCGCAACATAAAGTTCAGTAGAATGAACAAAGCAAGCAAAATGTGTTGCCTAAGTGGCTGCAAGAACATCAGCATAAATGTAAAAAATTACAACCTAGTTCTATACATAATACCTGTTAACTATTATGGAAACACTGTATTGAGCCAACCAAATTTTTAGAAAGTCGCGTTTCAAGACTATTAACCGACAGATGAAATTAACTGAAGGTGAAAAGACTAGACTTTAAATTGTTTTCAATTTTTTACATATTTCGTTTACTGTGCAGTGTTTATACTTGGTCTTGTTATTCTTCCTCCAGTTGTCTGTAATATTTCAGTCTTATTTGACTTGTTACAGTTCACTTATATACTAAACTTGTCCATCACCAGATTATGTTTAGGTTTTAGTGGTTTTCCTAAATCTTAAACCAAATGCTTTGCCAAAGCAAACCAATTTACAATTTTAACGCCTAACTGCAGATGCTGGACACAACTCCCAACTTGGACGTATCGCCTACTTCTTTATTTGGACACAACGCCAAACTTGGACACATTCTCTACTTTGTTTCGTATAATAAAACATATACTCAGTATTGGAAGTTGGGTAATTCAAAGCTGAAGAAAGCAATGTAGCCAAGTTAAAATAGTATTCAACCTTGGGACGCAATGCCCCACCGACGATTAAGCGTCTGATTACAGAAGTACGCTGTTACAGTATCTAACATAGACACGTGGCCCACTTTAATTATTGGACACAACGCCTAACTTGGACACATCGCCCAATTCGACGAACTTGGACACATTGCCCACTTTGTTATTCGAATACATTACCACACTTAAACACATTGCATATCCACGCTTAAACTACACGCCTGGGCTATGAAAGATCATCTGCGGAATTAAATCTTGGGCTGTTTTGCCAAGTAGGGCAAATAACTATTGTAACTTGAGAAACGTGCAAAGTTTGCAACCAATTTACAAGTAGTACTAAAATTAAAACCTTCTTAAAGTTTTTGTAATAAAGCATAATGAACTGCCCTCTATCTATATTGTGTAACGGTTAAAAGATTACAAAAAGATATTTACAACACGGTTTAAAATTTACTTATGAAATATTGATCAAACAATAGAAAGCGAGGGTATGTTTAAATATATTGTTTACATTTGTCGCTCTTTTTATTAAATGGACGAAGGTAACTTTGGATTTACTTACAACTTACAACGTCAGAGGTTCTTCACCATTTGCATGAGTTTTGGGGTACATACTGTGTGATAATGTGTGATGTTGTAACACGTTTACCTTGTTTTGCTCTTTAACTCAAAGATTTCCTTATACCAAAATAAGCCAATTTAAGTAAACTTATCTTAGTTCATTAGTCTTATTAAAAGCCCTTTTAATTTATAATAAACAAATTATTTCAAAATTTTAACTTCAAGTCCATATTGCGCTTAAACCAAGCTGCTTTGGAATAAGATAAGTTTACTTAAATCGGTTTATTTTGATCTAATGAATATGTGGTAGGCGTGTGTAAAGACCTTTTAAAGACACCATGTATAATGTCAATATTTAGTCGTTCGCAAAAATCTAGCCCTACCAAAATTTTTCCGAAGTTGATTGCTAATAGTAATTGGGCGATGTGTCCAAATTGGGCGTAATGTCCATAAAGCGGTTTGGGCAATGTGACCATGTTGGGAGTTGTGTCCATAAAGTGAATTGAGCAATGTTGTAACGGGATTATTTCATAAATAATTGAATAATTGAGCAATTTTCTCCCTACAGAATAGGCCGCCGTGTTTACACTAGTGCACCTGAATATGCATTCTTATATTGAAAAGTCTTTTTAGGGATTTTACCTGTTTGGAGTTGTCGGTTCCGATTTTCAACCGTAATGGGTATAGTAATAAAGCCCAAGATGTTGCACTTACGACCGTTAGCAACAGTATACAAAGAAAACTCACAAGAAAAAAGAGCATACCTGAGATTACGTAAAAGTTCCCATCCAGTCCTTCCCAAAATAGTTCTGGTAGCACCGGAATCTAAAAGACCTAAAAAAGCATGTCCGAAAATTTCTACCTTTAAATAAGGTAACTCAGTACCCTGAACGCTAGCGAAAATAAAATCCAATAAGACTCGTTGTTGTTCATTAACACCAAAAAAAGGAGAAGCAGACACAAAAGAAAGGGAATCCAAAGTTAAAGTAAAAGAAGAATCAACGACTCGGTCCGTCGACTTCGAAGTTAGTTTTCCGAACGTCGGCATTTCGTGCAGTTACGGCCATGTTCTCCGCAACCAAAGCAATTGACTACCTGAGAACAAAAACAATTAAGAGAACGATGTCGTTCCTGCTTGCAATTGCAGCACACAAGTGTTGAGAGCATTGGTGTTCGCGCAGCAGTACTCGTAGAGGATTGAACAAAATCCACTCTAGCACGAGGAAAACGTGGTGTCGACAACAACGACGAAGAAGAGTTAGAGTCCGAGATGTAAGCTAAAGAAGGTTAGAGTAATTTTACATTCTTGCGAGAAGGCGGTGGCTTATAGTTGTCCATAGACCACTTGTTGAGTTCGATCTGTCGGCTTAAAGTGATTAAATGCGAAAGACCATCCACGGAAACTAAAGCTAATGCAGCTTGATAAAATGGCGTTAAATTACGCTTAATTATTTTTATTTGTTGAGCGTTAGAAAAAGGTTCAGAGAGTTTCTGAAACAAGCTCTGCATCACAGCGACATAAACACCGATGGTTTCATCCTCCCCATAGTCCTAGATTTGATTTCCGTTAACAAACGCTCATCATAGTCTTGCGGCAAAAATTCAGATCGCAACAGTGTCTCGCCAAGAGTGCAAATGTTTTCGATTCACCCGAAATAAAAGAAGAGCTTTCCCTGATAGTATTTCAGAGCAGCAACAAAAGTTGTTGAAAAGATACTCCCTAGCTAAAGATACTTCTTCAACACGAATAAGAAAATCAGATAAAGAGACAGTACCTCACCAGCAAATGTAAGATTCCATTTAGACAGAAAATATTTTTAGAGGACGACATGGCTTGAGTAGCGGCTACAGAAGTAAAAGCATCGAGTTCATTATTAGAGTCCGATGAGGAAAGAAAAGGTGGATCATCCTCTAAAGCGGTGCTCGAAGCTTTAGGACTAGATGTCTTCAGCATTGAACCGAAAGAAATACGTTTAGATTTCTTAATCTTGACATCAAAATCGTTTTTGATAACGGCTAATCGTGTCGCATTGTTTGAGTTTCCTTAACCGTATCGGTATCAATAGAAGTTGATAAAGACAACGTCGCTCGATGCGAAGATAAAGAAAACTGACACGTTTGAACACATTAAATGTAGCATCTCCATCGAAAGTAGTTAGAGTAGCTAGAAGTTTGTTAAGGGCTAGTTCAATAGCAGCTTGATCATCAGAGAATTTAGACTCAACCGAAGCAACAGGTAAAGATTTACTTGCTTCTAGTTGTAAAGCACTACAAACAGATTTACGCAAGGAGGCAACATCGACTTCAGTATCAAAACCTCTCGAGGATAATTCAAACACTAACTCCTTCTTTAATAACCGATTGATGTCCAATTTCCAAATCGCCATATTTGCAAAAAAATAGTTAAAATCTGTGTCTTAGATTAAAAAACTAATTGTTCAGCAGCAAGAACAAATGTACAAATAGATAAATAGATAAGCACAAGAGAACCAACAAAAAATTCAGTTTAAGCAAATAAAGGCAAAGGTAACGATTACAGCATCTATCGTATACAAAAGTAATCCAAAAAGCACTAGCAAAAGAAAGCATATACCCTAAATTCTGCAACCAATTGCACCAAAATAATATAGTAATAACACAAGGTAGTCAACAGGTCAAGAATTCACAAAAGCAACAAATATAATTCTCGACAGCAAATATTTAAGTTAAGAATTGTCCTCTAATCGCAAAACACAAGGGCCCCACGTTGGGCGCCGCAAAAGCTTGTTACGGTTTATTTGTAAACAAATAAAATTAATATATAGCAGTGCTAGATGACCCCTCCGCAGCTCGTCTTAGTTGGAAGTGGTCATGGGTGGATTGAAAATCGTTCACAAAGAAGGCCTCTACACAGCTTAAAAATTTATAAGGCGCCACCTAGGATTATGTAAAAGAAATATCTCAAGCCTCTAGGTACTCATTAATACAGAAATAGACCGTACGTGCATAGAAATATTTATATTGTGTTAGCGTTCAATTTACATATACAGGGTGCCCATAATCTATCTCATAACATGGGTAACTTTCTTAATATGCAAAATAGGTAATCGGTTAAATTAGGAAAGTTGGGCAGAATTACAAGCAAAATGTTAAACTTTTAAATTTGACATATGTCTTCAACTTTTGAAATTTTGTGAAAAAACTGAAAACAGTCAATTTTTTAATGTTGTCCTGTTCCACTACTACTTACTTTAGAACTGAACTAAAAATGACATCTTATACATATTTTAGGTAGAATTCGATAAAATTACTCAAAATGTCATAACCCTCTTGATTTTCGAGATATAACACAAACTTACATTTTTTAAATGACAATCATAGTTGGCTGTGATCTTATTAAATAGCTTTTGTTTTTGCGATTTCATTGATATAAGGTTCGATATACTTTACTCTTGTATTTCTATTTAAATGCCCAAAATTGTGTTGTTGATACCATTAAGGAACAAAATGATTTACAAGTTAGTTAAACTTGAAACAAAAATTTATATTGACAATATAATACCACAAGTAGGTACTATTAATGGTTTGTAATTATGTTCTATTTCAATAATGTACAAAAGACATAAAGTTCATATTAAATGTTCGAAATGGCCCCGTTAACCAATATGCACATTTGACATCTTCTAACCATCTCTATGCACTTTTTCCAAACTGCGAGGACGAATTCTTCTAATAATCAACCTAATTCTATCTTTTAATTCTTCTACATTATTGGGTTTTTCTTTGTACACCCTGTCTTTAACGGTTCCCCACAAGAAAAATCGAGAGGTGTGATATCAGGTGTTCTTGCCGGCCAATTAATAGGACCTGAATTACCGATCCAGCTCGGAAAACGTTCGGAAAGATATTCAGAAACAGCAGGAGCACCATCATGTTGGAAATGAGTAAGATTTTGTACCACATTTAATGGCAGTTCATCTAACATGTCTTCCAAGTCATTTTGAAGAAATTCTAAATATCGCCTTCCATTTAAATGGTAATTGTAAAAGAACGGACCAATTATTCTGCTACCGAGGATGCCACACCACACATTTATTGAAAAAATATGTTGATCTCGTCTCTCAACAGTAACATGAGGGTTGTTCTCAGACCAATAGTTATTATTATGTCTATTAAATACACCGTTATTGGTAAATTTTGCCTCGTCAGTAAATAAAATTCTGCGCGAGAAATATGGATCGTTGTCAGTTTCTCTTAAAACCATCGAGCGTAATTTAATCTTCTCTCTGAGTCGGCTGGATACAAGGTGTTGCCGATATGAAATTTATACGGCTTGAATCGATTTTGTTTTAAAATTAAACGAGCTTTTTCTGTAGAAGTACCACACTCACTTGCAATTTCACGGGTAGATGTTTTTGGTTTATAATTTACATATGCCAAAACTCTTTCTTCGTCTTCTTGATTAAACTTTTGCTTAGCTTTTGGTTTCATAAATGATCCGTATAGTTTTAAATTATTTTCCAGTTTGGAAAAAGTCTTTTATCTGGTTGTCTTCTTTCCATATATCTTTGCAAATACATTTCACTGGCTTCATTACTATTTCTGTTGCTAGCATAATAACAAAAAGCATGTCGTTTCTCTCTTCATTTGAATACATTGTTTATTTTGAGAATTTTATGTTTTAAAATAAATCACCGTGAATAATACAACTTACTTATGTAAATCAAATTATTTAGTTGACGACACAGGCTTTTGTTTCAACAGGTTTTGTTTGAAGCATTTGTTTCCATAGCCTGCCTGTGTATTATTTTGCAGCTTAATTGTATCAATAAACTACTTTTAGCATTTACAAAAAATGTAAGAGTAAAGTATATCGAACCTTATATCAATGAAATCGCAAAAACAAAAGCTATTTAATAAGATCACAGCCAACTATGATTGTCATTTAAAAAATGTAAGTTTGTGTTATATCTCGAAAATCAAGAGGGTTATGACATTTTGAGTAATTTTATCGAATTCTACGTAAAATATGTATAAGATGTCATTTTTAGTTCAGTTCTAAAGTAAGTAGTAGTGGAACAGGACAACATTAAAAAAATCGACTGTTTTCAGTTTTTCACAAAATTTCAAAAAGTTGAAGACATATGTCAAATTTGAAAAAAGTTTAACATTTTGCTTGTAATTCTGCCCAACTTTCCTAATTTAACCGATTACCTATTTTGCATATTAAGAAAGTTACCCATATTATGAGATAGATTATGGGCACCCTGTATAAACACACATAGACACAACAATAGAATGAATGGCAAAATATTGTTATCAAACACTAATAATTGACGAGAGCGAGTTAAAAACACAAATATAAATTTGAGGCACAAACGCCTTCAAATAGGTTACCGTATTTGACAGTCGAGAACACCAATAAATCCCGGTAAGTGAGTCACACGATAAAATATTCTTCAAAATGTGTTAACCCTAATTACGACGAATACCGGACCGTGGCCGATTATTTAAATAAGTTCAAAGCGCACAGAATTAGTTGTACTTAAAAGATTCTCCGAGTTTATATAGTTATTTAGTAAGCGCCTAAAAAGGTACGTTGTTAAACGCTCAACCACGATACACATACATATAACGCGACAAAATTTATAATTGATATGCACAAAAAGTAACTTAGCTCGTGTAACCAGAAGTCTTCAGTGTTCGACAGTCAATCGGTAGAGATAACAGTTCTTGTATCCAAATCTAGTATTTGAGTATCAAACAAAGAAAAGGAACAGCTAACATGGACTCCAATGATAACAGTTGCTGGGCGGCACAAAGAATTAGATAAACGGCTTATCTTGAGTGGTGGCCTTGAACCGACGATGGCTTCAGGGGAAGTTGATTAACCATTTAATTATAGGTTGTTAAGTTCTGAATTTCTAAGTATCCCCTTCGATCGGTTATAATTTTTAGAGTATAACCATAGCTAAACAGCCATTGACCAATTAAAACAAAAGACCCAAAATACCAAAACAAACAAAAGGTGCCTACAATTAATAGAACCCGTAAGAACAAATATTTTATTAAAACAAAGGAAAGAAAAAAAGCTACTTACACTGGAATCGAAATCGAAAATTTATTCCGTATAGATGTAACGTTAAAAATTTGAGTTTACTACCAAGTGCAAATAAAAATGTTGAGAAGCACTGGTTGTAAATTTCTTCAGGTTTTTGGCGGTAAATTTATCACAATTAGATTCCAATATAAAAAAAAGAAAAATGTCCGCTTCGAAATTTCCAAGACATTTTAACGTTGTACAAAATCAGAAAAATCAAAATTATTACGTACAGATTTATTAAAAGTCAATTAACAAAAATTACAAGGATAAGGTGAGTTATACATTGTATTATGCTATACTAAGTGTTAGAGCATTTGCAGGTCTTACAAAAAAAAAGGCCTTATCTTTATACCTATAAAGTAGCAATTGGAGAAACGAAATCCCAAAAGAGGTCAGACATTTTACCTGTTGCCGGATTTTCTTGTAATATAAGACCAGATCAATTCTTCCGAAGTTCCTGGAATGTGTTACGTATGGTTCATGTTATTGTGTTGTCCCTAAAACAGATTGTAAATTGTTGTATTCATGTAATTAGTATTAAGTTATTACTCACCTTGTCACCAAACTGCGGCTGCATTCCGGAAAAGCACCTTGGTGTGATGTATTTGCACGCCCATTTTACGTAAGTGCTGGGCAAGCTGAAACTAAGTATTTTATGAATACATACCTGTGTTACCCTTTATTTTTTTTATTGTTATTTTATTACATTTTACCATTGTCAACAATTACATAAACTGTCCGATGAACTCATTCTGTCTTTGCTCGTTGAACTATTTATGTTCAAACTGTTATTAGAACTATTCGCGTGAAAAATTACATTGAAACTACTGCAGCTGCCGGGTTGCGTATTACCATTTTGTTCAGAAGCAACTAATACTTAGTAGAGGCGCATAATTTGTGTAGTCTCTTAATTTTGTCGTTTCGGTTACCATTCTTTCTTTCACCCCTAATGCAACGTTTAAATGCATAAGGATTGTTTTAAATTTTGCGTTGTATAGAATGGGAAGATTTTACTTCAATCGCTATTACAAAGCACATATCCAATTGTTCAACCCTTAGACAGCACTTTCCATGTACACCTTTTCAAAATGGAGATTTAAACGGAAAAACGTATAATTTTTGCGAGCAAACAAGATGTACCTTTTGCAAATACACGAGTACCAAAAGTTGGGCGTTGTGTCCAATAATAAAAGTGGGTAATTGGTCCATGTTAGATACTGTGA
Organism: Abscondita cerata; assembly: GCA_030710515.1. Classification (NCBI taxonomy): domain Eukaryota; kingdom Metazoa; phylum Arthropoda; class Insecta; order Coleoptera; family Lampyridae; genus Abscondita; species Abscondita cerata. The sequence continues at coordinate 1,186,147 of JALBCR010000146.1, forward strand.
CAGCGTACTTTCGTAATCAGACGATTAAGTTGGACATTGTGTCCAAATAACAAAGTAGGCGATGTGTCAAATTTGGGCCTAGCGTCCAAGTTGACCGTTGTGTCCAAATAAAGAAATGGGCGATAAATCCAAATTAGGCGTTTTGTCTAGCATCTGCAGTTGGGCGTTATGTCCAAGATGGCACCCGCAACTGCAAAAAATTGGGCGTTGTGTTTAGTGGGCGAAGTGTCCAGACCCCAAATAATTCAGTAATATTGTAAGAGACAAAATAAAGTTAGTGTTTCTTTTAATTCATTGCATAAATAAATAAAAATAATAAAAAGAAAATGAGGTAATAGATGGACATACTCGTACTAGTAAAGATTTCATAATTACACAAGAGTTTAAGACCACATTTTGAAAGATAAATTAAATGAATATAAATTCATATAATTAAACTACATCATCGCATTTAATGGGTAAATCGTAGGGTCGTTTCAAAGTCTTAATAACTGCAATATTTTGCTAATTTCTTACTTAACTTAGTATGCAACCAACAATATAGTAATGGAAAAATTAAATATTTTGTTTTTCAACAAAGGTTACTTGGGTGTTACACTCAACAAGTTTGTTTATAAATTTGAAATGAACTATGCGAAGCTTTAATTAAGTTGAACTATACATTTCAATATTATTTAATATTTCCTGAAATAAAATACCTAACATTAATATATTAAAAACATACAAAATAACAGATCCTTTATAAAAAAAAATTCGATCTATATGGTAAAGTTTGTATCTTGAAAATTTTTAGTTTTTTTCAGCCTATTAATAGTATTGGTGTTATCGCAATTTTGCAATAACAGCAAAATAAACGTTTGAAAAGATATTAATTTCCTGCCAACACATCTATACAGTCAATAACCTTGAAGTGGCATTATCGAGTAATGAAATATGAGTAAAAACAGTAGAATTTATAAAGAAACGTTTGTTGAATGTCGTGGTAACGATATTGTCAATTTTCGAGCTTGTTTGTAGCGTCTAAGAATTTGTGAATAATCCATGCAATATCCGCCCCATTTTCTTATATGGTACTACAAAAGACAATATTCTTTGTGCTATACGAGAGTCTCTTAAAGTTATAACATAGAGAAAACAGTAAAAAAACTTGATCTCAAGCGGAAAATAACGGTGGTTATATTACAAATTTATACTGTGAAGTGGCTCGACATTAGAAACAGTAATATTCTCTTATAAATACGCGAAGTGCATGAAAAATAGTTCTTGATATATGACGTAAAGTCCTGTAGGAATAAGAATAGTCGTCGGATAAAACGTTTTGATCTTTAGATTACGTTAAATGTATCACGTCGATGTCGTTTAAAAATGACATTATCGCAAACCGCCTTCTCGCATTTTCTTCTGCTCGTAGAAAATTTTGACTGATGACACGTTTACCGCACTTGTCTTTACTCTTGTTACTTTAAATGAGATACTCGTTTTAGATATGTAAATTTGTATCGTTTTACCTAAAACGTCTTCCTCATTCACGTTTTGTATTTTTAAATTTTCTGCACATAATTTTTTACTATAAACGGTTAAGATAGGTATATGTTTTTTGAACGACATTTTTCTTAGCTGCTGTATAAACAACGATTTTTTGTAGTTATCATTTTGTTACATAAGTCAATAACCTACAAAAGACGCTTTAATGTCAGTAACAGGTATTTAAAACGTAACAGAAGATAATTACGTTTCTATAAAGTTTATTTTAGCTACTTCTAGGTTATAACGAGGGCATTACTTAATAAATTATTGTTATTTTAATAAAGCATGCGTTAAAGAATAAAACCGTGTTCAAAATTGAAAAGTAAACAATTACTATTATTATTAACCAATTTCTGTAGATAACGATGCCGGACAACCAAGCACCTAACACCCAATAATATCAATAAAAATGTAAAAACGCGTATCTTTGTCTGTTGTAATTTCTGTTTTCAAACGCAACCTTTAGTTTTGCTGTAGATCGGATGTTCCTGTGATAGGCTTTTATGCACTCCTTGTGATTTACACTTCACTCATGTTTATAATAAGTAACTAATAAAATGTATGCTTTATTAAAATCAATTGGCAAAAACTAGCTGAAATCAACGTTGAATAAAACTATTACAATAAAGTAAGTAATATGACGAAAACAATAAAAAATTCTCTGCAAACAAAATATTAAAAATAATTTTTTCTTATAAAACATAACCTAAAATAAAAAAAAAAAACATACCATTGTTTTGCTGCTATAAAATAGTAAGTTTTTAACAAGAATTTGATCTTTATATACTTCATATAGACGTTTTCACAGCAACTACGTGGATTTTTATTCTGTCTTCATAAGATGTCGATGTAAACGCAAATGTTATTGGAAACTGACTGGTAATAAACAAAATGTCAATTCCTTTTGACTTTATTCCATGTTAACGTTGTACTCTATAGAGATGCACATAAAATAAACTACATAATTTCCATCTCAACAAACACGATACGTATTTATTACGTTTATATATATGAATGTTTTCTTCAATACTTTGAATTCTAACCTAAACTTTGTATCAGCTGACTACTTTGTTATAAACATTACCAAATTAAAAAACCCAAGACTTACCCAGCCTGGTTCTTTATTCAAACAAACGTTAGCTGTTATATAAGTTAGCGGGATTCCAGCGTGCAAATATTTCGTATTTTCAATTTTAGTTACTCAATTATGCCATTACTTCCATACAGGGTTTATTGAACTTTAGTGAAAGTTGATTGGCATCTAAACTTGAAATTATTACTCATACATTACATAGAATAAGTTATTTGATGAGCTCCTATTTTAAAAATCATAAGCAGTTAAAATACGTCTTTACAGTCTTTTTTATCTTGGGCTATAAGGTTTTACATAGTAATAGTATTTGTAAATTTTGGAAAATATGTTGTGGAAAAACAATTAAACTAGGAATAGGCCGGGAAAAACCAAAAATATCAAAGACGAAAAACACAAACAAATAGAAAAAAACAGGAACAAAACTTGTAAAAACTGCTAAAAAATTGGGATATAAACGTTCCGTGTACAATTAAACAAAATAAACCGATCCACCGATCAATCCCATTGAGTTTACAAAAGTCTTTACTTTTACCTCATTACAAACACATACCAAAGGCACAACGAGGCACATACCACTCTTTTGATAATAATTTGAAAACTAACCTCAGTTTATTTCTGTATTTCATACAACAGATGTGTATCTAGTAAATAATTAACCATTTAGTTTATGTCACGGTATACTTGCACATACTCTATTAACTGTAATTAAAGATAAAATATCCCAACTACAATATAAAAGATAAAAGGTACCTATTTACTGTTAGTTTTCGTTTTGGTACACTTATTGTCTGTTAGATTTACAAACCCTTTTGCTATAAGCTATTACTATTACCATTATTATGATTATTATATCGTAATAGATAATAAAATTTGGCAACTACGTAATTAACTCTTGCGTCATTTTTAACACAACTGATCACTTGATGCATTTTTGTCCTCCGGCTTTTTTTCCGTCGGATTTTTTTCCGTCGACTTTTCTTTCTGCGGTTTTTTTTACCCGGCTTTTTTCCACGGATTTTTTGCCAGTTTTTGTGGCTTCTTTTTATCGGATTTTATTCCCCGGCTTTTTCCTATAGCATTATATTCCGCCTACCAGTATTTGTACAACAAGTGATAAAAGCTATACTTTTTTGCACAAGTTTGCAATTTGATTAATGAAGGCAAAGCAAAATAATGAAAAAAATGTCTCCACCAAGTTATTTTTCATACTGTCAAATAAAAAATAATTCAAAAGATAAAAAATGTATGTAACAGAAGGTGCAGTAATTCGCATAGTTTATGACAAAAATTCCAGGGAGATAGATCATTGTTTTGAATTGTATTTAAATCGTATTGTATTGTATTTTTAATGGTAAATATTAAAACAAAAATTATCTTAATTCGTTCTTAACATTCCATATGTCTATTTTCTAAAACTATGTTCTACTGAACAATTTGAGATAGGGAACATAGGGGTCCGATAATTCAGCTTAAAGAGATATGGGACTAAACTTGTCTAGTGGTCCGATAATTCAGTTTAAAGAGATATGGGACTAAACTTGTCTATCACATTACTGATAGCTTTTTTATTTACATTAGTCACAGTTAACTTACAAATACCATCATTGATACAGTTAACGTAACTTATAAGAGTTGCTCAAAGTGACGGCCACCAACCTCAATGCAAGCTTGACATCGGCATACAAGATTCTGAATAGCACTGAGTAATAAATGGGTCTGTTGTTGATTCAGAGCATGTTCTGTCATGGGACAAGACAGAACCAACCTTATGAGTACAGAAAACCTGCATCATGACGTCATAGTACAAATAAACAGACAATCTGATAGAGAAGTTTACTTCCATATCTCTTTAAACTGAATTATCGGACTCTAGGTTCCCTACCTCAAATTGTTCAGCAGAACATCCCCTATATCCTGTTTAATTTTTGCAGGCTTTTACTGAAACACCCTGTATATATACATATTATGCACTATGTTCGATTTAGTCAGAGTTTTAATATTTTAAGTGCATCTTAAAAACGATATGCATTTAAACTTGTATGAAGTTTTCGATATGCTTCTGATGGTCTTATTCACTATGTTACATAAATAATTATGAAAAATGATAAAATTACATATCTACTCAAATGGTAAAATGTTCTCAACAAACAACATATTTCGATGGTTTGAAATTGTTTAAATGAAAGAAAATATTGAATTTCAATTTGAGACTCTCTAATTTGTTTAAATTTTATCTTAGAAGCTTGAGTTCGTTAAATAAAACTTGGTTTATACAATAACAAATTTTAATCGAAACAAAATGACATATTTTACAAATAAAATGCAAAACTTACTGTTAACGGTTTGATTACGATGCGTGCACGAAAATTTAACTAGGACTAATACATTCTTTTATATGCAAAATACACCATAAATTTACAATTTTAATAAACCGACCTTTATGCGTTCGATGATATCATTCCCATCATTCATAACGGTTTACTTCTATCGTTGATGGCGGCATTTGCAATGTAATTATATCGATTCTATTAATGATCGACCCCCATCACCCTCAATTCTTATCACCATTTCTATATGTTCACTCTTCGACACCCTCTTTATCATTTACCACCACTTAACTCTTGAGTTTTTTATCGTTACTTCTTACCTTTAACCTTTAAACATTGCTACAGAAAATTTTACCTTCGCAAGCTGTCAGTAATATTGTAAGAGTCTTTAAAAACAATAAATGTAGTGGTAAAAAAGCTGAAAACAAAGATTGACAATTTTATTTTGTACAAATGTGGAAGGTGATAAAGGAAAATCGATTAATCATTGGAAAAAGTAAACCCCTAGATGCTTTAAAAGCTCTCATATCAACAAATTGCTTTTGAGAATGGGTATCTAATAAAAGCTTAGATAACGGTCGAGATTATGACTTTCCGGCTAATAAAATTTGATGAAGAAATGAAAAAAGAAAATAGAAAAGTCTTATCATTTTTGGATAATGCCACGTCTCATCCCAAAGTAACTCTTAAAAATGTGAACATTTTTCTACCTCAAACACCACATCCCATTGCCAGCCACTGGATCTAGGAATTATCCAAAACTTTTAAGATGGCTTACAAGAAGTTTTTAATCAAAAGGCTACTAACATTTACAAATACCGAAAGTCCTTTTGAAGATGCGAAAAAAAGTATCAATTTAACCAGCGCTTTATTTATTTATTCTTAGATATTTCACGCTGATTCTTACAGCTGATCTTGAGGGAAATTGTTGTAAATTTTTATACGGTATTAAGTGAATGTTTTGAAAATTTTGTCACTACATTAGTAATTTGTAAGCCACGAGGAACATAATTTAATAAAAAGGTTGTCCGTAGGGCCTATCACGAACTTAGAACCTATAACCTATGTTATTTTTTATAGAGCAAAGATGCATAAGAAATCTAAAGAAAAGTAGGGAAGTACCGGAATTACGAGGTTCCCGATTTACTGGAAGCTGCCCGATTGCTTCAGACACCATGTGTTCCATGGAGCACACTGAAAGATTTTTTGAAAAGAAATGAAGTTGCCGAAGACAACAATAACCAGCAGGTAGCTAAACTAGGTAGACCATTTGCATTACCGGCAAATCTGGAGGTTCAATTGTTTGATTATATAATCAAAATGCAAGAACTGGGGTTTGGATTGACCGTTGATATGATAAGAAAAACGGCATACAACCTGGCAAAACATACAGGACGCAAAAATTTTTTTGGCCCCCCGAGATACAGACATAGCCAGTAGGTGGTGGTGGACACATTATAAACAACGCTACAATCTGTCCCTTTGCGTACCAAAAAATTTAGCAGCGTACCGTGCATCTATGGCAAACCCTAAAATAATAAAGGATTTTTTCAAAACTAGAGGATTTCCTTAACGAGATTGGACTAAAAGATATGCCAAACAGACTATGGAATTGCAATGAAACAAGACTCAGCTATGTTGTTAAGCCGAAGAGAATTGTAACTTCTGTGGGAAAGCGATATATTTACAAAAGGGCATACGCAGATAGAGGGGAATCACAAACGCTTATGGGTTGTATCTGTGCAAATGGGACATGGATTCCACCAATGATCATCTTTAAGGGTGTTTGCTGGAACGACTCTTTAAAGAACGACTGTCTCCCCAATACAATGGTGAAACTGTCTCCTAAGGGCTGGATAAACAGCGACCTGTTTTTAGAATGGTTTCGTTTTTTTATCAACTCAATCCCTTCAGAACGCCCAGTAATTCTGTTTATGGATTCACATGCATCTCATATTAACCCCGAAGTTATTTCACTTGCAAGCGATAACCAAACCTACTTGTTCACATATCCGGCCCATACCAGCCATCTTTTGCAGCTACTGGACGTTGGAGTATACAAGTCACTAAAATCTAATTGGCAGCAACGCATAGATCAATACATGAGGGAACACTCTGAGAAGCCTAACAGAACTAATTTCCACACCATACTAAATCCAGCATTCATATTGAGTTTCCGCAAAGATAATATTCAGAATGCTTTTAGAAAGACCGGCATCTATCCTTTTAATAGAAATGCCGTTGCTGTAGAAGCGATTGCTCCATCTTTGTATACTGCCAACAACAATAATACCCAAGATCATCCGGTTCCAGAACCTGAACTTAGACATCTACTGCCTACTCCCCAACCAACGACGTCTGCAGCTACTGGACCTATTAGAAAGAAGAGGGATTCTAGAGCGAAGTGCTTGAATCTTGGACCTGAACCATTTTCATCGCAACCTTCTGCTGCAAGTGATGTTTCCTCCTTGAGCAAAAAGAAGAAACCCAAGAACCAGACCGTATCTGATTCATCACAGCCTTCTACATCAGGGAAAAAGAAACTTGATGATGATGGGAATGTGGAGTTTGTGGGGGAGCTATTCTGCTTACCATAAACAGAAGAACGGGGCACAGTGGATCCAGTGCTCTTACTGTTTGGTCCCTTACCACGTCAACTGCCAACCGTCAGATTCTGATGGGAAAGAACTATTTATGTGTGATATGTGCGGAGGAAAAGATACTGATGAATCTGATGATTAAACTAACTCTGTATATTAATATTTACAATATAAAGTCATTATTTTGGACTTAAATACACTATCACGAAGTTACCTCTGCTTATCACGGATATACCTAACAGAACGTCATGTTATTTATGTATTTATTGACATATGACTTATCAGTTGTTCATACTTTATTAGTTTATATGTTAAGCATTGGCATTTCCTACAGTGAATTTACAAAAAAAATCCCTTGCACCATCTAGGAGTTATAACAAAATTTTAAAAAATATCACGGACATACCTTACTTGACCCTACTCTATATCGAACCGTATTACATTCCATTCTTAAAAGATTTTAATAAACAACGCATAGAAATGAATTTTTTCCCTCCCAATAACGGCCATATACCGGTGAGTTTTGCAGCAAATTTTAGTGATCGCTATTTAGAGGTTTTACTGTACTTTACTGCCGATGATTCTGTACTTTAGTGACGATTTCGGAAAAAAATGTTTAATGCTAAACAACCCAAGTGCACTTTTTTTCAAAAAACATTTAAAACACAAAATTTTTAGGACGGTTTTTTGCAATTTTTTAATCGTTCTACAGAGTTAATTAAATTGTTTACTTAATATAAAATGTACCTTCAAAATAATTTTTAAAACTCAAAGAACTTTAAAAACTTTTATTTCACAATAAATTTTTTACTATTTAAGTGATTTCAGCTCTAACTCCTTCGGTATTACTTCAATTAAGAAACAGGAATAAAATATTTTGTAATGTAAAATGGTAGTATTTGATTTAATTCCATAACAAGAGCGAAAATATTCTCGTACAGTGTTATAGAATCTAACTAATCCGTAATTGACAATTGACTAAGAATGTTACTATTCCTAAATAAGAGTAGAAACAATACTCATATCCATTCAAATTGTTTTTTAACATAGTTCATAAAAATGTTGTAATATAAACTGTAGATTACTTTTTTATTGTAAGAACATATATTCAAAAAAATTAAGCAACTTTGTCGATAGGTATGTAAAAGCAGTTACATAAGTCGATCCTTCGTTAATTATAGCCAACATAAGTGTTAAGAACTTGCAGCAGGCGATTTGAGATTTTTAATTTTGCTAACACTTATGTTGGCTATGATTATCGAAGGATCGACTTATGTAACGCTTTTATCATACCTGTCGACAAAGTTGCTTAATTTATATACCTAATTTATTTCAATTTGCATTTTATTCAATTTTAAAGTTGTATATAGTTAAAGTAAATAAATAATAAATATTATACAGATAACTAACCAAATTTGTTGCATGTTAAGAACGTGGTGAATCTTGTAAAGTTTATTGCACGTTGCACTTTAACTCAACATATAAATCTAGTAGAATTTAATATATGCATGATAAACAGGAAAGTATACATCACGTGACTTAAGAACTACAAAATAAAGATAGTGTTGAGAAGTAGTTTAATAAAATGCCAACACTAACCTTAGTTTGTTGAAGTACATGAAGTTAAACTAAGGCAGAGCTTTTAAAAGTCTATTCCTACGTGCCGTCGATTCCCACGAGACAACTCAATACCTCTTGATGAATAGGCCGTGTCTTTAAGACTCAATTTAAATGCATTCGTTGGCTTCATTGCTTCAAGATGCGCAAAGTCTTTATCAGATGTACTTAAAACGTTTGATTTAAATTAAATAAGAGATTTTATATTGGAGTTCAAAGTTTTAAAGGTTAACTATAAAATAGATTATATTCAATATTTTTAATTCATTTTTATCATGTGCGAACATATATAAAGTATTATAACAATATTGTGTTTATATTTATTATACCTTTACGGAGTTTTTTCCGTGAACCATGAAACTTTCGTCAGATTCTTCGACGATTGTTGATTTCTTGATCGTTGTTGGTTTACAACAAATCTGCCGGTGTTTTGTTCGTCGGGGTGCTAAAAAATTTAAAAATTAGTGACGTCTCGGTTTAGATATTATCGTTTCTTACGTAAACTCTTTGTTTGTTTTGTTGATTGTAATATCCTTGTTTTCCTTGTTCTTGAGAATCCTGTGGGTTGCCTAGGTGTTGTATATATTGGTTACCGCGCTGGTTGTAGTCGTTCAATGATTTATGATAGTCTATAGGCTGGACTTGTCCTTGTTGATGTTGTCTTTGTTGGTAATTACTTTGTTGGTATTCACCTTGTTGATGTTGTCCTTGTTGATATTGTCCGTGATGTTGACCTTGTTGATGTTGACCTTGTTGATGCTGACCTTGTTGATGTTGACCTTGTTGATGTTGACCTTGTTCATATTGACCTTGTTGATGGTGACCTTGTTGTTGTTGACCTGGTCGATATTGACCTTGTTGATGTCCACCTTGTTGATGTTGACCTGGTTGATATTGACCTTGTTGATAATGACCTTGTTGGTACGGTACTTGTTGGTGTTGGCTTTGTTGATGATGTTGATTTTGATGATGCTGCCATTGTTGACTTAACCATGATTGTTGATTTTCACCTTGTTGACGTTGTTCATCTTGATTATCATGTACTGGTTGCCATGATGGATATTGTTGACCTTCTTGATTTTGTTGTTGGTCACCTGATTGTACACCACTTCCTCTGAAAATAGGTTTTACTTTTTGTTCCAAAAGATCTTTCAGATATTTCTGTTGTTTTTGTACTGCTTCAGATAAATATTGTTGGCCTTGAGCAAAATGACGACTTATTCCAGATTTAACGCCATGCTGATGTTGTTGTTCGCTATTTGACATTTGATTGTTTTGCATTTGTTCATTTTGATTTGGACCATATTGATTTCCTTGTGCTTGCTGATCATAAGAGTTCTGGTTATCGTAAGAATTTTCATGATCTTTACTTGATAGTAATTGTTTAAACTTCCCTCATAATTATTTCTGTAAGCACTAGCAAACTGAAATACAATTTTTAAATAATAATAATAATAATAATAAAGGTATTCAACAAAGGAACTATTACTTACGGTTGCCAAAGCGATCACAACTAAGAAAGACTTCATGGTGAATGTTGAATGTACCGTCGCAATTTCCCATTTTATAGGAGCAACATGTTAGATTAATATAGAAACATTATCGGAAATTTATGAAAATCAGCATAATGTGACACTATCGTAAATGTTAATAGTCCACACGTGGATTATTTTTAAATTATACAAAATACATTCTGCTTAATTTGTACTAATAGTAGTTAACGCATTAATATTTAACCGCTACATTTTTTTATATACAATAAATAATTTAAAGTGTGACAAATTGATTTCTTTGAATACTATAAAGGGTTTACAATGATATTACTGTTTTTCTTTTTGGTTCAATAATAAAGTTACAATTCAAGTGGGTCGTGTAGACAAATTCTCAAAAAAATTACGAAAAAGACTTTAATTTGAAATAGATGGATTAAAGTGTGAAAGTAAACAATATAACGTAAAATCTCCTTAAATGATTTTGATACAATTTGTATATGTAAGCTTTTGAATAACAAAAATCTTAGATTTTGAGGTGTCAGTTAAACGAAATCAACAATCTGACATGCTATTCAAAAAGTTTGGCAAACAATTTAAATTAATTTAGAAAATGAAAAGGGACATGAGTTAAAACAAATTTAACTAATTATCAACACGAGGTTATTTTTATGAAATACAGCAAATTCAGCGCGTAGTTGTTAAAACGTGTCCGTAAAATTTTTTAAACGTTTATCTTGTTTTCGAAAATTGATAATTATAGTGGAATTAGTTTATTGAAAGTTGTTAATTCATTAACATTACTTTTCAGTTACCTACGTTAAATATAAATAAGTAAGTGAGTGATAGCACTTCCTCGTATCGAATTCAATGCATATGATAAATCAAAAAATGTTGCCAAAAGATGGGATACCAAGGTACTTATATTTTAAAATATTTTTATATTAAATCATTATTTTGCATTGTAATGGTACAAAACCTTTTCATTAAATTAAAACTTTCTCAACGTTTTTAGGGGGAATGTAACTCGTTTGGTATCTGTAGAATGATGAGTTACAAATATTCAAGATTTAGGGTTTTTGAAATTAAATGATTCGACGTGAGGTTACTGAGATATTTAAATAAATAGGAAAACATTGATTTTTTCTTAAAAAACGAATTTTGATTTTTTGAAATTTTTTGTGCCATCTTCTTCACTTATCGGTTATAAGAACGCAATTTCGGCAACGGCCGAATTTAATTTTGCTCTATCTCGAACGATTTTGGGTCGTGTTTGAGTGAAATGTTCGGTTTTTTAACATTTTTTGAGTCTGCTAAATCTCCTTTCAGCGTTAGAGGAGTGCGATGTACGCATTTCGTTTGGCAAATGGTTTCGGTAACTCTCCACTTTCTTCTTAGTGGGATGCGTACATAGTTGTATTACAAATAAGATAAAACAGAATAAAGAAAGGCATAATAGGAGTGATAAAAGAAATAGTAGCAATATGTATGACAAAAGTAAGGTGGAAGTTAGAGTATAAATTCTAAACAAGAAAGCAGGGATGTCATTTAAGTTTAACATTGTTCTCAATATATACAGTATGTCTATTTAGTGTGTATTTGTTCGATTATAGGTTTTCACACTACTTGCACGAAAAAGTGTAAGCAGGCTTTCCAAAAAGACTAAAAGTTGCACATTTTAAAAATATTGTCATATATACAAGGTGATTAAGAAAAACGTAGTTAACCAACGTTGATTTTTTAAATGAAACAATCTGAATATTTTTACACCATCGAATAACTCGTAAAATTTTGCGTACATTTGTCCTATAATTCATATCCCTAGCTTCAGCGGTTTTCAAATTATTCGTATTATTTCAAAAATTTAATAGATATACGGCATCAAAGAAATTAGTGTGCTGTGGAAGTTATCGTACAGATAAAATGTATTTTGTGAGGTCTCTGAGTACGGCCTTAATAAGAATCATTTTCAATAACCAAAATATTGTACAGGGTGTCCGAAAAATTTGGATCAAACTTTGGCATCACAAATACCTGTAAACTCAATTTTTCAAATGAAAACCTCTATTTTTTATGTCACTAGTGAATTGACTACGTATTTCTAAATCACCTCTATATATAAAAATATTTTTAAAGTGTGTCAACTTTTAGTCCATTTGGGAATACACTTTTTCGGACAAGTAGTCTGAAAGTCTATTATCGAACAATTTACACACCAAATGGACACACTGTATATAAAGGATGTGAAAGATACAGAAACGACAGATAGGAGAAACAAAGATACGAAGAAACATGGTATATGCAGACGATATTGCAATTTATACAAAAATAGGAAAGCGTGAAAAAAGTAATAAAGGTTTTGAAGAAGTACTTAGAGACAAAAAGCCAGAGCCAAATATAAGAAAAACGAGAATTATCGAGTTTAAAAGAAAAAAAGGAGAGAAAAAGAAATGAAATAGTGGAGGGGAATGGAAGAGATAGAAAAAGTGAATAAATTTAGGTATCTGCGATACACCATCAAATGTGATAACAAATCAAATAAATGAATTACAATAACGCAAAGAGGCAGAATGTTAGGACCAGTATGAAAAATTAAAAAAGGATATTTGAAAAAGACATAGTTAAAAGAAAGTTATTGTCTGAAAGACAATTTAAAAGCCTGTTACGGTCATTTTATGCATATTGTATAAAATTTGGTCGATGTCATGGTTTTCTAATTGTTTTTTAACTCTATCTCGACGCCAATAAGTGGCGTTTGATGTTATTTCTGACCATTTTATTACAATCGCTTTTGATTGACTGGTGGGATAAACGTACCATTGGGCACTTTCATAATTCATAATAATTTAGAAGCTATTTTCTACTTCGATGAGGACAAATTGACGGGCATTTTGCTTATTCAACACGTTCATTGTAAGTTTGAAATCTTACCCCCCTAATACAATGTGGTGACCGACCTTTTTTTGTTTTACTTTATTTTAGATCTAAGTTCTGATATAAATCAAAGTTCCAATATAAATCTACGTAATGATATAAATTCAATTACGGATAAAAATCAAACAGCTAAATACGGGTGTTTTCTGCTTGTACCAACATCGAACACGGCCGATGCAGAAGGTCCTTTCCTTTCCCCTTTTAAAAGTAAAACGTACACCTTAGATGTTTAGACAAGCCACCTGTAAGCTCTTTTTAATTTACTGCGACGTGTTAACAACTGATGCTGGAACTTTTAAGGTACTGTAATTTACTTTCAATCTTTGTGTTCTGTCAAAGTTCATTTTACTTTCAATACGCCGAACGATCCACACGTGCGCTGATAGTGTATCCGTAGTTGCGACCGATTCACCAAGATAATTTCTCGCAGTCTTTAAATAACGCACTAGGGTGTTTCAAAGGGTTTTGGGCGCCCAAACAAAATGTTGGGTTCGGTTGCGTAATTATAACGATATCTGTACACGCAAGGAGTACCAAACTCTCTTTATTGTTATCTTATTTACTAATGGTTTTGTGTGTCTTGTAAAATAAAAACAATACGCTCTAGTTACAATAAAATTTATGCCGTATCGTAGTCAACTTCAGTGTTTTAATTAATATTGTCTTCTTCTTCTTCTTTACATGCCATCTTTGCTGCGAAGGTTGGCAATTATCAGTGCTATACGTACTCGTGACACACCCGACCGAAACAGTTGATTTGTGGTGCACCAGAACTAGTCACGTAAGTTTCGCAACCATGAGTGACGCCTTCTTCCTACACTTCTCTTCCCTTGAATTTTTCCTTGTAATATCAGTTGGAGTAGGTTGTACTTTTCTCCCCTCATGACGTGTCCTAGGTACTAAAGTTTACGCTTTTTACCGTAATGATAATTTCCTTTCCTTTTTTACTCTTTTCATAATTTCCATGTTGGTTACTCTATCGGTCCATTTTACCCTCAGTATTCTACGGTACAACCACATTTCGAATGCCTCTAGTTTTCTTGTGTCCAGTTTCTTCAGAGTCCAAGCCTCTACACCATAATACAGCACCGACAACACATAGCATCGCACCATCCTGATTTTGACATCCAAGCTGAGATCGCTGCCACAGAGCACTCTTTTCATTTTCATAAATGTTGTTCTCGCCTGTCCTATTCTAGTTTTAATTTCTTCAGAACAGTCGTTATTTTTATTTATAATTGTCCCTAAGTATTTATAACTGTCTACTTTTTCTATGGAGTGATTATTTATATGAATTTGTGAATTGTTTTGTGCTGCTTTGGATATTATCATGAATTTTGTCTTTTTAACGTTTAGTGACAGTCCGAACTCTTCGCTTGATGTATTAACTTTATCTACCAATATCTGTAAATCGTTCAGGTTGGTAGCTATCAGGATCGTATCATCCGCATATCTTATATTATTGATAGGCACTCCATTAATTTTAAGTCCTTTCGTTTCATCGTCTAATGCTCTCTTCATTATTTCCTCTGAATAGAGGTTAAATAACATCGGTGATAGCACACACCCCTGCCTGACGCCTCGACGGATTTCTATTTCTTCGGTGTTATTTCCTTCTACTTTCACCACAGCTTTCTGATTAAAATAAAGATTCATGATAATTTTTATATCTCTGGTGTGTTCTTTTCTTTAAGAAGCTGGATAAGTTGTTCGTGTCGGACCCTGTCGAAGGCTTTGTTGTAATCAATAAAACATATATAAAGGTCTTGATTCATATCCATACATCGTTGGGCGAGAACGTTCAAGGCAAATAGTGCTTCTCTTGTGCCTAAGCCATCTCGAAAACCGAATTGAGTCCCACTGATATCTCGTTCCAATATTTTAAAGATCCTGTGATGAATTACCTTCAGAAATATTTTTAGCGTATGACTCATCAGACTGATTGTTCGGAAGTCTGTGCATTGCCTCGCATTATATTTTTCGATAGTGACGAACTCCGACAGCAACCATTCCCTGGGGATAATACCTGTTTTGTATATGGTGTTGAATAGATCTGTTAAACTATGTATGTTTTCCTCTTCTATCAATTTGAGAATTTCAGAGGGTAACTCATCAGGCCCTGAGGCTTTTCCATCCTTTGTGGTGTTTATAGCATGGATGATCTCTTCTTTAGTTATCTCCGGTCCACTGGCTTCTCGTTCTGTTTCTATTCTGTTTATATTTCTCTCATCATCGAATAAATTTATTATGTAATTCTTCCATGTTCTTAAATTTTCTTCCATTTCCATAATAATTTTGCCATTCTGGTCAGTGAGTATTGACGGTTGTCTTTTTTCTGCAACCCTGCAAGTTCTTTTACTTTTTGTGCAGATTGAAGTTGTCGTGCTTTTCTTGTAGGGCTTCTATTTCGTCGCATTTGCTTTTGTAGAACACCTCTTTTGCTTCTCTTATTTTTGATTGGATTTCTTTTGAATATTCTTATATGCATCGTTGTTGTCTTTTACATCCCGTCGTTTGTTCATCAAATTCAAAATTTCTGAAGTCATCCATTCCTGTTTTTCCCTATTTTCTGTTTTGTCAGAATAGTCTTGCTGGGTTCAATTAGTGCATTTTTAAATCTTCCCATTGTTTGTTCGCGTCTTTGTCCGTTTTTTGACTGTTTTTGAGGGCTTTGAGGTTGTCGTTGATCTTATTTTGCAGCTTTTGTCTTATTTCTTGACTTTTTAGACCCGAAACGTCTATACGATTTGCTGCTGGCATTACTCGTTGTTTTTAAGTGTTATTAAAAACCGGGCTACTAAGGGATTATGATCCGATGAGACATCTGCCCCTGGGTAGGTCTTTACTGATTTGATTACATTTCTATATCTGTGGTTTATCAAGATGTAATCAATTTGATTCCTGACTGTATTTTGTTTATTGTCTTGCGGAGATTTCCAAGTGTAGAGACGACGGTTTGGAAGCTTGAAGAACGTATTCGATATAATAAAATCGTTCTCTTGACAAAATTGTAGCAGTCTATCGCCTCTTTTGTTTCTCTTCCCCAGTCCATATTCTCTTACATATCTGTCAAATCTACCCTTGCCAATCTTGGCATTGAAGTCTCCTAATACTAGTGTTATGTCCCTTGATTTTAGAGATTGCATGATGTTATTAAGTTCGTCGTAGAATTCCTCAATGTCTTCATCGGATTTATCTGCTGTAGGGGCGTATGTCTGAATTATATTTAATTTACAATGTTTCGTCTGAAGTTGAAGTAACATGACTCGGTCTGATATAGGGGTAAAGTTTATTACTGATTTATTGATTTCTCTGAATACCACGATCGCAACTCCATATCTATGGTGGTTGTCATCACTTCCTGAATAATAAATGGTGCCGTTGGCTGTTGATTGTTGTCCAGAATTCGGCCATCTTGTGTCACTGATTCCTAGGATACTTAGATCTAACCTTTGCATCTCCTGGATAACATTTTTCCAGGTTCATACAAACTCCGTACATTCCATGTACCAATTCTCATTCTTAATTTATTGTTAGTTTTCTTTTAGTTTCATTCTTAACACAGGGATTTTGTTGGATGACGACCTGAGAAGCCCTGGTGTCTTGAGATATACCTCTCCTGCCGGCTCTTAGTTTCCCTCCATGATCAGTATTAAAAATATTCTTGTTTTGCACTATCATGATGATTGTACTAGAGATATCTATTTTGATCTTTAATGCAGTGGTTTCTCCTTGCCTTCTGCATCCTTATGCCGTTGACCATTTCCTGGTCCCTCCGCCTTCGAGACCGATTTCTCGGCCTCAGGACAAAAGGTGCCCTTTCCACTTACCAGCTCATCCGCCCGAAGCCGTTGGCCAGTAAGTGAGGATTGCTTATCCCGGCAATCACTCGGTCCCTATCTGCGTTAGCCATCGAATTGATGTTTCCGCCTTTTACCACGCGGAGGTGCAGATTCGGATTTTTCCTTCATCGAGATTAAGACCTTTCGGCATTTCTTAACCTCTCTGGAGCTTTATAAGGTATTGTCTACCGATTACATATTGTCAGTTTTACTGATTAAATCTGATAAATTTTTCCTGTAATTACCTAATAAGTTGGCGCCCTGTCTTCTTGTAGAAGCCGATTGAAATATAAAGAACCTGTCACGTGACCTGCGCCGTGAACGAAAATGAAACGGACGAGTCTACTGTTCACATTAAGGGCAACAACGAAGTGTATTTCGTTTGTAGTGTTATTCAAATTATACCCTAGTTTAATAAATACATTTATAGTAAGGTATATTTTTATGATTTGCGTTGAAGAAGTGTTTCAAAATTTAATTTCGTTTTAACACTTCCTCGATCCAACCCTACTTTACGTTTAAACAATTTTTACGGCGCTACTGAATTGAAGGTCAAATAAATCGTTCGCGCAGATTGATTCACGTGACAGGTTCTTTACATTTCAATCGTCCTCTATTTGGGTATGAAAAATAAAAGAAGACAAAATACATTTTTAATTTGTTAATTGAAGTTGAGAATTATTCGAACCACTTGCTTTAACTTTTACTTTACCCACGACGCCTATTGCAAATACGTGCTGCCGGGAAGTCATTCAAAGTAAACTCACTCCAATATTTTGCTTTTTTTTCTGCCTCGGTGGAACTAATTGAAGGAACTCGCTATTTAATCTTTTTAATTTTGTACTGCAGTATTTGCATGTTACAAGCCTAATAATGTAAAAGGTATAGATAAAGTGTTGAAAGGAGTGGAAAGAATTGGAGACAATAAAGCATAAATATCCACTAAAAGAGGAAGATAAACTAGAAAAACCGAGGATACAAACGGGAAGAAGAGTATTTAAACTAGAGAAAAGAATTGAGAGTAGAAAAGAAATCGAGTTGCTGTACGGATATTTGAAAGAAATAGAGGAACAAAAAGTAAAATACGGGAAAGAAGATAGAAAAGCATATTATCAAAGTGGAATATACGCTAACAAGTGAATGAAGAAAGAACGAAAAAGAAATAGTACTGAGAGACAAAAATAACCAAATGCAGAAAATAAGAAAGAAGTTATAACAAAAAGTACAAAGATTTAATATTGGATAGAATTTTGAGGTATTTAACAGATGAGAAAAGCATAGAACGACTATTGAAAAACGGACAAAGAAAGAATGTATAAAATGCGAGGAAAGAAAGAACGAATGGTTAGTGATGTTTATTTAATTAATTTTCTGTAAGATGTTTAGTTTCGCAAGTTATGGAATTGAACCGAATAAACTTAAATTAGAAGGGACAAATAAATTTAATTTGAATTTACTACTTAAGTATTATTATTTGATTTCACAACTTGTTTAATTTATGTTTAACAATTATTCCAACTTAAATCGTATATAATATAAAATTTAATATAAAATTTAGTACCTATTTTATATGTATATTAATTGTAAACTGTAGGTTTGTTGATCTACAGCTGCACAAAGCCTAAGAATTTAAGCGTACTTTCTAAATTGAAACAGGTTTTGCTAAACTCAAAACTATACTCGCACTGTACAAATGGGCCTATGTAATAATTAACTTACGGCCAGTTTTATAATGAACTAAACTATTGTAATCTTTAGTTTAAAAGTTCTTTTATCTCACTCGTACTTTAATGATCTGTCTTATTTTTAAAGTCTACTTCAGACAGGGTTTCATTCACATAAAAAACATAGAAAATCAATGGAGTGTGAAGACAAGAGTTATGTATATTTACGATTTATTAAAGATTCCGATAATCTTCCTGAGTTTTCTATTAGAGATGTTAGTCAGATCTACGCCCCAGTGATGACATACATTTACACACAAAATAATCAAATAGCTAATATAACACCAGTTTATAAGAAAAGGGACAGCATTTATGTATCTTTGGAAACATTTTGGAAACAACATATACGTCAAAGTACGCCCTTAGATATCACAACATCAGCGTGAATTCATGATGAAACGATCTATGTTATCAAATTTATTGGGCATTACCTGGCATCTTTTAAATAACATGCACTAAGAATTTCACACAGATGTCTTCTTTACCGACCTAACAAACAATGCCACACAATATAAATAATAACACTATTCTGGACTTCCATTGTCTATATATTTTTTTATAGAATAAACACAATGTTTCGATTGCTATTGAATCTGCAATCGTCTTCAGGTGAATACTAACAAACTTAAAGACTACTGTAACTTATATACTAATACAAAGTTAGTGAAGCGATCAAGCGTACAAAGATAATGAAGGGAGGCGTTACCGTAGACTAAGATTAGTCAGGCGTCCAATTAAAGGTTTCTACACATTGTTAATCTCTACGCTGGGTTGACTAAAGACATTCTTGTTGTTTTCGATAAACGCTGTTTTTTTAAATTTTCTCTTGTACCAGTGCTCTTCTCGGTGTATAATTCTTGCTTCCGACCATTTCATTTTGTGATGTTTTTTCCAGGAGTGTTGGGCAATGCCGGATTTCAAAGTCTTTCTCTCTGCGTGTGGGTTTTATGTTCCTTCAACCTTATATCTAAGGGTCTTTTAGTTTTCCCTACGTATGACTGGTTGCATTCACATGGAAATTCGTAGATGCAATTCTTGGAGTCACGACTGTTGTTTGGTTTAGTTTTGGAGATCATACTACCAATAGTTCTTGATGATCTGAATACCGTGCTAATGTCATAATTTTTTCCTATCCGTTTTATTTTCTCAAATAATCCTTTGACATATGGAATGCTGAGTAGTAAGTAGTGTTTTGGTTCTTAGAGAGTTGTAGAACAGTTTCTACTACTCGTTTCGGGTAACCATTTTTTATAAGGTCTCTTCTGATGTTCTTGATTTTATCTTGTAGTCCTACCTCTGTATTACATAGTCTGTGATCTCTATCGACTAAAGACTTAATAATTCCTTTCTTTGTTGTTCCACTATGATTGGAGTCGTAATTCAGATATTGGCTGGTATGAGTTGGTTTTCTGTAAACTGATGTCACAATATCCTCATTGTTTCTTTTGTAAGAACGTCCAAAAATGGTAGTGAGTATTCTCTTTTCTTTTCTCCATGGTAAATTTGATGGATGGCTTGATGTTGTTCAGGTGGTGTAGAAAAAGGTCGCTATGGTTCCAAATTATGAACGTATCGTCTACATATCTGAACCATAATTTTGGTTTAAATCTTGCTTTTCCAGTGTTTGGATCTCGAACCAGTTCATGTAGATGTTGGCAATCACTGGTGAGAGAGACGAACCCATAGGAAGACCGTCGTCTTGTGCAAAGAATTCGTCCTTTAATTGGAAATATGAGTTCCTGAGGCAGCATTGTAGAAGTTCCATTATCCCCTCAACTGGTAGCAAAGTTCTATTATGTAATTTCTCGTCCTCTAGTAACTTCTTCTTCTTGAACAATTTCTAAAAAAATATAGACAATGGAAGTCCAGAATAGTGTTATTATTTCAAAGATAACATTGTCTAAACCATTCAAACGTACGCCACACAATATAGTTTTGAATCGCCTTAAAACCTACAACCTTTGTGGTAACATAATTAATGTCATTGAACTGATTCAACTTAGAGCCACTACTTCTTATTGGATTTATCAACTCCGTGTGCGATATACTAAAATGCAATTATTTGAAATACGCTGACGACAAAAACTATACCGGTCTATAACGTCTCTAAACGACTGCCACATTCTGGAACAATATGTATTCAATCTTAAGGTGAGTTGGGAAGGCTAATTGATGTGCTTCTGTATCGTGAGATGTCACTCTGCGTTTAATAGTGTACAACCATTGTTTACGTTTGTTATTTGTGTAAAACAATATTGTGTTTGTGATAAAATTTTGTTTTGATAACTAGCATAATTCGTTATAAAAAATAGGTATTGGTAAAAGCTATATTGGAAATTAACGTCGGCAACAGGTCACGCCACTTCTCAACGACATATAAAATTTAGATTTTTGGAAATATTTTAAACTGGTTATTGTTAATTGTCCGTACAATAATGTAAATTCGTGGAATCATTTTTATAATCCTAATGTACCAACAAATTTAAAATATTAACCTTTCTCATGCAAAAACACGTTTTTTGTACAAATTTTATTGCATCTCAAAAACTGTAAGTTTAATTTGACTAAAAAAAGTCATGAACATTGAAAATGTGTTTTCCGTTAACTGAATTTTTTAAAAAAATTTTGATCTTGTAGTTTTTCACAAAAAAAAAATTTAATATACAATTTTTTGCAGTTTTTAGCAGTTTCTCTCAAATATTTAAAAATCCGCAAGTTCAAAAAAAAAAAATTTTGTAACTTGACGTTTAGATGCACATTAAAAACGTATACTCCAAATTTGAAATTAAAATTAAACTATAAATAAATATTCCAAGAGCCGTACAGTGTAACCTTAATATGTAGTGTGACAATAACGGTTTAGAACTTAACGTTAAAAATGTGACATCATATCTTACACTCGTAACAAGTCTACTATTAAATTCAATTATTAGTTCGTTTTGTTCAAGTCATCGAATCCAATGTAGCAGACGAAAATACCAGTGGAGCAGTCAAATCTCTTATCTAGCTCGGACAAGTTAACTTCAATAGAGTATGAAACGTTGGCGAAATTAAAAGAAAAATACCCTGCTCCTTCTAGAGTTTTATACTTCCTTGTCGATCCCAACCTTTCAGTTTGCCTTTTGATGACCTCCATAGACATAGTCTATGTTATCAACACTTTCCGAAAATATCTTTTGCAGGTATGGATGACCTCAGTCCACAACACCTTAAAGACATGATATTAAATTCAGCCTGAGAAGGAGGACTACACTTGATTAAACCTTTTTCCTCACTGAAAAAGTAAATCAGAAAGTGCACTGTCTAAGAAGGACGTTCGAATAAGACCAATTAATGTTGGCAATACCTTACGAAGCTTTTATCTTTATCCAAAACAATCTGGTTTTGCTACTAAATGCTGGTGCGAGCCTGGCGTTCACGCAATTCGGTCTTTCTTAAAATTGAACAAAAATACCAAAACATTTTGTTGAAGATTGATTACCGAAACGTTTTTAAGTTACTCGAGTATGACACCTTATTATCAGAAGTTATCAAAAAAATTCCTCAGTTTTACAGTTTCTTGTCCCAGTGTTACAGACATTCTACTAATTTATTTTTTGGATCATCAGTCATCCTCTCACAAGTAGGTTGTCAACAAGGTGATCCTTGTGGACCTTTACTATACAACCTTGTTTTTCATCCCATTATTTGCGACAGATCAGCTGAACTTAACGTATTCTATTTAGATGACGGAATCTTAGGAGGCAATCCTGAAACAGTTTAAACAATTTTATTACTCTAATGGAAGTGAGAAAACAGATTGGTCTTGAAATTAACCCTCTTAAATGCGAACTTTTTTTTGCTGTTCAGAAGAGGATAAGTCAATAACGCAACAATTTCAAATTATGTCATGATATTAGTGCATAAAAGTTTAAAAAGTACCCAGATAATATTTCAAGAAAAATCAGTCGAACAAGTGTTTGTCTCTGTAAATTTTTCTCATGGCAACATTCTTTTGGAGGCGTATACATACCTCCTGCTTCAAACATCGAAAAATATGAAAAACACTGTACATCTCTTGAAACTATACTATTTGCCAAAAATGTGTACAGAGAAATTTTTATATTTGGTGACTACAATATTCCAAAATTAAATTGGTGTTGTCCCATGGAGGTTGATAAACTTTCTGGTGCTGCGAAGGTACTTCTAGATTCATATACTTCAAACGGTCTCTTTCAAATTAATACAGTTACAAATGTAAATCAAGATATGTTGGATTTAATTTTCTCATCGATAAATGACATTCAAGTAGAAGAGTCTGAGCCCCTACTAAAATCTGAAGACTACCATCCATCACTAAAAGTAGTAATCAATAATAATAGTATCTTACATCTAAATCAAAATTCTGACTCACTAATTGCGATAAGAGACTTTGATAATTGTGACTATGGGTTGTTAAATTATTATTTAGCTTCTACAAATTGGTGTATCTTACGTAGTTTTAGTGTCAATGAAGCTTATAAATTATTTATAAGCATTTTAAATTATATCTTAGATTTAATTGTTCCCATAAAATTTATCAAGATAAATCACAATTATCCCGTTTGGTTCAGCAATGAGCTAAAAAAACTTGTAACTAAAAAAAATTAGCACATTTAAGATATAAAATATCCTTGTCGGACGATGACTATAACTATTTTTGATTCTTAGAGCTAAATGTAATTCAATATCAAGACGTGACTACAAATTACATATAAAAAATGTGGAAAATTCTATTATATGTAATATCAAACATTTTGGAATCATGTAAATGCGTACCGCAAAGATAAATCCTACTTTCCCGATAAAATGTTCTTAAATGAAAATGAAGCAAATTCTCCATCTGAATCTGCTAATTTGTTTGCAGATCACTTTAGTAATGTTTTAATCCTTTGACAAATACTAATGTACATTATAATATGGAAACAAACTTGTGTCTTGGCAATATCTTAATATCTGTTGAATCAATAACAAAAAATTGTCTTCCTTAGATGTAAAAAGGACCAGGTCTGGATGGTCTTCCACCCAAGTTTTTGAAACAGTGTGCTACTTCTCTCTCTTTTCCTTTTTATATAATATTCAATAAGTCTTTATTATATGGTATCTACCCTGATGATTTAAAAATTAGTTATATTCTCCCTCTTCACAAATCTGGTTCAAAGAGTGACATAAAAATTACCGTCCCATCACCATCCAATCTTCCATTGCTAAAACGTTTGAATCTTTAGTGCTAGATGTTATTAGACCTCAATTTAAGCAGGTAATTAGCTTTGATCAACATGGTTTTACTTCAGGCAGAAGCACTTTAAGCAATTTGCTAGTTTTCAAGATTACATT
Source organism: Abscondita cerata (assembly GCA_030710515.1). Taxonomy (NCBI): domain Eukaryota; kingdom Metazoa; phylum Arthropoda; class Insecta; order Coleoptera; family Lampyridae; genus Abscondita; species Abscondita cerata. The sequence goes on from JALBCR010000146.1 coordinate 1,210,656, forward strand.
TTAAATTCCTTTGATGATTTGGGTCAAGTAGATACATTATATTTAGATTTTGCAAAAGCTTTTGATAAGGTTAGTCATAATCATCTTATAGCTAAGCTTAAATGTTATGGCATTTGTGGTGCATTGCTAGATTGGTGTAAAAGTTATTTGTCAAACCGTATACAAAATGTAAAAGTTCAGTACAATTTTTCCAAACCTATTTATGTCACATCAGGAGTACCTCAAGGATCTCTATTAGGACCATTCCTTTTCTTATATTTATAAATGACCTTTCTTTAAACATAAATTCATTAAATAATAAACTCCAAACCTCTGTTAGACATTTACTTTTGCAGATGATATCAAGTTATTTGTCAAGATATCTTCAGTTGCAGATTCTCAAAATCTTCAGTTATTTATTAATTACATAGAGAACTGGTGTACTGAAAATCGTATAGAACTTAATATTAAAAAATGTAACATTCTTACCTACTATAGAATACATGCTCCTATATTACATGATTATTTTATTCAAGGAAAACGTCTCTCTCGTGTAAATACAATCAAAGATCTTGGTATATATTTTGATTCCAAATTAGATTTTACTGTGCACATTGATACATTAATAAAAAGATGTAATCGACAGTTGGGCTTTATTTTCGTTTCACTAAAGACTTTCAAAGTCCACATGTCCTCAAATATTTATTTACAACTCTAATTCGCCCTCATTAGAATACTGTTCCCCGTTTGGTCGCCACATTATGTTTGTCATATTAATAGAATTGAAAATATTCAGAAGAAATTTCTAAGAGTTCTAGCATATAAATTAGATCAACATCTTCCAACAAGTACATCTTCATCTCTTGCCAAGAACTTAAATTTGTCAAACTTAAAGAATCGTAGAACATACTTAGATCTAGTATTTCTATACAAAATATTTAATTCACATGTTGATTGCCCTGATTTATTAAGTAAGATAATACTGCATGTGCCAAATATCAGTACTCGCTCAACACATCTTTTTGCAAAATCCTTTTATAGAAGAAATTATCTATACAATAGTTTTTCCCTTGATCTTTCAATGCAGCCAATGCTTCTGGAGATGTTTGTTTTTCTCTCACCTTAGCAAACTATAAAAAACGAATACATGCATTAGTTTGTGAGTAACTATGTTTATTCTGTGTTCTAATATTAAATATTAAATGTATTGCGGTGTTCTTATGTACTTTATTTTCAATTTTTTTTTTTTGGTTTTTCATTTTTGGTTTTTAAATTATCAACCTTTAAGAATGTAAATGTATTTCATTTTGAGTGCAATAATTAAACACACTCTTTGTCTCTTTATTGCTGACTCTGATTTTAATTTTTAATTTTAGTATTAATATTAAGTAGAGTTGTATTATGAAATAGTTTAATTTCTAATATTGTATCTATTGTATCTAGGGTATGCCTGCCCGTTAAATAAATAAATAAATAAAAATGTGTCCGTAAATAAATGTCGTATCTTTAATATTATCAAATTAGGACCTATGCATGAAATCTAAACTGGACAAACTAATAAATGTTAAACTGGACAATAATCAATGGACAATTTCTACCCTGCCATGCAGTTCAGGAGGACTAGGCATAAGTAGCGCCAATGATATTTGTCTACCCGAATTTCTTTCAACAGTAAATAGCGTGACCCCACTCACCATTATGATGTATCCTAAAATTGATGACGAGTCGTCAATTAGTTATTTTTCTGAAGCAAACAAATTGTAGAAAGATAATTATAGAGTCGTTTCTCGAGTTCTCTATTTTGGAAATAACTGGGACAAAATTGTTGTTAAAAAAATCACGTCAAGTTTTATATTTTCCAGTCCGAAAGCGGATGCAAGACATATTTCAGCATGTGAAAAAGAAGCAAGTGCATGTTTTGTGCTAGTTTTCATGTGTTATTTCAAATTTTGAAATTCACCAGTATTTATGGTGACGTTTTATTCTCGACGAATCAAATTAGTACTTTACTGTTACATTCATAATATGACATAACCGAGTAACCACCTTTTTTTTTTTTTTTATAACGAAATATTTTTTGTTTAATTTAGACTGGTGCGTTGTTATGTCTAAATATTTATTGTGAACTGAAAACCCCAGAAAATTAGAAAAGTAATACTATTGTTTTCTAATTAGTTTCCAAAATACCTTACTTAGAAGCGGTTCAAGTAAAAACGGCGGCGTCCAATAGTTTTTATTCCGGTTTTTATCTTTTGTACTATAAAATTTAAACTGTTGTCTTCTCCACAAGAAATTAAAATATTAGTAGTTTTAAAATCTTCATTAATTTTAATAGATTGTATGTATCACTAATGTTTGTTTAATTAAAAAAAATGTTTCAATGATAAACCATAATCAGTAGAAAAAATTTGAAGTACTATATGGAAATCTACAGTAGCGCGTAGTGTGATTAAAATTATTCTTACATAATAACACATTCAAGTGTTTTCTGAAAGTTGGTAATCTAAACTACCTTTATCTATTAGTTATGCAATAGTTATTTATGTATCAAGGCACTAAAGTTTGATTTTTCATAACGAAAGTATTTTAATATTTAAAATGACGTTAGGATCCATTTGTGTATTGGTTATTTTAATATATACTATATATAATAATAACTTTTGCAATTACCAATACTTTAATAATATAATAATATTGACTGTAGTTTTGACTTTATAAACATATATATTGAACGTATTTTAGTTGCAGAGACGATAGCCAAGGCAAATAAAAGACGTGAGTCATAAAAAAGAACTTTAGTGCCGAGGTACATACTCGTATTATATTTTTTCCGAAATCCGAAAATTAGAACAAAATCTGACAATTTTATAACGTTCATTAAGTAGCAAATGTAATCAGCTGTTTACTTTTCTACGTCAAATGTTTCCACCGCGCATGCGCGATTCTAAAATTTACATACGTTTTACACATCTCTACCGGTGAAAATGTCAACTTAAAATTGTCGTATAATGAATTACTTTAGTGCCGATTTTATTTACTTTTCTGTCGATTTTTGTACTTTATTGACGATTTCGGAAAAAGAATATATTTTTTACCATGTAACAAAATTTATTATTTCATGAGGTATTACCAAATAAAATCTAATAAGATACGTTTTGTATAACTGCGATGTATGTATAAAATAAGAAATGAACACAAACCAAGTTTTTCAATTTATTTATTTTTATGAACAACTGTAACTTTGTTGAGTTCTTGCACCGCGACCATATAATTCTATTGCGAGTAATATGCTACCCTGAAAAGGAAAGTTTACTAAAGAACCTAGCAAACTTTCACCATCAAATTACGTTTTATGAGTTGAAATCAAAAGCTTCTCCACCCCTCTCCAGTTGACTCTTAATCAGCCCGCTGGAAAACTGTTTGGTACCGATATATGCCGCCGTTTAAAAGGACGTTTAGTACTACTTTTGGCAAAATGATCTACCGTCACGTTACCGGATATTCCATTATGTACGTTAACGTAACATTATTACACCGGTCTAAGTCCTTAAGTGCCGTATGACATTTAATGTTACCTTAGAGATTAGGGTGAGCTGCTAGAACATTAAGCATTGCATGACTATCTGAGCAGATGTATACACTTGCTTTATTAAACTTTTAACCTTTATACAGCACACTCAGTTATCGCAGCTACTTTAACTTAAAAAAAGAAGTGTTTCCTAAGGCCATTGAGATGTTCTAATTAGACTCCTTATGTCCACACTCCGCCTTGATTGGTAGTGGGTGGATTGAGTAGCCCATTGCCAGTCATGCCGGTTCCAAGCCCGGGAAAAGGAGGAGGGTTTACAGACTAGTTTAGCATTCTGCCTGTTAAAAAACAATTATGTTCAAAGACCCAGCAAATACAGATGACAACCACCGCATGAACAAGGAAATCGACTGTGGAAATTATCTCAACATGACGCTTAAGGAAATAATTATAATTTAAATTATGGATATAGTACAACAATAAGTAGCCTCGGAAAACAATGGACAGACAGAAAAAGAGTAAATGGAAGAAAAACGTACTGCGTATGGGCTGTTGGAATATAAACTTGTGGTCCAAAAGGAACCAGGAGATTATGATGGAATTGAAACACCACAAAATAGATATATGTGCGCTAGCGGAGACAAAAAGAAATGATGTGGGATAAGCAGGTATGACGATTACCTATTAATATATAGCGGAAAACAAAAATCTGAATGGGCATCATCTGGAGTCGGCTTATTAATACATCATAAATATGAACAAAACATTGCTGAAGTCAGTTATGTAAACCACAGAATATTAAAAATTACAATCAACTTTGGTAATACGATAATTCATCTCATATCTGTGTACGCACCGGATATCAGCAAGCCAAAAGAAGAAGTAGAAAGTTTCTTTACAGACCTACAAATGCTACTAGATAAAATACAACCTATTGATAAAGTACTTATACTAGGTGACCTAAATGCCAGGATAGAAACCAAGTTATCCAGGGTGTAAAACAGAAATTTAACGAAGACACAATTAATGAAAATGGAGAACATCTGATCGAATTCTGTGCATACAATGAGCTACGTATCAACAACACTTTCTTCCCACACAAACAACAACACAAATACACTTGGGAAAATTCACGAGGCCAACGATCAACTATTGATTATATATTATCTAACAGAACAATACATCCTACACAAATATTAGACGTAAGGGCCCTAACATCAGCAAACATTGGTTCTGACCATCGGCTATTACTTTGCAAAATAAGAATGATAGCACAAAACAATAAAAACTTGAAAGTAGAACTATAGAGAAACTGAATATAGAGTCGCTACAAGATGAAAGTACTAGAAATTTATATGAAATGAGACTGAAGAACATGATAACTGATAATGCAATTGAAGATGAAGAAGATATCAACGAGAGCTGGCGCAAACTAAAATACAACATATTAAGCGCGGCCGAGCAAGCCATTGGTAAAAGAAAAGTAAAAATACCGACACGAGGGAAAACAAAGCCCTGGTTCACAGAAGAGATAAAACAATTGGCGCAAGAGAAAAGAGAAGCTTATCTCAGATACAAATCAAACAAAACAGAAGAGGAACATCACAACTACGTAGAAGTCAGAAACAGAGTAAATACACAAATAAAAACCCAAAAACGAGAATACTGGGAGGCAACTCAAAAGAGATTGAGCACGATCTATAGTTACAGGGCACAAAGGAAAATTTGAGGAATTATTAAACGACAAAGAAACAGCATTAACGAATGCATACAAATTAAAAACTTAAGCGAAAATCAATGGACAAAATACCTGGGTACCCTATATAGTGAAGTAAACAACGTTGACGAGGATCCCCCAGAATGTGGAAGACAACCAAGCAATAAATCAAACAACATTCCGCCAAAATAAAATAACTGAATCTATGAAGAAACTGAAAAATAGAAAAGTTTTCGGACCCGATAACATACCTAATGAATTGACTAAATATGGTGGAACAACATTAGCCATAGAATTAAAGAACTTCTTTCAGAAAATAATAGATAAATCCACAGTACCAGACAAGGATATAAATTCCAATATTAAGAGAGGAAACAAGAACGATCCCTCAAATTATAGAACCATATCTGACTACAATGACTAAATTATTCGACCAATATTATACGACAACTAGTTGAGAAATCGCTAGAGTTTAATAAACCTATGTACATATGCTTTATAGATCTAACAAAGCATTCGATTGCGTACTGCTAAAAGATGTGCTCCAAATATGCCAAGAAAAGGAAATACCCGAGGATTTAAGAAGAGCAATAAAAAAGCTAAACACGAACAATACGACTGAACTACGATTACAAGGAAAATACTCCGAAGACGTACACGCTCGTATAGGAATCCGACAAGGAGCCTAAGCCTGCTATTATTTAATCTTACAATGGATAAAATAATCACAGCAACAAAAAACCTAAATCTAGGGTATAAACTCAGCACAGGAGAAATCTCAATTGTATGTTATGCAGATGACGCAATAATTATAGCCGAAAATGAAGACAATCTCCAGCGATTAGTTCAAAATTTCAAAAGAGAGTCTGAGAATTATAATCTGACAATATCAGTAGCAAAAACAAAAAACATGGTAATAGCAAAAAAACCCTAAAGATATAATTTAATGGTTAACCATAAAGCAATTGAACAAGTAATGACATTTACATACCATTTACCCATCATGACCTACGCAGCAGAGACAAGGGAGACACCAGTAAAACAAAACATCTACTACGAAAAACTGAAATGAGAGTGTTACGCACAATAACAGGGAAAACCTTGCGGGACAGAATCAGAAGCAAAACCATTAGAGAAACATGTAAGGTTTAGGATATTGTGAGATGGACTAGACAGCGCAGGCGAGATTGGAACGAACACGTAAGCCGAATGAACAACAACAGAATAGCAAGAATGGCAAACTATTAAAGCGGTAAAAAGAAAGCTGGCAATCCACATCCCAAGAATAAAGTGCTGGAAATAACAGGCCTTAAGGCCTAAATTACGAAGAAAAAGGAGAAAAAGATGTCCACTCTTGACTTTATATTTGAATCATCCGTATACCAGCATAGTTCTGTATCTTCAAATTTTGGGCCGTTTTTCCACAACGCTCTGTATTTCAAAAGATAAGTTTTATGGAGTAAACTTCTTTTGTTAAGAGTAACACTGGTTTTTAAAATAGACCCAAAGTTTTGTACACTTCATGTCATTATATTATTTCTACGTTACACAAACAGCGTTTGTTTTTAGGTTTTTGATTTTACTTATTTTGAATCAAAGGTTATGGAATCTCTTGTCCAATTGAATCAATTTTAATATTAAATTAAAGTTAATCAAAGCTCTAACAATTACTTGTGCTCCTATTTCTCCTCTAGTTAGTCATGGATGGACATATGAAGCTCTTGGTAAGACTGGGATATGACTGCATAACCTATCCTGATGATGTAATTATTGTGATGAAATGTATGCATGAGGACACTGTTTGCGACCTCATGCTGAATACCATTTCCACTATTCGTGGATGGTGTGATAATTAGGTGCTACAAATGCACCCGAATAAGATTGAACTCGTGCCCTTTCTGAAGCGCAAAAGGTTACGGGTTAAATCAATTCTATTGGGCAATCAAGAGGTTGAGTACTATTTGAATGTAAGTACTAAATAAACGGCTAAATCGGAAGCCTCATATTACCAGGACAGTCAACACAGCTACCTCAGCCATACTTTTCTCCGTCGGGTGACGGGCAGGACCTCCTGACTTATTTGTCAGTGGCCTGATGGTCTAAGACTGAGAAAAAAACAATGACACTCAGCTGAACAAGCTATAACAATTGCGATGCATGAGTATCACATTGAGATATTGAGCTGGGAATGCCAGAATATGTATACGGAATTTCAGATTCTATAATGCCCAAATATCGCCAGAAAAATTTGATATCAAAATTGATTCAATTGGACAAAATATTCCATAACATTTGATTCAAAATAAATAAAACCAAAACCTAAAAAATCATCGAAATTTGTGTAACGTCGCAAAATACGTAGAAAAAATGTAATGACATGAAGTGTACAAAAGTTTGGGTCCATTTTAAAAATCAGTGTTACTTTTTTACAAAGAAGTTTGCTTCATAAAATTTACCTTTTGAATGTAGGAGTAACCGTAAAACAGAAGCAGGTTGTTAGGTTTTATCGGTAGCTGGTTGACTTAAGCCGATTGTAACTGGGAAACTGTTTTATAAACTCATCAGATTCATAAAATCTGTTTTCAATACAATTTTTAAATCATAAACAAAATCGATTCAAAGTATCGTCTAAGAGTGACGGTAAAAAAATACTTTAAATTTTGATCGACAGAAATACAAATTATTCTTAATTCAAAATATTCTTACAATATTAACCAGTCAATTTGTTAATTTAAAAAAAAATTACTAATACGAATCTTTTATAGCAATATAAATGGGACACCTGTCCCGATTTTCTATGCCCGAAAAATTTTCATGGAGATAAAGTTATGGTCAAAAAGTAATTATGTGGTAAAGAATCAACCCCTTCTGTATTAATAACCAATTACCTGCTCTTAAATAGGAATCTATTGAAAACAATCTAATTTATTTAATCTAAATTTAGCAGCAGTTAATAAATCAAGGTCAATCATTAAAACATAATAACATTATGAATATAATTTAAGCTTTACCTTGTCATTTATGTTAAATTAAATTGTGTAACAGTTAATTGCATGTGTTACAATTACATTTAATTTTAATTTTGTTCAAATAAATAAATAAATATTACGCGTCAAAATGGAATGTTTTTGTTATTACTGATGTAACTAAATTATTGAGAACTACGTGAGCAGCGAATGCTGTATGTGTGGATATCTTACTAATTTTGAGGAGTGCTTAGTAAGTATGGCCTGATTCTATTATCTTCATCACATTTTTTTATCAATGCGTGCAATCACTGTACTAATAGTAATCTTATGATAACTGCAAAAACAATGGAAATTTTGAAAAATATTTTTATTGCATGTTTTTTACAATTTCTTTTTCAAATTTTAAATCTGATTGTTTTTTTGATGAATTTCATTAATAATTTACAAAAATTGTTTAAAAAATTGTAACAATATTTATACAACTATTAGATTAGTGTACTATTATAATAATCTAATTTTTTTGCAAAACTTTCTATTCGACTCGCTCGCTGTGATTGCTCGCTCATAATCACCAACTCTTCCATAAATTGAAATTGACGCCGATAATACAATATTTTATAACTGTCTTTACAAATTAAAAAAAAACAAGTTCAACAATTATCGATCATATCATTTTTTTTTTCGAAATCAGTTATAAGTACCCATTATTATAAACCAGATAATACTAGCATCCGCTTTTTTTATTGTTTAAAAATCTTATCAATTGTTTCAATAAATCAATACACATTAACTTGAATAACATTTAGAAGCTATGTTCACATCTTTCCAACAGTAATTGTTATAATAATGACACTTGATTATTATTGCGTTTATCATGATACTCTAATCTTAAAAATGTTAAGTAAGTACTGGGAAATAACCAAAGTAGATTTTTAGATTAAACATCACAAAAAATTTTAGTCAATCAGATACACTATCGAAATCGATTTTATATTTAAACAGTTGTTCGTATGATGACTTTGTAGTACAAGATGTCACCTAAAGCGTTATTACTGATTTGTAAGTATAGTAGATTTTTATTAAATTTGTTACTACATGATTTTTAGCATTGTTCCTTTACAACTTCATTCCAAGTCATGGAGACGATGTAGTACAAATTACAAAAAATGATGTTTCTTTATCGATTAAATCTGAATCTGGAAAACTTCAACTGACTTTGTCAAACGGTACTTACTTCTATCATCCAATTACAAAATAATCAAATGCATAAGTCTTTCAGGAAATATTCCAACTTTAACAGGCGAAATTGGCGTAAATCTTACAAAAATCTGGTACCATGCGACGAAATTAAGAACTGCTTCGAAATAGGCAACAATAGATTGCACATTAATACCCACATTCAAAATGGATTCACAATACTTTGGACAAGCAATAATGTAGCGAATGTTTTCGAAGATTGTTTTAATTTAGAAAGTTATCATTGGTTCGGTGGTCCAGAACGTTTTATCAAGAGTGGCCTATAGAAAAATTAATTCTCACAAATTTTGCGAACGTTTTACAAGAAGATCAATGGGGAGCAGTTGTTGAACCATACTGGTTGAATTCGGCTGGTGCATATATTTTTGTTAACGAAAGAGTTCCGTTATTTATTAATCAAAATACGCAATCAAGTAATAACAAAGTATGTTTTTCGGCTAAAGTAACTTCGCCTTATTCCCCACAACGTGAAAGGGTAATTCTCCAATACACAATAGTTGCTAAAGACAATGCAAGGGATGCTCATTTACATGCAGTCGAGAACTTCTTAGGAAAACCTACAGGTATGAGTACACTATTTGGTTATCGAAACTCAAGAATATTTTATAGGGCATCCTAATTTTAAAATGATTGAGAGACCTATTTGGTCAACATGGGCTAGATACAAGCGAGACGTAAATGACCAGGTGGTGCGTGAATTTACCAAAGAAATTGCTGATCATGGGTATGCTGACGGTCAACTCGAAATTGATGATGATTGGGAGGTTCGTATTATATGTTGGACCCCAACTTTTGCTTTATATTTTTTTTCTTAAAGGACTGTTATGGAGCTCTTACGTTTAGAGAATCTAAATTTTCTGCTATCGACGAAACAGTTGCGTACATAAAATCGTTAAACTTTAGAGTTTCTCTATGGATACATCCTTTTATTAATTTAGATTGCGTTAAACCTTTAGAAGCGGCCAGGAAATATGGTAAACTTATATTCTGAGTCACTTTATTATAACTACAAGAATTTTTAGGATTGTTGGTGAAAGATTTAAATGGAAGTGATTTGACGCAATGGTGGAACAGTAACGCAAAGCAAGCTACATATTTAGATTTTTCTAACCAAGAAGTACGCGAATGGTTTGTCGAAAGATTACAAACATTACAAGAAAACCACGGTATTGATAGTTTTAAATTTGATGCTGGAGAAACTACTTGGGCACCTACGGTACTTATTTGGTCACCGCAATTACTTGTAACTGTTTAATTGTTTCTAGATTTCGCAACTATATGGCGATGTCGAAACTTTACCTAACAGTTTGTCGGTGGATTATGTAAGAACGTGCGCGAGGTTCGGTGATTTGGTGGAAGTGCGTTCCGCTTGGAAGTAGGTTGATTGATGTTTTTTGTAAGGTGTAGTTTAATTTTTTTGTTAATAGGACTCAAGATTTACCCATATACGTTAGAATGATTGACAAGGATTCTAATTGGGGTCACAACAATGGTTTATACACTCTTTTGACTACGCTCATGCAAATGAATTTAAATGGTTACTCATTGTAAGAATCCCTGCCAATTGTACAAAGATTTTAATAATTTTGTTGCAGAGTATTGCCTGACATGGTTGGAGGTAATGGATATCAAGGAGCACCAAGCGCTGAATTATATGTGCGATGGTTGCAAGCCAATGTCTTTATGCCAAGTATTCAATTTAGCTACGTACCATGGGATTTTGATAACAAGACGGTATATCTTAAACTCATATTGATTCTTAACGTCATCTTGTGGGTTTTAGATTGACGTGGAAACAATTTCTAGAAAATTTATAAATTTACATCAAAAATATGCCCCCTATATAGTAAAGCAAATGCAAATTAGTGTTGAGAAAGGATATCCAGTAAATGCTCCGATATGGTGGATTGCTCCAAATGATCTAGTAGCGTTAGGAACGGAGACTCAGTTTGTATTGGGCGAGAATATAATAGTAGCTCCAGTTATAAACGAGAATTCAAGATCAAGATTTGTTTACTTACCAGAAGGCAAATGGGTGGATGGTAATGATGGAAAAGTGTACACAGGGCCCCTGAAAATTATTAATTATTCTGGCGCCCATAGACGTATTACCCTACTTTGTGAGGAAAGACAGCGACGCAGACATTTGACTAACCTTTATGATATAAAATCAATATTTTCTTTAATAAATGACGTATTCAAAATTGTATCTTAACATAATTAGTAATTTTGGCACTAAAATCTTAAAAAATAATAATGCAGGACTTATTGCAAAACCAACGCCTTTTTACATTATATTTTATTTAATACTATAGAAAAAACAATTCTAATTTAAAATAACGTCACTAAAAACGTTGTAAAGCTTTTCAAGCTTCAACGGTTTAATCGGAAGTATTTTCCGCGTTACAGCTCATCGCCCAATAAAATCACTTAGAATTGCAGCATCGTACCTTCCTTGCTACTTATTGTAAACCTTTGTAGTGCCAGAGGAAATCTTTTGCCGTTTTTAATCTTTTACATTTTAAATGATTACGAGCACACCAAACATCACTTTAATTACGTCTTAAATTCAATTTAGGGCTCATGGAATAATTGAATTATCAAAAAAAAAATATTAAGAAACTTCACTTTTTTATTTTTATATAAATTAGTTTAAATTAAAATTGTTTTAATATATTCAAAAATTACTAGATATGATTATCATTTAATGAATGTGTTTAGACATGTGTCGTGTATGTTTTACAACAAAATGATGTATAATCAATTACTAAATGATCCATTTTTTTTTACAAATCTGACCAGCGATATTTTCTTATTTTAAAAACTAAATCAAAATTGAACGTATTAGCTTTATGACTGCATTTACTTACATTCTAATAGTATCGAACGTGACCGAAGTTTTATATTTACTTTAAGAAAGTAGTTACGAAAAGTAAACAGTTTTATCACTTACTTTAATTATAAAATATATTAATTTATTAATCGCCGGTAGAGAAAAAAATTATTCCCAGATAAATATTTAACTAATTTAATTAAATTGAAGAAATCGTGTGGTGTAGATTCGGGTCTAATGGCCGTCGTTGGTTGAAATTTCTTCCCAACGTTTCAGTAACGCGAGCGGCCAGCTTCTTCAGAAGTTCCTCCGTCTATGAGGATGATAAAATCGGCAACGCAGGTTGTATTTATACTGGTTCAAAAAGAGCTGGGCTTGCATTGTACTGGTCAGAACCGGTTTTTCGTAAAGTGCCGCTGGACTGTTCTTCAGCAATGGATTCTAGATCTGGTTGAAGCGCAGAGTTTCTGTTTTCCGGATGTTTATGGATCTCAATGGTTTTTCTAACTAATCGGTTATGATAACCGTTAGTCTCTAGTCTCTAGTAAAATATTTTATAATCCCCTTTGCTAAGCGCATGTTTGGCTACTGCTGACTTTTCGGTGTGTTCCAGATGACGGTTTGTCGACGACGGGCCGCGAACGCTTTAACCAATTTGTCAAACGCCTCTACGGGGAAAAGACATTTACAAAATGGCAACGATTGGACAAAGTGAGGAACCAAAAAACACACCTACTTGGCACTTTAGCGTTTTTGTGACGGTGCCGAGACACAAACATCACACCAGCATTTCTTAGGTAAAAAAGATTTATCAAATCTGTTCAAACAAACATGATCTACGCCAGTACTAAAAAAGTCATTTGTCAAGAACGAATCTAAGACACTCGCCGGAGCCCTCTAACCACGGATAAAGAATTACTTGGCCTACACCTTAAACTCAGCTTCAAGTTTACAGAACATAATTAGAAAAATTAGATGTCTTAAAATATAATAAGTTCCAGACGAAAAATGACCGAAGAACTCAAGGCCGTGACCATGGTCGACTTGTGGTCAAACTAACTGGAAAAGTACTCACAGATGACGAGAAAAAAGTGCTGACCAAAGAAAGCAACTTTCCAGTTACCAGTTAGAATAAAAACCGCTAATATTCTAAGATAACAAAACCTCCAAAAAACAATTTGTTGAGAAATAAATTTTCAGCATTAAGAGGTCTGAACGCAAATAAGGACATCGTCATTCTACCAGCTGATAAAGAAAACGCCACCGTTCTTCTAAAAACAAAAAAACTAAAAAGATATGGACCTTCCAGGTCATGCAAGCTACAGACCTAAAGAAATATCTCACACAAACAAGACTACGACTTATTCATCAACTCACCAGATCATTTTCTTTACAGAAAAATATTCAAAAGCAAATTTTAAGATCCGAAGTTCTTCCTCTAAGACTTTATGGACTACCCAAGATCCACAAATAAGATGTCTCTCTGAGACCAATTGTTAGCGCTCTTAGATCACCAATGTACTACTTAGCTAAGTACTTAGCATCTCTGCTCCAACCACATACAGAAAAGACCAACAGTTGTGTTAAAGACATCAGATTTTATTTACAAAATTCTAAACATTAACATAAAGCCCCAAGACGTCTCGGTAAGTTTTGACGTGGTCTCGTTGTTTACCAAAGCCAACGAAGGAATGTCTTGTTGTTGTAACTAAAACCTTTCCGTCTGACATCAGCAAATTTTTCGAAATTTGTTTGACCAGAAGCTACTTTGTTTGGAAAGGAGAGTTTTTCCAACAAGTAAATGGAGTCGCAATGAGAAGTCCACTGAATCCACTGATAGCCAATCTTTACATAGAAAGTTTTGAAAAGAAAGCAATCCAAACCGCAGAATACAAGCCAGCGACATGGTTACGGTAAATCGATAATACAATTGTCGTTTGGAAACAAGGCATTGAGAAACTCAACCAATTTCTTTAACACCAGAACAGCCAACACCTCAGTATCCAGTTCACTATAGAGACAGAAGGTGAAAAACAACTGGTTTTTTTGGATATCTGGTGAAAAAACGAGGAAACAAATTGGGTCACACAGTGTACAGAAAATTTACACAAACAAATCAAAAGTATGGTATAATCATACACCTAAGACCCTGACGAAAGGAGCTCGAAAAATTTGTAAATCAGAGAATCTTCAGATGGAACTGAAACACCTGAAAACTGCCTTTGAAGCTAAGCGTACACTAGAAAGAAGATCGAAAGATCAATACGGTCTAAAAGGGCAAGAGCACCGAAATCCCAAAATCTATTCACTACCTTCCACGCATTCTTATCATGAATATCTAGAGTCACTGACTGCATAGAAAAAATTATAAGGAGGCACTACATTAAAATTATTTTCAAACAATCCAAAAAGATTTAGCCGATCATTAGATCAATGAAGCACGAAAAGAACTCTCTGTCGGCAGCCGGAGTTTATTGCATACCTTGTTGTTGATGCAAAGTATGCATAGGAACAACCAAAAAATCCATGGGAACTAGGCCTAAAGAACATAAAAAAAAATGTCGTCTAGGACACACCGAAAAATCAACTGTAGTCAAACATGCGTTAGCAATGGGGGTTATAAGACACTTCTCAAAAGCTTTGAGTTACTAGCAGCAACTAACAGTTATCGTAACAGATTAGTTAGAGAATTCAGTGAGATCCATAAACATCGATTAACTTCAACAGAAAAAAAGAAACTCTTAGGCTTAACCAGATCTGGAATGAAATCTTGAAGGACACCCGAGCGGTATCTTACAAAAAACCGGTTTTGACCGGCCAAATGCAAACCATTGGAAATGGAAGGACCTCTGAAGAAGCTGATCACCCGCGTTAGCGAAATGTTAAGAAGACGACTATTAGACCCGAATCTTGACTACACTAGTTCAAAATTAGGCCGCAAAACCACAACCAATTTGTGGAAAAATCATCGTGCAATAAACAATGACTTTTGTTACTGGTTATTGTAATATTTCAAAATGTCGAAAGATATTTTTTTCTCAATATCCTAAATGCAATGAGTGTCGCCGCAGATCACGGGTTACAAATTAATTTTGAAAAATGTCAGTTTTTAAAGCAAAAAATTGAATTTTTGAGGCACATAATAAAAAACTTGAAAATTTATCCGTCACCGAAAAAGGTTCAGGCTGTCAGCTATTTTCCGACCATTTTCTTGGTTTGACCGGATACTTCAGAAATGGACATTAAACGTTAGCTAAAGCACTCAGCGATTTGTCAAAGAAGGTTGCAAAATTCGACTTTAAATTACCTCAGAAAGAAGTATTTGAGAAGTGGATGGAATTGTATTTGAAGATCTTGTTTGAAACAGAAGACAAAAGAAAAATTAAGAATATTTAAACTCTATACCAAAGGGAGGCCAGCCAACAAACGTAACTTAGATTACTTAAATACGCTAGCCTCTACAAACAAAAATTACCAGCATTAGCGGTAATTTACGCATTTACTATGTTTGTGTGGCTCTATCCGGTAAAAAGTATGACAATTCAAGCAAACTCTCAAGTGATGATCAAACTAAATGGTACCGACATCATTATTTGGCGTAAAATGACGGACAGCAAAAATGTGAGAACAGAAGAACTGATAAAAAAGAAATTATCAAAATGACTAAGAGGCGTTAAGAAGAAATGCAAAGGAACAGGTATTAATGATGCAAAGAGAGAACAGAAGAAGTTTCTACAAAGAGTAAAAAAGCATTTAGCTACGCAATTCGTCACGTTATTACGAGAAAGAGAATTCAAAAACATCCATAAACGAAATTACAGTTTTAATGCTTGGACCCTTTTGACCGTTTTGCATAATAAGCTAGGTGTGCTAAGACGATTAACCGAAAAGACGTAAAGATGATTGTTTAATTTTAAGTTTCTACAATAAAACATTATAATATTACTAAAACTATTAAAAGAAAGTAGATTTCTTATTAGCACTCTAACAGAGTTTTCTTTCTAAATAGACAGACTTGAAAAATAGTCTGTCAGTTTTTGATCTTGCACTGTGGCACATGTGCCAAGGGTCTCAACTGTGAAAAAGATGCTACAGTAAATTTGTTGTAAAATGGTTCTAGAGTTCCTACAATTATTTAAAATTGTAAATAATGTTCCGATTGCCGTTCGGAAATTAAGTAAGCAACGTAAATTACCTATTTTCTAAAACGTGTTTAGTGTAATGATTCATTCTACAGTCTTTCTATAAGATAATCCCTGCTGAGATTACCTGCTGTTAGAATTGTAATTGATACCCTAAAGCCCGCTTCACAATGTGCAAACTTTTGTTTACAGAAATTGTGGTGTCCAAGTTTTAAATTTCATCAGTGTACATATATGTTAGCGTTAGTAGTGATATGACGTTTGCAAACCGCTCATGAAATAAAAGATTGTTTTTTTTACTTTATTCAATCTGTCGTTATTCAGACATTAAAATATGGCACAAAATTGGCTTTTAAAAGAATGTTTGTAAAAGTGTGAGAAATGGAATCGGAATAAATAATAAAAATGCCTACATCATCAACGTCGTTGACAAATTTCTAAATTATCGACTCCAGCTAGAAACTAAATAACTTATTGAGTGTTGTTTATTAAAATGTTTATGATTTTTTCTAAAAACGTGATCAATTTTTCTTCGTCAATTTGTCAAAAATTTTATTATTGAGCCACAAACGTGTTGTTCTTAGCTAATATGTTCCCTTGTTAGACCTTAACAAGTAAATGAATTTTAGAAAATGCTTTAAGAATATAAAGGTTTGACACCAGGGCAAACATCGTAAAAACTTTGGTTGCAACGCTTAAAACGGCCATATTAAAATTACACACGCAAGATAGAAACAAATTTCGACAAATATTTATGTTATAATAATTTTATTGCAATATATTTACTTACCTTATTTTTGTTTCAATTTCTCACCAAAAGGTGCAAAAAAAACATTGAAACGTGTATAATTAAAACTTACTTAAAAATATGTTTATATTATTTGTTAAAACAACTTATTTTACAGGCGTTCTTATGTTTCACCAGTATCAGGTTTACATTTGTCAATAAAATTGCAGGCGTTAGTGTTTTTGAGTTTTTTGGAAGTTTTAAAAGAAATATATGGGTAATTCCATAAAAAGAGGACAAATCAGAGTCCTTAAGTTATTTTTGTGTCTTGACACAATTAAAACTATAATATAATTTAATTTAAGACAATTTACAATGTATTACTA
Organism: Abscondita cerata; assembly: GCA_030710515.1. Classification (NCBI taxonomy): domain Eukaryota; kingdom Metazoa; phylum Arthropoda; class Insecta; order Coleoptera; family Lampyridae; genus Abscondita; species Abscondita cerata. Next base: position 1,228,195 of record JALBCR010000146.1, read on the forward strand.
TTAATTTCAAACTTCTATCAATTGAGAAAACAACATTTGGGTACTTTTTTTCACCTTGGAATGCTTTGAAATCATCTCCATGGTCTGTTCCTGAATGGAGTCCATCATTTTTGTTAATATTTTTAGAAAATTGAAATAATTAATGAATGATTTGAAGTTTCTTACGTGCAAAACATATCGTAATTATATATTGATTAAATCATTACTTTGCAAAAAATTTAAAACAGTTTTCTTACAAAGCGAAAAGAAAGTACTGTCTCTCACAAACCTATCAACTCCATGGACTCGTGAAAATTGGTAAACGTCGAGTGAGATAACATGGTGTCAACATCTAGCCCAATAACTGTTCAAATTGAACAGACCCTATATGCTCCAAGTTGTCGTAGGTTGCAGTGTGGTATTTAAGAGAATCAAATACGCTAACTATCCGTTACTATGTGAGTGTTGTTTCTCTTGAACAACTCCATGTTTCCATGTTTTATATGTACTGTTATTAATTTTGAATCTTATGATTCATGTTTGATTGCTTATATGACACACTGTTTTTTTATTTTCAATCGGAATTATTGGTGACACATTTCTAGTTGCCAATTTTACTTTTTTATACATAGAAATCATCTCCATGAGCATCATCTCCATGGTATTTGTTAAACCATAAAGTAGATTGTGAAACATGGAGTTGATGAACTATCTCATTCAGATGCACAATGGCAAAAAAGAATGACAGAGACATCGAGAAGCGGGAGTAAGAGAGGCAGAAGCAAAAAAAAAGAAGAAAGCTTAAAAGTAATCCCAAAGCATATAAAAAAGCTAAAACAAAATAAAGAGCACGATATCACCGGAGAGAAAACAAAATAGACAAATTAAACTAATTGGCGAAGAATAAAAGAACAAAACCCATAAATAAAAAAGATGTAAGACAGCTTCTTAAAAGTACAGTAAAATCTAAGCAAAATTGATAGTTGCACGGAAGTTTGCTGAGAACAACTCGCCACCCCAGTCCAGTTCCCTATGAGAAAAACCTAAATCCAACTTCAAGAAAAAATTTTGGAAAAAAATGGTCAAGAGGAATAGATCTAAGGTGTATAAGGATATACAAAACCTAAAACTAGAACTGCCAAAAACCAAAAACCAATTAAAGAAATATAGATAAAAAACGGTTGTATAGGCAGAAAAATAAATACACTGCTGAGAATGAACAGAGTCTAAAATTAAGCAGAGTCTTATGAATTTATATTATACCTAAAAACAAAGAAAAGAAGAACTTGTTTTCGGAAGCATTAACTCACAAATTGCAAAAAACTTGAAAAATGTGAGATTTGTCAAACGCCGAAAAAGATTTGAGAGCTTGATTACTGGAAATACAAATATGGACTTCTTATCGAAATAAAAAACTTTGCCTAATACAAAATACTCAGAAAATTAAAGGGTAACAAAAAATCAGCTAGTAGAAAACATTCACAAAATTTGAAAAAAAGCAATTTAGAAGTTCTATCTCGTAGATGAGTGCAATCGAGTTGCCTAAGAAAAGTTGACAAGGTCGCTTTCAAGTCGATCAAAAAGCAGAAAAGATATTTAAATTTTTCAATGAAATTAATCAAAATCCACCACGTTAATGCAAGAAATATATTAAGAAAGACATTATTTGTAAAAAAGAAAACATGATTGAAGTTATAGAGCAAGACCTTTCCAAATGTATGCAACATTTTGCAAATATAAGGCAACATTGACTACTTGAAAGATTCATTAGAACAACAAGATGTCTTCGTACATATGGATTTTTTGAGAATTATCAGTGCAAATATAATAGAAAGATACACTTTGGTGGTGCTAAACCTTAAATATCGCTGCACACAGTAGTTTGGTACTACAAGTCACAAAATGGAGAATTAAGCAAAAATTCATTTTGCAGTTTATCTGAAAATACTGACCATGTTGGAATTTCTACATCTCCAGCCGTTATTTCAGATAATTCAGGATAACTTGCATTTTCGAGCGATGGACCGACGATTCGTAACAAAAAAGCGGTGGTAAAACGTCCCCGCAATGAAATGGCGACGATTAAACGTCCTGGCGATTAAACAGCTCGGCGACGAAATGAAAGCGATAAAACGGCGGCGATAAACTAGTGGCAATAAATCGGTATTAAAGAACGGCCCCATTCCAATTTCCACTAGCTCTTACCATTAAGAAATAAGCATTTTTGTAAGGTGTCTTCAAGCGTTAACTTAAGCAAATTTGATTTAAAAAAAAATTATACAAAGGTTTGAAAATAACGGAAGTGATAACAATAATAGCAATAATCATAGGTATCAATATCAAAACATGAGTGGATGTTCAAACTCATAACACTAAAAACACATTCACATACAATTTATATCGGTAACATAAGAAATAAGAAATAGTGTATCATATGGCTACTGCCCAATAGATTTTTAACATTGTTCATTGATGTAGCACTAACGACACTATCTAATATCATCACACTTAAATTCCTTAATGGTTGATAGATAGCGGATCTTGAGGAACTAAGTTTTCCTTCAAAGCTTCCCCTACCTTCCTTCTTTCTAAATCTGTGTCAGTTTTGCACCCTGCAGTGGGTGCTTTCTCTAGGCTAGTGTCAGATTAAAGAAATTTTACAATACAGACAAAAAAAGTTGATGCTGTTAATTAACATTGTAATATTAACGAATGGGTTGAGACCGTAAGCATAAAAAATACGAGAAGTAAGCTTATAGATTTGATTGAAATTGAACGTTATTTTTAAACGTTCACAGTGGACAGATGTGTAAATAATGGAAAAGGGGATTCTTCAATTATTATTGGCAGCTAAACGTTGTTTTAAAACAATCTCAAAATACGTGCTGTAAATTCGCAAGATATTGTACATTTTTAATTAAACACAGAAGATCACTTATGTTATTTCTATTTTGTTCTTGGGGTTCTTGAGAATTGAAAACTTAAGTGTAAGTAAAATGCAGCTGTCGACTTATTATCCAAATGTAAGAACCTCTTATTAGTTGATACTGGACTTTGAGATTGATGGACCCCTGGTTGCAGCTTTTTGCAAGTTTTTTACTCCAGTTTCGTGTTATAGAATCTGAATGACCTAAAACACCGAAAAGTTTCTTTTCGTATGTAAAATAATTTTGTTTGCAATAAATTTATTATGATTATTAAGCAAGATCTGACCACTTTACATGAACCAAAACAGATAACCGCGATAATAACTGCGTAATTCTTACAATTTTATACGCTTATTAAACGTTAAACTTTTACAAGTAAAGAAAGAGATCGCATAATAATGACGAAAAAAACGTTCGTTTTACTCGTGTTTACGTTTTTGATTGCAATCAATTTCACACCAACGCAATCAAATTTTCTTGATTGCATAAAACAAACCGCAACTAAGGTTTGGGATATGGTTACGTCGAAGTTGACGGGAAAGAAAGGTATTGGTTTAATGATAAGATTTGTGAATAGTTGTAATTGGTAAGTAATTGTAGCTGAAGAAATTTACGCAATTGATGTTCGTGCGAATGAAGACGGGATCGAAGTAGAACCAGAATCTCGTCAAATAAGAGTACAGATAGTTTGTGATGAAGGAGAGCAAGAAATAAGACCAGGAAAATGTAGGAAAGTTTTTAGTTAGACTTTACAGTTGGAATTGTAAATAGTTAGTTTATTAAAATGTTGATTAGAAGTTTAGTATTTTAAGAAAATTTTGTTTTTATCTGTTGTATTTTTTACAAAGCAACCTTAGATTACCATTACTTTAGATTTTCTATTTTATTTTTTATATTTTACTTTGAAAATAATACCTTTCTAATGTTCTAAGAAAGTATCTATTAGGAAGTCCATAAATATTGTGTTTTCCCACTTAGTAAAAATTTATATTTTTCTAACAATACTGACGGTCCTTAATTGAATTCAATCTCGAACTAACTTTGTAAAATTTTCAAAATCTATCTATCTATTTTTTATTTTACATTGTAGCCAGCACCATTTGGTTTAAACTGTACAAGCACGATTAGCCACGGGTCGGTTAGGCCAACTACTCGTTGTGTTTGGAAACACTTGACTCTTCCAGTCACCATTGAGCCGCACGCTGAAGGGTTTTTACTATCTATCAAACCACAACAGCTTTCAGAAAGCAAAACCTTGTTGATAGAGTAAGTTGCTAGTACTACCTCTCGTGGCTCGGATCAGCACTCGTGGAATAAACTTGGTTCCAGACAAACCAACTGGCATGCAAGTGTGTCAACCTCTGTTTGTTCCTGCTGGTAAGAGTGCCACGTCTCGGAAAGACCGAAAGGTCTCTTTGCTTAAAACTTGCTATAGGCTTGGGTCCTCGTATCTCGTTCTAGGTTTCTCTGCTCCTAGTCTTCCATACTCAATCTCAATTTATTCTTTTTTATTATCTGTCCGAAGGATAATTTTTTCGAAGCACGTTAGCTTTTTTGCAGCTTAGTATTCCATATAGATGAACACTTCTTTGCTGACGGTACTTTTTTCAAATCTTTATGTTTTGAAAATATGGATATAATAGGATGAGAAAACATATTCCCATGTTTTGTTTTCTCCACCGGACAAACAAGCTGTAGATTGTGCACCGGTGGCCGGCACAACCCGTTTTTCATGACAACTAAATAAATCTATTTGTCACTCTTTCTTTCGTGGTTTTACTTTACCTTCATTGCCCCTCGGCAAGTAGTTTCTCTCAAAACATTTTTTCCAAAACGTTTTGGGTGCCTGTTTTCAGGGGTTGTCAGCAAATGCATTGGTTTGTGTCCTTTCTGTGGTATACATCTATGTTAAAACTATAGTAATATTTTTGTATTTTTTGATTTGATATACGTTACTATAGAGAAGTATAACAGTTTAATTTATTTCTGAGTTTTATTTCAGTTAATAAAAAATATTTTAGTTTGTCATATTGGGAAATAAATTTGATAACTACTCTTATGTTGGAATTTATTTATTTTCATTAAAAGTTACAGAGTACGAAGCATTTTTGGTGACCCCGACGTGATATTTGCGCTAGCCGGAGTATACACCGTTTGTAAATTTTATCAGTTTTTAGAAACCAAAAATAAAGAGGATGTAATTAAAAAACACATGGTCCTATTACGGAAAGAATAACAAATTTAACAAAGGAAATTGACAATGGGCGCATTTAGTATGCTTCAGCGCTGCAGGAGCTACCTGAATGCATTTTTAAATGTCAATGTTTGAAACGCTTTGCTAAAGCAATCCGCCATTGATCGGACGTAGTTATTTCACGCTGCAAGTGAAAACTGTAAACAAGCGCTTTAATTCAACATTAAAATGAGGTTAGTATTTGAGGACAAAATCATATTTCTCAGCAGAACATCATAATTAATATAATTATCATACATAATACAATATTTAAAATGTACGATACAATTAAATAAATAAATTATATTCTCCATGTTAATTGATTCTGTTACAACTCCCAACCTACTACTTTATCAGTGTACACTATTTCTTCAAAGTTAACTAGCTATCGGAGTGCTGTCAAATGACAGATGGGGGATAACAACGCAAAAACAATGTTCAGCTAATTCTGAGCGCTGCAAAAAAATTACTTTGTAGCGCCCATTGTCAGTAAAAGTGACAATCTAAATTTGAATCGAATTCCGAAATTATTAGAGGTTATTTCTATGTCACATACGGCGCTGGAAGAAATAAATCAAGAAATTTGAGATCAGTTAATTATTGATAATACCACGGAAAAAACCAAAGACTATAAAATAAAGTGCATAAGAGCACGTCATCAATCAGATAAGTTTCTGAATCCAACCTCAGATCAATTGGCTTCTCTAACAAGTGGTGTTGTAAGTGTCAACACAACATGGAGAATTACAACAATGGCTTGGTTTTTGGGTGCATTTCAAGAAGATTTAAAAACTCGAATGAAGAAGAGATTAATTATATTGTACAATCAATAAAAAAGAAACAAAAACAGCTGACGTTGTGATTTCTGATAACTTTGATAAAGTTATTCAAACTCTCAAAAAGAGGTTTGGAAAGGAATCTTTATTTGTAAAAGTTTTTGTGCAAGAGTTGTTGCAGATTGTAATTTAGATAACTAACAAAAAAGGAAAAATTAGTCTTACCAGTATATACAACAAGTTAGAATCCCATTTGCAAAGTCATTGGGTGTACTGATAAATGTGCTGCTATACTTTTTCCAATTGTTGAGTCATGTTTACTCAATGAAACAACGAAAGTATGGTATTGAAGTTGATTGTCGAAGAAAGAGGAAGATCCAGACAACTCTTTAACTTCTCGTTTACACTATTTAATAGAATTTCTAAGGAAAGTAGTAGAAAGAGAAGAAAGAATTTTTCTTGCTAGACAAGAATTTGGGTTAAACAAGTCAGAATAGAAGGGAAACAGTTTTGTAGATTTGGTCGAATCAGAAAACGTCCCTACAGCTTACGCACTTGTAAGTCGCAATAAAAAACAGTGCATTTTTGGCAAGGGACAAGAATCAAGTCAATGTGACAAGTCGTTAACGATGAATTTAAACAAGAAACGCAAAAAAATCAACCAAAAAGGAGCTTACTATCAATGTTTAAAGAGAGTACTGTTAAACCAGAGCAGTAGCAAAGTTTTTGCAAATGGGACATTTACGTCAAAGGAAACAGAAAATGTATCATTCGAAAACGCAGCACAAGTGTTTTTATTGGAAGTTTTGCTACAAACACTTTTAGTAAAGGTCGTCCACCGTTATAAAGAAATGAAGGTAATGATTTTGTTGGATAGTAGATCCCAACTTTCTTACGTTAAAAAGGAATAGGCAACTAACATGGAACTACCTTCAACCGGTTGTCAAAACTTGTAGCATATTGTTTTTGGTGAAATGCTTCTGACGTGGTTCATCACAACTCATATTATGTGACGTTAATAATAATTGAAAATAACGTTTCAATCACACTTGGTGTCATTGACTAACAAGAAATAAATATTGAAATTGAACTTCTATTGGAGACCATAAATTATGCTAATTTTATGACTGGAAAAAGTATTAAATTAATACCTGGGTTAATGGCATACGAAACTGTTATAGGATTCACCCTAATTGTACCTGTTTTACGGTCAAAACTTAAAAATAAGGAGTCGTTAGCTAACCTTATTACATCTTTGTTATTATGCGAAAGGATAGTTAGTGATTTTTTCAGTCTAGAGGTACTTGGAATACGGATACAACAAGTAAAACTCAAAAAGAAGAAAGCTATATAATGACCAAGTTACATTTTGGTAGATACCAACACAATTACCATAGGTAGGAGGCAAGTATGATTTGCCTACCAACCGTCAAATTGTGAAATTTTGACTTCACAATATACTGTTAAGAAGTTGAATGAGGTTTAATCATTATCAGGTCTGTTTTTGACATGAAAAGAATAATTTAACCAGTTCCTTATTCAGAATTAAATCAATTACCTCATCAAGCTATTATAAAGAAAAGCAAAACGCTCGTCTTTAAATGATTGATTACAGAAAGAAATGAATTTATTAGAATTAATCCAATTCCTTAAATTGGGATGTCGTAAAAATATGATTAGAGTCAGTTCAGACCTTAAAGGTCGTTTTTAACCATTTCCGTAGAACCTTTGGACAGAAATTACTTATGTTTCATATGGTGAAAGAACGTGAATTCTAACATAGCGTCACCGGCGTGTTGTGTTTGATATGTGCTGTAGTTCTTTTTTATTGTCAGCTGTGATTGATTATCATCATTTAAATTTGCTATTAAATTATTAAAAGCACTGTATGTTGACAATTGTAATTCTTCTGTGTAGAATAAAGAAAAATAAATTCGTTTATGAAAGAAGCAACTAATCTCTACCTAAAGTGGAGTGCATGTGCATTCGGCTCTCGCATCCGGAATCGGCCCGTTTTGTAGCAGGGGATACGGAGTCAAAGTAGAAAGCATTGAACAAAATAAACAATACTTGGTATGAAGTAGAACAAGGTAACTGATACAATTTATTGCGAAACACAGAAGATTACAATTCACATAGGTTTGAAACTCTTGAGCCACCAAGAAAGTCCGAGAATTTGTAAGTACAACATAACGATATCCAAGCGATTGACACGTTATAATTTTGTGCTAATTTTGTGCCAATTTTTTCCGTATAACAGAAATTTTGTGCCCAAGCTGTAATAGGGTTATCCATCATTTTATGTGTGTACCTCCAAGTTTACGTTGGAGGTACAACATCACCAAAACTAAATTACGGTAGCACCATAATTTTGTGCCAATTTTTGCCGTATTACACAAATTTTGTACTCAAGCCGCAATGGAGTTATTCAACATTTTGTATGTGTACCTCCAACTTCACGCTGGAGAAACACCATCACCAAAATCAAATTACTATATTGCCATAATTTTGTGCTCATTTTGTACCAATTTTTGCCGTACAATACAAATTTTGTGCTCAAGCTGTAACGAAGTTATCCAACATTTTATATAGATTCCGTTCTTATTTCTAGTTAATTCTAACACATATAAATAAAAAAATAAATCATTATAACAAAGATATTATAATAAAGTACATACGCATACAACTGATTTTAACTTTATAAAAATACAGAAAACTTCATTACGGCTCTGGCACAAAATTTGTATTATACAGCAAATTGGCACAAAATTATGGCACTAGTAAATTAACTTAACACATTGTTATAATTAACTATTATCTACTACCTAATTTACTAAAACGCACGTATGCTAAAATATATAAAATGTTGGGAAACTTTGTTACGGCACAAATGGGAACAAAATTATGGTACTATAGTAATTTGATTTTAGTGATGGTGTACCTCAGCGTGAAGTTGGAAGCTTACACATAAAATGTTGAATAACTCCATTACGGCTTAGGCACAAAATTTGTATTATAATGCAAAAATTAGTACAAAATGGGCACAAAATTAAACAATAGTGTAATTTGATTTTGGTGATGGTGTACACATATAAAATTTTGAATAACTTTATTACGACTTGACCACAAAATTTGTATTATACGGCAAAAATTGTAATAAAATTAGCACAAAATTATAACGTGTCAATCTCTTGCATATCATTTTGTTGTACCTCCAACTTCACGGATCTCCACCAAAACAGGTTCTTTTGTAAATCGAATATATAGCCAATTGTAATCTATACAAATAAAAATGAATGTTTTGTGTATGCCCCTTATGCCTTCTAAACCGTTCATCGTGTTGCGATGAAATTTTGGGAAATGGGTAGTGTTATTAAAAATATGTTCTGATAGATTAGCTAAAGTTAACACTGCATTTATTGATTGATACGTTGTTACTAGTTCTGAATAAAAATTATTTTAGTATCATCAACACAGGTTTTAGGTGTAACATAACCTATAATTTTTGAAACAATGAGCATACGATTGGAGAGACGTTTATATACGACGACACTTTGCAAAACCGACCTTTTTATACCGTAGTCGCCACAGAATAATATTGTAAATAGAACTAAGGACGTCAACTTTGTGTAAAGTCAATCCTTCAATCAGTGAGCACTGCAATGCGTAGGTCATATTAGGAGAACTGTTTTGCTTTATCAAAGACAAAACGTCAGCAATTTTATTGTTTTACACTTTACTTTTTTCACTATATTGTCAGTCAACAGAAGTATAGTCGGTAGTAATGCAGTCTAACGAGAAGAAAAACAAAGAGAGCAGACCTCGTTAATCCTTATAAATTCACCTGAAGAGATCTGAAGATAGTGGCTAAAAATGGTCAGATTGATACTACTTCATAGTATTCTCTGTGCAAATAAGTAGAAAAATATCAATATCCACAATACTTACTTCTGATCTGAAATCAACACTTATTTAATTAGATAAATGGACACGGGGGCATTGGACCACACTTGTTTATTATATCTTCAATGGTGACAGGTAAAGTAACGCACTGGAAACCAGTCATAGTCAGTTTTTGGAAGATGTCCTACTGGTAATACGAGTCGTAGTAGTAGTTTTCAATTTATACTTATCAATATTTTTTAATGATTTAAGGGATAGTCGGTGTCACCACCTCATGTACAGTTGCACTCAGATTCATCAAAATGTATCAATACTACAGATTTTTACAAATATTAGATTTTAATTATTTAATTTTTGCTACAGATTACACAAGACGTAAACATGAATGAAATTAATAAATAGTTTTTAAATAAATAAACATAGTTTTAATAATGTTCAAATTTCATTATAAAAATCATGAACATTTTACCAGTGGTTACATAAATAGCTATTCAATATTAATATCAAATTTAGTAATGAAATAAAAAAGTAAATGGTGTTATTTCTTCTTTAAACAATCGAAATGATAGCGACAGTTGTATTTCATCAAACATAAAAATTGAAAATAAGTAACTTGCATTTGATTAACGTATCAAATACATTTTAAAGTTTATTAGATGTAACATGAATAAATATTGACACTACATATTTACTTATCTCCAGTACCGTATAGAAGATGCACGAGAACTGTCACTATTTTAAACTATTTTATGACGACTGATGTTAAATAAAAGTTTCATAAAAACGACACAATCAAGTAGAATAAATTTCTACTGAAAGTAACAAGATATTGAATGTAAATCAATAACACAAATTTAACACGATACTTTTATACGTAAAATAAAATATTTTTTTTGATAAATAATTAAATTTTAAAATTGTTTTTCTTAACGCTAGTTTTTATTTTTCAGTAAGTAATTAAAATATTATCCGTTTTTGAACAAAAAGAAAACACTAAGAGCTGTACAAAAAGCGATATTCGAACACCTGTTTCGATAGCTAAGCTATCATCATCAGCAAACTGACACTAATAAATAAAAAGCTCATACCGTGTGTCCCACGGAAAAGTTGACATAATCGTTTTCTATGTTAAAATCAAAATTATTAAATATCTGTTTTCTGTCACAATTTGAGCACAATATATTCGTTTAATAAACAAAATTTAAAAAATATATAATTTATTTTACTGATTTTTGGTAAAATAAGCTTTGAGTATTCTTTTATCACATCAACCTGTTTTATCTATTCAACATAATATATTGTTGTATTGTGTTCGAATTGTGGCAGAAAAAAAATATACGTTAATTTTAATTTAACATAGTAAATATTTATGTCAACTTTTCCGTCGGACACACGGTATATTATCTGGTCTATTCGTTGCGTCTCATTGATCCTTATATAAACTTAAATAATTTAAAAAATTCTAATCGTTCGTGATCAAGTATTTGTTTCTCAAAAAAAAACTTTTATTAAAATCAATTTCGTTTTTCTACATACATTTTTAACTAATTTAATATCGCCTACTTTATTGTTATTTTTAAGCATATGCATAAAACACTAAGTGTTTTTTAAAGCGAGTTTTAGTAGGTCTCTTAATATGCCCTATATATGGTTGGTTACAGTCTTTACAATTTATTTTATAGATTCCCGATTTATCACACATATAAACATATCTTTTGAAGACCTTACTAATTCATAACGTTGCAATGTTCCTATGGTTTACTTATGATTATGTTTTCTAATTATGTTTGTATGTGTCACAATTGATTCCGGAAAGCAATCTGCTTAATATTAACCTGATAATGTAATCTTATGATAAATATCAATACGTTTAGTTTGTTACCATCTTTTGTCACTAAAGTGCCAAGAAAGGATAACTTAAGGTTTGCTTTCATAGGTAAACTAAATTGTCTCAAATTTTGAATTTAAAATTTCTACAAATTTAAAAATAGAATGTCTTTTTTGAAATTTAATTAAATTCAAAAAGTTATGATGCCAGGTTACTAGGGTTATTTGTTGTCAATTTTTTAATTTACTCACATGTGAACTTACTCGAAAAAGTGTCGAAAAGGGAAGTTGTCAATTTTCAAAACAATTTTGAAGAAGCCCAAACTCAACGTTTACTTACAAAAAAATCTGAATTCAGCAAGTGGAGAAAACAACCCCAAGTAAGGGTAATCAATGAGGAAGTCCTGAGCTCATATTTTTTGAATATAAAAAAAGTATAAAATTAACGTAGAACAAGTATTTTTGCTGAAGTCTACCATGAAAGTTTACAAAAACATAGACTCATCAAAGTATAGCAAATTGACAACTTTTCTTAAAAGTGTTTTCAAAGAATCTAAAGTAAAGAAATCAAAAGTGTGGAAAGAAAACACACTAAAGAACTTCTAATAGGTGCGCCATATTTGATGGTTAAGCTAAAGTTTCACCTTTTTGATAATATTAGGCATACATTTTGAATTATTTTAGGTTTCATTAATAACGGGAGGTGCAAGTGAATGCAGATGTTGTGAAGTAACAATGTTAAAAATTGATAATGTCCAATATATGAGCTCATATATGTTGGTGTCAATACATGACAACAAAACGAACATTTCACGCAAGTTCACTATTATCCAAGAAGGATTTTGTGTGAATGGTGTGAGCCTGTGTGAGAAATATGTTCTACGTTTGATGTGGTTCCCACACCCCAGATTTTTTTTACAATATGTAGATGGAAAATGTACAATGCAAACTGTTGGAATTAATTCTTTAACAAAGATATGTTACAAATGAAACTTCACGGGTCACTGCATGAACTTACATCAACAGCCATTCTAGCAAATAAAAGTGCTGACATCACAAAATTTGAATGTCACGGTGGGTTGGAGTTTTCAACAATAGTAGAAAGCTACATTGGAGACTTCAAACAAGAGAGAAGAGAAATATTAGCAATTTCTCAAATTCACCGGAAACTGTGTCAGATTTTACGATGTCTAATGTCGAAAAAGAAATGCCCATCAATGACCAGGAAGACCAAGTAACGAATGGGAATTTAAATGCTAATTTATTATTATCCAAACGGAATACATCCTTTTCAAACAGAATGAAATAAAAATAAAAATTGTAAGGTAACAATAAGTAATTTTTCTAACTACGCTAATAAACTAGGTATACAACTATACATAAAAATACATCCATTTCAAAACAAAATGAAATAACATTTGCAAGGTACCAATAATTAATATTATTTTCTTACTACGCTAATAAACTATACCACTAGAGGAGAAAATGTACTACAGATTTTGCTCTGCTACGAAAAACGTTAATATTTGGGTAAAACAGATCAAATTGGGGATCAGATTGTAAAACATTGACATAACGCATCATTCGTACAAGAGGAGAGTAATAGGCACACCAAGTATTAAAATGACCAATTCTGAACAAAACATTGTTTCTTGTATTACAATGATAACTTGAGTTCCAAAAATCAAGTGATTCTACAAGAGTAGAACATCTTATCTGCCCATGAACCAACTTGTATATAAAAAGCAAATCGGCCATTATACGTCTATTTTCTAGTGTAGACATGTTCAAATGCATTAAAATATTGTTAGTGTTGAATGCTGGTAACCCTAACTTAAAAGATATTGCTTTTAAAAATCTATTTTGAATTTTTTCAATATCGACGATCTGATACTTAATGTAAGGGGACCATATTTGAGAACAGTACTCTAAGGTAGAACGAACTAATGAGCAAAATAGAATTTTTACACACCTGAAAGATAAATCTTTACCAATTCTCAATATAAACCCCAACATTTTCCAGGCATGGTTCACGATGTTACAAATGTGTGCGCAAAACTTAAATTGTAACTAAATGTGACTCCTAAGTCTTTAATAGTTTCTACCCTTCTAATTAAAATATTATTGATACAATATTTAAATTCTATGGGATACTTAATTCTGTAAAATGATATGACTTTGCATTTAGTAATATTCAGGAACAAATCATTTCTACTACACCAATTTTGAATTGCATTTAAATCATTTTGAATCAAAATACAGTCCTGAATATTTTTACAGTTCTAAATATCTTAAGGTCGTCCGCATACAATAAACATTGGCAGTTAGTAATACAATCTCTTATATCGTTTATAAATAGCAAAAACAGTACAGGCCCCATGTGAGAACCCTGGGGAACTCCAGAAGGTATATTTATTTCTCTAGAGTAATGACTGTCGATTCTAACAATTTGCTTCCTGTTACAAAGAAAACTTTTTAACCATTCAACGATCATCACATTGAACCCGTACTGTTCTAACTTCATTAACAAAGTGCGGATGTTTACTTTATCAAAAGCCTTGGCAAAATCAGTATAAATAGCGTCAACCTGCATACGATTCTCCAAAGCCTCCGACAAAAGGCATGATATTGCATGAGATTAGTTGTTGTAGCGCGACCAGATAAAAAGCCATGTTGCTCATTTATTATCAGATTTCTAGATGCCCACATCAGTTGCTTTGTTAGTATACAATCTAATATTTTTGGAATGATTGATTGTAGAGAAATGCCTCTATAATTTTTAATATCACGCCTGTCTCCTGATTTAAAAATTGGGGATAGATAGCTTAATTTCCATTTATCAGGAAAACAGTGATCTTGTATGGAACGGGTAAAGATTATGGTAAGAGGTATAATAACAGAATAAATAAATTTTTTAATACTACACTAGGGATATTATCAGGACCATGTGTGAAGGAGGTACGTAAATCGTTAATTGCTTCAAAACCATTGCCCTATTTATTATAAATTTAAAATTGGGATCAACCTTTTCGTAACCAACGGTTCCAGATTTTGAAGTCTGGTTACAGATGTTGTAATTATAGACAGACGAGAAATAATCAGCAAATAAATTAACAGTATCATTTAAATTGTTACTACGGTTGTTGGACAAAAACATTTCTATAGGCAAGCCTTTAGTTTCTTTTCGGTCATTTACAAATCGCCAAAAGTTATTTATGTTAGTAGCAATCTTTACTTCAATACCGTTTAAATATTCCCTATAAAGTATGGCACTAAGAGATTTACATTCGTGTCGCAGATTATAAAAGTTGGGTAATCATTGTACCCATTAGTACTCTTAAATTTAGCATGCGCACACTTTTTCTGTCTGGTTAAACTTATTAAGGACTTGTTAAACCATATAGGGTACTTAGATCGGATAAATGTTCTTTTAGGAACAAAAATTCAAACAGTTGATACTAATGGAATAAAATTCATCAACAAGATCATTAATATTTACAAATACCGAGGAAAGAAACTGCCAATCAATAGAGGCGAGAACGAAATTAATTTCCTCAAACTTTGCATCATGAAAAAATATTTAGTTATAGAATTAGGCTAATGTTAATTAGTTAATAAATTTTTAATTTTTGTATTAATTATTAATTTTCTATTATTACTGATTTAGTAGTTTATTCCACCAATAGAATTAACTTTATTCCACTAGTAAATAAAGTGGTGGTTAATAAGCTTTATAAGTGTGTATTTGTGGATAAATACTTTTATTAAAATCATACAAAAACAATTGCGTTTACAGAGAAGTACTTCGGTTTAAGACACAAACAACCCCAAAATGTATAAAAAAAACACAATTTGGAATTTATGTTGCCTAGCATTCTAATGACTAATATAATTAAAAGTAAAACCCATGTTATTACTGTTAATATACAGTGTATACATTACATTAGATTGTCCTATGTATACGAGTCAATGCATTGGCATAGCCTACCACTATAATAAGCTCAAAACAAAAACAAATTGACGTTCACGTGTCAATTTGGGAAATTTTAGTATTCTTTGGCATCAGCTTAAGTAAAGTAAAGTCCTTTGTTAATAAAATCCTTATTTCTTGAAAAATGTATACAACGCAGGAAAAATTTCAAATGGTTCTGTGGCATCACGGCCGTAGTAGTATAAGAAATGCGCGGAATTTATTTTTGATAAAATATCAGGACGGACCAATTCCTTGTTTAAAAACTATTCTGAATGTAAGTACTACAAAAATTTAAATCTAAAGGCTACCTTGCTAGGTCTCACATAAAGAAAAAAAGATGAAAATTGTAGTTGAGTTGAACATTTTAGGCTTTGTTGAAGAAAACCCTAATTCATGTTTGTGAAAAGTTTGTAGGTATTTTGGTGTAACCAAATCTTCAGTATTTAGAACTTTAAAAAAAATCGAGTACAAAGCATACAAATATTCAAATTAGCAGTTATTCGATGTGAACCAACAAAGGGCGTAAACTTCAGCAAAATAATGTTCAATTTATTAAAACGAAATTAAGAAATTTTACAGAACATTATTTTCACAGACGAGGCGACGCGACGTTTACATTAAAAGGGGAAGTAAATTCGCAAAATTTTCGATGAGTTTTTACATTTGGTAAAAGTTTAATATTAGGTATTGGTCTCGTACAAATCAGCACGTTCAAAATGCCACAAGAACCAAATATAACAATAAAGTTAATGTGTGGGCTGGAATTGTTAATAACTACTTTATTGGGTCATTCTTTATTGACGGAAATTTAGCGTCAGCGAAATTTTTAAATTGCTAAGAGACAGAGATTTACCCGCAATAAAAAATTTAAATTTAGATGAGTCCTTTTTTCAAATGGTTGGTGCTCCAACTCATTCAACAGCTACAATTACGAATTTTTTAACTGCTCATTTCCAACAACGCTGGATAGGGCGATTCGGTTCCATACAATGGCAACCTCACTCAACAGATTTGTCTCCTAATGACTTCTTTTTGTGGGGATACTTAAAGTCTAAAGTTTTTACGAATATTCTTATACAAGACTTAAATGAATTAAAGGAAAGATCGAATGAAATTGAGCCGCCATTTCTCGGGAACGCAAGTTTTAGTTTTGGAAACAAAATTCGTTATTGTATAGAAGTAGAAAGCGGACCTTTTAAAAATTTGTTATAGTTTAAAGTTCGATAAAGTAATTTTCTTGTTTATTTTGTTTTAGTGCCTTTTCTCTCTATCCAGTAACATCCATGCTGTTTAGGTTATCATCTACCTCTCTACCTTTATCTTGCTCTTGGTTTGGTCTTTTTTTTAACTAAAATTACTCTCTAGTATTTTCTTTTTCAAGCTTTCTTATTTTTTATTTAGTTTTTCTTTTCCATTAATTGTCCACTTTCTTGTTTGGTAAATTTTTTTCCCACACCCCTACACTATCTTTGCATTTTCGTTAGGATTCACACTTCATTTGAATATGTCACCACTGGTCTTGTAACAGTTTTATAGATACACACTTTAACTGCTTGCGACAACCGTTTTTCTTCTAAAGCTGATGCACACTTATTCCCCAGTATTAATCATGGTTCTACTTCTACTCTTCTTGATTTTTTCTTGTAAACACTTTCTAAAAATTGAAGTTTTTAGTTTCCTCAAATTTATATTTCTTTTGTTCGTTTGTCCTTATCTGTAAGCCTCCATATCATATATTTTGCTTTCTTCTCGTTTATTATTAATCTCATTGTTTATGCTACACTTTCAACTCTAATCTTACATCCTGTAAATAATGTTTGCTACTTGTTATAACAGTAATGCCATCCGCGAATGATCTAAATAGTGTATGATCTCAGTGCTGTTTATTCCACTTTTCCTGATAATTTTCTCTACGGCTATGTTAATAAAAATTGTTAAGAGAGGATCCTCTTGCGTTAGTCTTGTATTTACTTTGAAACTTCTGATAGTTTTTCTTCTACTTGTCCCCCATTTACCGTATCAATCAATGTTCTTTTCAATAGATTAATTAACTTACGCTGTATTCGTAATTCTTTCATTGCTTTCCATAATGCTTTTCTAGTAATAAGCTTGCTTGAAATGTAAAAATATTGTGTGCGTGTTCAATTTCTCGATTGAATTTCCCTTAACACAAGCAATTGATCGATAACCGATCTTTCTTTGTCTAAATATCTATTTCTGCATTCGTTCTTTCATCTAGTCCATTTCGCACTCTTTACCACACCACTTATTGGATTCATTTTTGTTTACTTTAGCAGTGCTCTTTGTAGCTTTAAAAATTTCTTTGTTTATTACTTCCTACTGTTCCTACACCATTTCTTTTCCTTAATTTTTGTGTTTAAATTCTACTAATAATTTTAATTTAATTTTTATTAGTTTAAGTAAACAATATGTGTATGTGTAAAGTTATGAAGGGGCAAATGAGTGTTCTGCTAAATTTTTTTTAATGCACATTTTAGGAATCAAGATTAATCAAATTATATCAGGTAGGAAATTTGTCATGTTCTATTCTAAACAAAGTTCTTAAATAACGTAAGGAAAAAATCCTTGCTTTTAAAAACCCAACAATAGATAGTTGTTGAAGCTTCTATAAAAAAATTTTTTTTGTCCTACTCTCACTTTTAAAACACATTCTATCATTAAGTTTGCTCAATGATAAGTGACCTTTTAAATACACATTCACAAGATGTAGCTTTGTTCGTTTTAGTCACAATACGAAGTTGGCAACAACAGATTTTAGTCACGCACTGAACTTGGCTTCAAATTAATTATGTCACTTGTTCGTTACGTCTCCGGCAAATTCCTCGAATGCAATTGCTCGAAATCAATTGCTCGAAATTCAATTGCTCGATTGTAGCATTTCTCGAAAGACTTATTGCTCGAACGGCAATTTCGCGAAAACTTTTTGCTCGAATTTATGTGGTAGAAAAAGTTAGTATAACCACCTAGGTAATTGCTGCCAGTGTGAATGTTGTTATAAGTTGCTTTAAGACTATTCTTCAGCTTCATAATAATAAAGAAAGTCAAATTATAATGTATCACCTTTATTAACAAAAAATGGATAAGTATGTAATAAGTGTGACAAGGAAAAACAAATCCACGCACGTAATCATATATATTTCTGCCATATTCATAATCATTTACTAATCTCAAAAGTCTTTGGGTATTATCACGATACCTTCTATGGCTTTGGGTGTGTTGTTTACCACTGACATATTGTTCTATCTGCAATTCGTTCAAACTTTGTTCCCTCTTTAATGCCGAAATGAATATCCATATGTTTGGGTGTTGTGCAGACAGTTGCATTTGGAAACCTCGATGCCACCCTTCTAGTGAATTGTTTGTTTTTGGAAGTCCATGATGTACACCTTCAAAGCAATTCCACATGTCAAGCGCAAAAATAGGCGGGCGCCGCTGACGCCCACGCCTTGGTGGGCGACCGATTCACGTATCCTCAAAATAATCGACAATAACTTGCATCTTAGGGGAAAAAATATTTAGCTTTCAAAGATTCTCAAATGCCTCAACTACATTTTGCGTTGGAACAAATGCTAATGCTGGCAGCAGTTTTAACGTCAACGCAAATTCTGCATTTGTTTCGTATTCCCGTTTTAAGCCATTTTCTTGAATGTTGGAAACTCAATTCGACTAGCATTTATCATTGCTAGTTTGAAATCCGTCATAATGGTTTGTGGTTGTTCGGCGCCATCCGGGAGTAGATTTTTTATTTCTCGAAGAAAAGTTGAGTAAGTTTGTTCAGTCTTATTTGGCAGGAGAGCATATATTAATGGTATCGCTACATTATCTTGTATTCTTTGTATGGTGTAGAGTTGTAGAAAAAGCGGCGGAACAACTTTAAAAGTACCGTCAGCATACCAATTTGTGCAGTCGCCAGAAGATTGATGTTACGCGCTGTTGAAAAAATTAAAATTCGGTCCTTTAGTGGCCCTGAATCGTACTATAAAAAATGGTCGCCGTTTTCAGTAACAGTAAACTCTTCTGGAAAAATGATCTCTTCTCGAAGTCTGGAAATTGCTGGTGCAAGGTTTTTTCTCACTCTCACATTCCTAACGGCCCGTTTAATATTATTAACGGAAGGTAACTTTGCTGCAACTGCACTTCCCAAACTAGCAGAAACTTGGGACACAATAAAGTGGGGTGGATCTCTAGTGTTTTCTGCAGTTTCCTTTATTGTTTGCATAACTCTATTGGCTTCTAGCTGCGCAACATTGGCATTGTGGTTGTGGTCTTTTTTGCTCGACACAAGATTGTCTTCAGTAATTACTCGAACTTTGCACTTCATTTTCTTGGAGTGTTCACATTTCCAATAAATTTTGTATCAACTTCTTTATCCTTAATAAACAAAAATTTTCAAAACGCAACTTGCGTTTGCCTTTTTCACTGGATATGAACTCTAACGCCATGTTAATGTCTTTTTCGAACTAACAATCTCATTAGAGTCGCAGGGTATTTATATTTATCCCCAATAAACACGTGTTCGGGATTAACATTATTTGTAACAACAACCACAATAATTGCTGTCCTTTCAATAATTTTAGTATTTAAGACAATAATCTTTTAGTTTGTCAGTGTAAACATTTTTTTAAGACATTGTACACTCATGAAATTTAAAACTTGGACACCACAATTTCTGTAAACAAAAGTTTGCACATTGTGAAGCGGGCTTAAGGGTATCATTTACAATTCTAACAGCAAGTAGTCTCAGCAGCGGTTATCTTATAGAAGGACTGTAGAATGAATCATTACACTAAGCACGTTTTAGAAAATGGGTAATTTACGTTGCTTACTTAATTTTTTCTTTAAAGAATATATTTGAAGGTATCGCTAATTAAACACCATAGCTCGATTAATTATCGAATCAAAATTTTGTTTAGGAAATGTTTACAAAATAAAATTAGAAATAATTTTGATTTTAGTTAAGTTATTGCTTATAGACGCTTTTTAAATTACCTATTTTCTAAAACGTGCTTAGTGTAATGATTCATTCTACAGTCCTTCTATAAGATAACCCCTGCTGAGACTACCTGCTGTTAGAATTGTAAATGACACCCTTAAGCCCGCTTCACAATGTGCAAACTTTTGTTTACAGAAATTGTGGTGTACAAGTTTTAAATTTCATGAGTGTACATAATTTATGCATTAGTACCTTAGTGTATGGAAGTTCGTAAAATTTGTTTATTCTAAATTCTTAAGCTCTTTTAGAGCTTGTATAATCCTCATTGTGTGTTATAAGCTTCTTAACTTACACACGAAAATACTTTGTTAAACATTCTACGAACTATAGTTTATTTGCTGAAAAATGTAACATAAGAGATTAAGTCGTAAAATAAAATCCACTTAGCAGGCGACCGATAGTTGTATTCAATATTCACTTAAAATGCAAACTAAAAACCAGTTATATACGGACAAAAGTTGGTTAAAACAAACCTTATGGAAATTTGACAACAATAGAACAATAAGTTTCAACTACCTAAGGGTCAGCGGTTCTCAATATTTTTTAGTATTTTATTTGTTACAAACAAAATTTAATTTATTAAAAGTCATAATGCATGCATCAATGATCGTTAAATTTTTTTCGTGCATAGGTATGTCATGAACTAAAATAAAGCCCACGACCTATGGTGATTTTAAATTTTTGTTCATCTCTTGACAACATATTTCCTGTTTCAAATCGTGATTATCGATAAATCACTATTTTACTCGTTGTATTATACTTATAATAATTGTATCACATTTTCGAGTAAAACATTTTCGAGAAATTACCTTTCGAGGAATTTGCAATTCGAGAAAAGTTGCATTTGAGCAATTAAATTTCGAACAATTGATTTCGAGCAATTGATTTCGAGCAATTGCATTCGAGCAATTTACCTAGAACCGTTATTTAGGGTTGTTTTTTTTAATTGTTAAAATGTTTCTAATGTCACTGTTAAATTATAGGTGCCTCAATATGTCACCAGATGTCGTAATACATATTCGTCGTAATTTTTACATTTAACCATGTTTCCTTCGGTCGTAGAAAAGTATAGTAAGTATGCAATTTTTCTTTTTCTTTAGACACTTGTTTTTTAAACACCCGCTCCGCTACGCTTCGCTCGTCCCTAAACAATGTTTGTGCTTAAAATGCTGTTTATAAAACTTGTTACATAATATACTATTGGTCTTTTTTGTGCACCTCCGAATAATTATTGTAACTCCTGTCACTACACGTGCACTAAAATATAAATCCTTAATTTAGACAATCGGTCAAAATATAGTTCAAAATGTACTATTTGTAGAAATTTTTTTGTTAGAAATACCCTACACTATTGAACCTCAATTAAGGCAAAATACGTCTAAATAGGTGAGGTTCGTAGTTTTGCAATTATTACTGTTTTATTCAATTATTAAGAATTTGAAATCGTTAGAAAATGCGCTTAGCTTCTTCGCATTGATGAAACGTTCATAGCCGGCATCTTATGTGCTACAGATTTCTACAAATATTATATTTTGATCAATCTAAGTACATGGCAACTACGATCTATGAGGTGGTGACACCGACTACCTCGTTCTGTATCATGTTGCAAAAAAAAGTATAAGAAAACTAGAACTTGTCAAACAATTTGTTTTAAATAAATGTAAATATTTAATTGAATATACTGTCAATTTTTAAATCAATGAAGACCGCAATAATTGATTAAAAATACTAAAGTTAAAAAACACTAATGCATTTGTTTTAATTTAATTTTTTTGTTCTATAAGTTTTATTAGAAGGATACGGCAATCACGTGCCTTTTGTTAACAATATCTTAACTGCTAGTAATGCCCAAAAATAAAAGTTTTTGTAGAGTATATATTATCGAAAACGTTTATTTAAACTCACTTTGAGGTAGGCTAGTGTCGAGATGAGCTCGTGTCGAAATGAAGTCGTAACACTCAATAACGCAAATATAACCTCATGTCAAGATGGGCTCGGGTCGAGATGAGCTCACGTCAAAGCGGCGGTGTTGAGACGATAGGGTCAAAGTAGCCGCGTCAAAATAAGCTGTTTTGTCATTCATCTACCATAACCCCAAGGTATCTAACGACATAGATTGAATTGAAAGACACCTGCTCTACTTATCTTCGACGATACGCATCACACCTGTCCATTGCGGTACTATACTGTTGTAAAGCTAATTGTCTAATTCTTATCCTTCTCATACATCCCACAGACTTCAGCTATAAGGACGAACTGTGTAAGGCTGATTTATGTCTTTAATCGTACCCCGAAATCTTTGTGACGATGTACGTCATTTCATCAATCCTTATTCTCAATTAATCTGTTTCTGTTCCTATTACAATTTTAGCTAGTTTTAAATTATAAGATTGAAATAATTAAACTGTTCACTGTCATTTTCAATGGAACACAGTTAACTCCAGTCCACTGCAGAACAATAATTTCATGGTGAGAGATGGCTGCATGTTTCACAGAATTTTGAATAGATTATTGTATTCTATAAAAATATGGTCGACGAAAATCATAGATTTCTATCGGGTCACTATGTTTATAAAAGATTTGAAGTATGGTCATTCACCAAAAGTTTATATTCATCTAACTTATATTATATGATATGCAAATGTTAAATCGGTTGCAACTCTATGCTAAATTCTTTCGGGTTCAAGATCACCTACAAAAACCAATCTTCAGAGTTCAGTAAAAGAGAAGCAATAACTTACACTTTAAAATCATACAAAAAAGAATTTGTATTTACACTCTCGTCTATCATTTTTTTTTAATTGTTTATGTCTGTAAGTTCAATTTACATTTTTTTAGTTACTGTTCAATAACGATTAACGCATAAACAAAACAATCCTAAATTATTACTTAAGCTAACTAGTTTACGTTTATCTTATACGTACAGTGTACTTGACTAGTATTGTTTCACACATTAATATAAAAACATCTAAGGTATTCCAAACTCTTTAATGCATCTTCCGTTAACTAAATGTTGATTTGGTGGACAACTTGAACTAACCTGAATAATACATCCCTCGGCAATAAATGTTGTGGTGTCATACGGTTTTGTGGTGGTTGTTCCTTACAATTTAAGATAAGTATTAAGTTAATATTTAAATATTTAAACATACTAATTTTATATAACGAATCGCCGTCTTCTCGTTTGTTACGTTGTATTGATAAAGAGCTACAAATCGTAGTCAAAATCAATACATAAAACACCAAAATCGTGTACTTCACCATTTTGACAAACACAAATTACGTCTTCACCGGTCACTAGGCAACAACCTTTTGATAACTCATGAACTCAATGCCACTTTTATTTGTTACTTATCGAATGATAATACATATTCTCAAAAAAAAATATTGATGTACAGACAAAATTTTTTATTATGTTATTACTTTTCTACATTTTTTTGGTCGAATCATTTGATACCCCTTCCAGGCATACCGTATTTGCTGTAATTAGTCTTCTTGTTTCTACCGTCGTGTTTGACATTTGTTTACTATCTGTGCTCAAATCTAAATGACAAGCCAATTTATATTAGAATCAATTTCGTTTTATTACCTACTTATTTTTTTTTTTTTTTAATTTAGTCTGTATTGTTATTTTCAAGTATAACATGACAACACTGGATTTGTTTGACCGATGATATTTGACATGATTAATTTGACATATATGCTTGGTTACAGTTTTTACAATTTGTTTTATAGATTCCCGATTTATCATATATATTGGGTTTTTTGAATTGCCTAAAAAAATTGCAAGTTGTTACTACTATAAATTATTGTTTATAATCACACTTTAAAAATATTTTTTAAAGTCCTTATTAGTTCATAAAGTTATAATATTCCTATTGTTTATACGTTCTAATTGTGTTTGTAAGTGTGACAATTGATTCCGGAAAACTATTGTATTATGCAATCTGCTTAATATTAATATTTATTTATTTATTTATTTAATCGTATGGTACATTTTAAATATTGTATTGTGATGTAAGTGTTATGTATGGTGCCCCAGAAGATCAGTATAAACCTGTACAGTGTAGAAAACAACCCCAAGTAAGGCTAATCAAGGTTATGTGCAAATTAGTGTTCCGCTAACTTTTTTTTAATGCACATTTTAGGAATCAAGACTAATCAAAAAATATCAGGTAGGAAATTTCTCATGTTCTATTCTAAACAAAGTTCTTAAATAACGCAAGAGAAAAAACCCTTGTTTTTAAAAACCCAACAATAGATAGTTTTCGAAGCTTCTATAAAAAAAATTGTTTTTCCTACTCTCACCTTTAAAACACAAATTATCATTAAGTTCGCTAAATGCTAAGTGATCTTTTAAGTACACATTCACAAGATGTGGCTTTGTGCGTTTTAGTCATAATACAAAGTTGGCAATAACGGATTTTAGTCACAGACTGGCTTCAAATTAATTATGTCACTTGTTCGTTAATTAGGGTTGGTTATTTAATTATTAAAATGTTTTTAATGTCACTGTTAATGTATAGGTACCTCAGTATTTTGTAGTGTTATCGTGTTTGTTAGTTGAAATAAAGTAATTTTCAAAGTTGCCTTAAGCAAATGGATTGTTTAACGTGTTTCGTTAACATGAGACAACACCAGATGTCGCTTCACATATGAGTCGTAATTTACACATTTAACCAAGTTTTTTATCGGTTATAGAAAAAGTATAGTATGCAATTCGGTTTATAAATATCTCTAAGTACTTGTTTTTTAGGCACCAGCTCCGCTATACTTTGCTGGTCCCTACATAAAGTTTGTGCCTAAAATGCTGTTTATAAAACTTGTTGCATAATATACTATTGGTCTTTTCTATGCACCTCAAAATAATTATTGTAGCTCCTGTCACTACACGCGCACTAAAATATAAATCCTTAATTTAGACAATTGGTCAAAATATAATTCAAAGTGTCAAAATAATTTACAAAAAAAGCTGCTAATATAAGTTTTCTTATAGCAATCAAAATGTAATATTTGTTGAAATCTGTAGTATGTAAGGCGTTGGCTGTAAATTTTTCAACATTGTGAAAAAACTAAGCGCATTTTTGCGTTAGAAGTACCGTACACTGATGAGCCTCAAATAAGGCAAAACACGTCTAAATAGGTGCCGTTCGTAGTTTTGCAATTATTACTGGCTACTGTTTTATTCGATTTTTAAGAATTTGAAATATTTTGTTAAATAATGCGCTTCTTTGCATTGATGAAACGATGAAACAAATATTATATTTTGATGAATCTGAGTACATGGTAAATTCTGTCTAAGAGGTGGTGACACCGACTATCTCGTGCTGTATTATACTGCAGAAAAGAAACCGTTTTTCCCTGGTTTATAAAAAAATGCGATTTTTTTTGGACTGACTTATTTCACGCAACAGAAGATTGACTACAAGAAAGTGATGACTTAGTGACTAAGAACTTAAAAAATGCCACTCGGGGGTTTACAGAAGGCTCTCGGACATTATGGCACGGTTATTTAGACACGGTAATTAAAGTGCAGAGACGTTTAGGTGCGTAACATTTAGGCAGATATATAATAAGACACTTTGGTGTACAATACGACGCGGGATACTTAGGGAAAATAGATTAAATTTTATGTACCGGGTGGCCAACTAAGAATGGACGCCAGCTATATCTCGGGAATTACAAATCTGACAATATTGAAAAAAAATTTTAATAGGTAAATCGGCTACGAGAAATCGCGGGAAATTATTTTCAAGTTTGTAAGATGGCCGCTAGGAGGCGAAACTGTTATGGCCGATCATATAATTGCTTGTTTCTCCAAAAATATGCAAATATAAATATATTTTAAATATTGCCGTAGCAAAGACTGCAAAATTTCAGATTTTTTTTGTTTAGGGTATTTTACTCTGTCTTAGAAAATGTAGTGGTGGGAAAACGTCAAACATGTTTTTATTTAAATCCAAATAACTCCGGTATAAGTTAACGGAATTGAACAAGCTAGGTCTCGTTTAAAAGAGCTCTTCTTACTTAATAATATGCTGTATAAAGATAGTCCGAATAAATTTTCACGTGATAGCTAGAGGCCGCTGTTTAACATTACAACAATTATTGCGCATTATCATGAGATTTTTAAATAGCACTCTATGTACCTTTTACACAGTTAAAAGAGGACTAAATTGCTAAATAGTCGATGCAAACCGCAACTTTCTATCTTTTTTGAAACCAAAGATATCAATAAAACAATTGTTCGACCGCTGACTATTTACATATTTTACGCGTAAAACAAATTTAAATTAGTTGAAACAATTTAATTAATGCTGTCCTAAATGTTCAAACTGCCGTCCATCGTTTTAGATGCACTTAAGCATCCTTTCCGGCGTAGACCAAACTGCAATCTCTAGTTCAGCTACTGAAATAGTTTGCATACAGTCCCTTATTTGTCCAATCATGTTATCACGTGTAGTGGGTCCGGTTGCAAAAACTATATCTTTTACTCGACCCCATAAATAAAAATCTAGGCATGTTAAATCCGGTGATCTAGCCGGCCATGGAAAAATGCTGGCCTGTCCTATCCATCTACTAAGGTAGTTGACATCTAAAAATTGACGAACATTCACTGCGAAGTGGGCTGGAACAGCATTCGTCTTCGAATGTCTAGAGGCACTTCCTCTAACAAAATTAGCAATTGTTCTGTGAAAACTGTAGGTAATTGTGAACATTTAGTTGATTATTAAAAAAGAATGGATCGATACTTTGCCCCTCTAAAATCCCTGCCCAACAATTTACAGACCAACGACCTTGGTGCTAAACTTTCTGCATCTTTTTGCATAAGAAGTCTACATCGTTTTCAAATCGAGCACAGATCGAACGCAATGCTTCTACCCTTGCATGCTTTTGGTCAACATTCAAACATTTGGGGATCCATTTTGCAGCAATTTTTCTCATGTCCAAATTGACGTGAACTATATCATGAACGCGTTCGGATGAAATATTCAGTGCTTCAGATATCCGTTTTAGCCCAATTCGACGGTCTGATAAAATCATGTCATGAACTGCATCGATATTTTCGGGGACTGACACAGAAACTGGCCTTCCCGATCGGTCATCATCTTCAATGGAAAATTTACCTCTTTTGAAGCTTGCATTCCAATTTTTGACGGTCGCATAAGAAAGGACATTGATCATCAAGGGTATTAAGCATATCTTCGTAAATCTGCTTACCTCTTAACCCTTTTAAATACAGGTACTTGATGATGGCTCGATACTCGAATTTTTCGATTTTCACAATTTCGGTGGACATCTCTTTTCATTTAATTTATTGCGTGACTCTGGTTTACTTTTTTGACATCAAACTTTACACTGACACTTCTAATAAGTTATTGTTCGTTGCTATGGTAACGCAGTATTTTGTTTATGCAAGGAACTGGTCTAGGCTAACTAAATATCAATACATCCTCGTAGGTGTGGATTAAACTGCACATAAGCTGAAACATTAATAATGTTCTTTTCGGTACGTCTCCGGTGTTGTCTACGGTATACGGGAACATGGACGCTTCCAGTTGTTTGTAAACGATGGATAACTCGCAGAAAAACCTTTTTACTTGGGTGCCGTCTATCGGGATATTGCTGCGCATATACCCTTTCAGCAACTGTAGCATTTCTCATGCATTCAAAATAAACATCTATAATGTCAAATAACTCTTCGTTGGTATAAAGCATATTGTAACACTTAACAGCACTGCACTAAGACTATCTAATAATAATACTAACAACACAAACAACGACAAGAAAAACAAACAAACTAACAGTAACGTAACACAAACAACAACAAGTAAAGTCAAACTACACGAAAAACTCAAACAATCACACGCAATAACAAAATCGAGAAAAAGCTTTGAAAATTGCAACTAAATTATATTGACATGAAATTCAATTGTTCCAACATTTTGACGTATTACTTCCAATTTGGTTTCACAGCCTACTAATTTTATGACGGGTGCCTTCGCTAAGAACTGATTATTATTTACGATTTTATTCTCTTCTTTTGCATACCTACATTGTCTGTTTTAGATGCTTAAGGTCATCGAAAACAATGAACGACTGTTTGAACATTTAAGGCTGCATTAATTAAATGGTTTCCATTAATTTAAATTCGTTTTCTACGTAAAATATGTAATAGATGTAGCATAGTCAGTTGTCAAACATTTCTTTTATTGTTATCTTCGGTTTGAACAAAGATAGAAAGTTGCGGTTTGCGCCGACTATTTATGAATTTTGCCCTCTATTTAACTGTGTAAAAAGATACATAGGGTGCTATTTAAAAATCTGATGATAATGCGCAATAATTGTTGTAATGTTAAACAGCGCCTTCTAGCTATCACGTCAAATTTTATCGGCGGTCGATTTGAATTTCCATCATGGCGTCCTAAAGTTTTTTTTTATGTATTTAAAAAACTTGGTTGAGACTCGAACTTGCAACCATTGCATTACCGAGCCAAGGCTTTAACCACTAGGCTACGGCGACAATTGAAAGATAGAGTTTGAAGTTTGTATATAGCTGTAAAGGTTGATTAAGATGAATTAATGATGCGGTAAAATGTAGGATAAGATGAGAAGACCTGTTAATTAAAAAGTTGAATAAGGATAAAACATTTAATAAACAAGATGAAAAAGGATAAAAAACATATATTTATCACTGTTATACATTATAAACTAATTCACAACCAAAAATAGCAATTACGTAGCGCCATTTTGTATGACGTATGATCAAACATTTAATAAACAAGATGAAAAAGGATAAAAACATATATTTGTCACTCTCATACATTATAAACTAATTCACAAACAAAAATAGCAATTACGTAGCGCCATTTTGTATGACGTATGATCAAACATTTAATAAACAAGATGAAAAAGGATAAAAACATATATTTGTCACTCTCATACATTATAAACTAATTCACAAACAAAAATAGCAACTACTTAACGCCATCTTGTATGACGTATGATTGATCATTTAATAAACAAGATGAAAAAGGATAAAAACATATATTTGTCACTGTTATACATTATAAACTAATTCACAAACAAAAATAACACTCACGTAGCGCCATTTTGTATGACGTATGATTAAACATTTAATAAACAAGATGAAAAGGATAAAAACATGTACATTTTCTTTCTCATACATTATAAACTAGAACACAAACAAAAATAACACTCACGTAGCGCCATTTTGTATGACGTATGATTAAACATTTAATAAACAAGATGAAAAAGGATAAAAACATGTACATTTGTCCTTCTCATACTTTATAAACGAATTCACAAACAAAAATAGCAACTACTTAACACCATTTTGTATGACGTATGATTAAACATTTAATAAACAAGATGAAAAAAGGATAAAAACATAATTACATTAACCACGTATAATTTAATTTTTAAATTAAACTACTAATTATATGAAACAACTGGACCATGTTTAACTTCATCATTACGTAGGTAATAAAGGAATAATAAGAAAAATTTTTGGTCTAAAACAAACTGCTTCTTGCAGAAAATACTTTATTATCGGTAGAACACTCCAGTTTAACTTTGTTCAAGCAGTTACCAGATTCAATAAAAAAATGAAGCAGATAAAACATTTTCCAAAGGAATCATGAAGATCTTGCAGATGAATTGTTTTTTTTTATAGCATACAAGAATTTAAAATTTTGTTTAAACTAGTTCTATTAACTAATTATATTCTGTATCACACAAATAACAACATAATAAAAATTTTATTTTATTTATTTTTATTTTACGAAAACTTATTTTTAATTTCATCTGTATTTGTGAGATGAAAAGATGAATTTTTAATCTTTAAAAAGAATTAGTAGTTTCATTTATAAATCAAATACTTGTTAATAGTTAAAAATTTTTTTGTTAGGCAATCATTTAAAACAGACTTTTGCATATTAAATGAATTTTGTAAACATTTTTAAAAATAAAGTTTTTCTTTTTACCTGATTAATTTTAAGACCTCATTTGAAACAGACTTTTGTAAACTAGATAAGTTAATTTCACAAATTGTATTTAGAGTTGATACTTATTAATTTAGAAGTTATACTTACTACTGATTAAAATCGGTTAGTGTGCGTAAGAGAATAAAATATTTGGTCATTTAAGTTTTGATTTGCAACAAAAATAATTTTTTCCTCACGAGTATAGAATGTGTTTGTTGTTTTTACTTCATACTTTGGTTTTAACTTGCATGTAGTTTTAGTTAACACTTTTATAATTTACGAACTAACATATGGTAAATATTTTGGTTCATTTTGAAAGACCATCGCAAACTTATGTTCATCCTCTGCAGATTGTGTGGAGAGATGAATTTTTAATCTTTAAGAGAGTCAGTAGTTTCATATAAAAAAACAAATACGTTTGTTAATAGTTAAAAAATTTGTTTGTTAGGCAATCATTTAAAACAGACTTTTGCATATCAAACGAATTTTTGTACAACAATGTTTTTAATTGATTATCTTGTAAAGCAGAGTATTAATTTTGTGCAAATGCGTTGGTTACATGTAAACATATTACGTATTTTGAATGATTGCATTTTTGGTTTTTAACAATCACCTTAATTCAATTACATTTTGAAACTTAACTTTTTACAGTTTAGAAAAAACGTAAACATTTTAATTACCTTATTTTCGGAATTTACTTTATTTTGTTGACATTTAAATGGCTACATTAAATCTTTTTCGTTTATAATCAGATTTCCCGTATTTCTATTTCCAAAATCTCATTCTTGATATAAAATCATCTTACTGTTTTACATTTTAATTAATTGATATGTATTGTTAGCAAAAAGTTTGTCAAAAACGTTTCTTTATAACAGCAATATAACAAATGTAATTAGCAGGAAATTTTTGAAATTTTAACCTCTCACTTTTTAATGTAGAAAACACAATTAACGATGTTATTTTTGAATTTTCGGGTATAAATACAAAGTGATGATATATATTTGTTAGTATAACGAGTTACGAATTTAAGATCTTGGTAAGTATACATTTTTTTAATTATAAAATTGTGTTTCTTCATCTTTTAAAAAGCTTTTGTTTTTGTTGCTGTTATTATTCTTGTTAATACTTTTTTAAAATGTTTGTGGTTTATTTTTTATTTCAAATTACAGATGCTGGAGATGAATAACTGGTCGTCAATATAAGAAAACTCTACGTTTGAATAATAGGCACAAATAAAAATTTTTGGTGACACCGTAAAATGATTCTAGAGCTGGTAAACGAATGCTAGATGTGGTGTGCCATTCATAGATGGAACTCTGAAGTTGTAATGTTTCATATTTTTGTAAAATAATTTTATATTGTGTGTGAAACAAGAGAGAAATAAAATTTGTTTCCTGCTTTCTTTATTCTTCCAATTAAAAAAACATATGTTATTGGTACTTGTAAATGTGTTGTGTAACAGAGATACAAAATAAAATGTATCCTCCTTGTTTAATTTTTTATTTTCCTTAACACATACGTCACCTTGATGGTGTATTAAAACGTTAATGGTTCGAACCCTGAAGTGTTAAAGTTTTTTAATCAAGTGTAAATTCAAAACTATATGTTAAATACGTGGTGGTATATTAAACGTTAATGGTTCGAACCTCAGTATGTTAAAGTTTTTTTAATCAAATGTAAATTCAAAACTATATGTTAAATACGTGGTGGTATATTAAACGTTAATGGTTCGAACCTCGGTATGTTAAAATTTTTTTTAATCGAATGTAAATTCAAAACTACTTGTTAAATACGTAGTGGTGGTTTAAACGTTAATGGTTCGAACCTCAGTATGTTAAAGTTTTTTAATGAAATGTAAATTCAAAACTATATGTTAAATACGTGGTTAATGTAATTAACATGTTGAACAGGTATGTTTTTAAAATCATAAGTTACCATGTCAAAATGGTGTCATCTGTTTACAAAAGATTGTGTATTAATCGTTAATGGTTCGAACCTCAGTATGTTAAATTTTTTAATCAGGTGTACATTTAAAAGTACTTGTTAAAGCCGTGGTTAATGTAATTAATAAAGAAAAATGTTGGTTTGACAGCCATATTGAATCGCTTTAGGTAATTGTTTTTCGTGTTTGTGTTCTAGTTTATAAAGTATGAGAAAGAAAAATGTACATGTTTTCATCCTTTTTCATCTTGTTAATTAAATGTTTAATCATACGTCATACAAAATGGTGTTAAGTAGTTGCTATTTTTGTTTGTGAATTCGTTTATAAAGTATGAGAAGGACAAATGTACATGTTTTTATCCTTTTTCATCTTGTTTATTAAATGTTTAATCATACGTCATACAAAATGGCGCTACGTGAGTGTTATTTTTTTTGTGAATTAGTTTATAATGTATAACAGTGACAAATATATGTTTTTATCCTTTTTCATCTTGTTTATTAAATGATCAATCATACGTCATACAAGATGGCGTTAAGTAGTTGCTATTTTTGTTTGTGAATTAGTTTATAATGTATGAGAGTGACAAATATATGTTTTTATCCTTTTTCATCTTGTTTATTAAATGTTTGATCATACGTCATACAAAATGGCGCTACGTAATTGCTATTTTTGTTTGTGAATTAGTTTATAATGTATGAGAGTGACAAATATATGTTTTTATCCTTTTTCATCTTGTTTATTAAATGTTTGGTCATACGTCATACAAAATGGCGCTACGTAATTGCTATTTTTGGTTATGAATTAGTTTATAATGTATAACAGTGATAAATATATGTTTTTTATCCTTTTTCATCTTGTTTATTAAATGTTTTATCCTTATTCAACTTTTTAATTAACAGGTCTTCTCATCTTATCCTACATTTTACCGCATCATTAATTCATCTTAATCAACCTTTACAGCTATATACAAACTTCAAACTCTATCTTTCAATTGTCGCCGTAGCCTAGTGGTTAAAGCCTTGGCTCGGTAATGCAATGGTTGCAAGTTCGAATCTCAACCAAGTTTTTAAATACATAAAAAAAACTTTAGGACGCCATGATGGAAATTCAAATCGACCGCCGAAACATCCGCCATGATGGAAATCAACTTCAACAACAACAGCCTAATGAGGTGAGAGGCCGTATTTTTCATTGACGTTTTCAAAAACAAAAACATGTAATTAAATAGAATGCCTGCGTCAACAGCCTGTTGACAACAACAGCCTAATGAGGTGAGAGGCCTAATTAGGGAACTGCCTGATGAGGTGAGAGGTAGGTGAGAGGTTGTTAGCCTAATTAAGCTAGTTGCCTTTCACTTTTACTAATTAGGGTCCAAAGTCCAAGCTGTCCCCTTTCTACTAAAATATATTAAAGTTAAAAAACACTAATGCATTTGTTTTAATTTAATTTTTTTGTTCCTTAAGTTTCATTAGAGGGATACGGTAATTACGTGCTCTCTTGTTAACAATATCTTTACTACTAATAATGCCAAAACAAAAACAGTTTTTGTAAAGTATATATTATTGAAAACGTTTATTTAAACATAGTGTTTGCGATATGGACAAATGTTAAGTACGTTGTTATTTTTAAATAAATTTTAAGGCAAAAACCTTTGTTTTCATTATGCGTATTAAACTTGCTTTGAGATAGGCTCCCGTCGAGATGAGCTCGTGTCGAAATGAAGTAGCGTCAAAAAGAACTCGCGTCGAAATGAGCTTGTGACGCAATGAGCTCACCTCGAAATGAGGTCGCGTCGAGATGAGCTCGCGTCGAAGCGGCGGTGTCGAGACGGCGGCGTCAAAGTATCCGCGTCAAAATAAGCTGTTCCGTCATCAATCTACCATAACCCCAAAATGTCTAACAACATCGATTGAATCGAATAAACAGTTGTCAGATCGTAGACAAGAGATTTTATGAGACTTTAAACATCACTTATGATAGCGAATGCTCTCACTGGTTGTATAGATGCAGCTGATCAGTCTGAATAGATGGCAACCGAAAATTTCTTAGTTTTTAACCAACGTTTCGTAAAGTTTAAGAGATGTAGTAAAAAGAAACCTGCTCTACTTATCTTCGACGACACGCATCACACCTGTCCATTGCGGTACTATACAGTTGTAAAGCTAATTGATTAATTCTTATCCTTCTTATACATACCACAGACTTCAGCTATAAGGACGAACTGTGTAGAGCCTTCTAGAGAAACATGCTGATTTATGTCTTAAATCGTACCCCGAAATATTTGTGACAATCTACGACATTTCATCAATCCTTATTCTCAATTAATCTGTTTCTGTTCCTATTAAAATTTTGACTAGTTTTAAATTATAAAATTAAAATAGTTAAACTATTTACTGTCATTTTCAATAGAACACAGTTTACTCTAGTCCACTGCAGAATAATAATCGCATGGTGAGAGACGGCTTCGATTTACTGAATTTTGAATGCATTATTGTATCCTATAAAAATATGGTAGACGGAAATCATAGATTTGTGTTTATAAAAGATTTGAAGCATGGTCATTCAACTAAAGTTTATATTTATCGAACTTATATGACGAGCAAATGTTAAATTGGTTGCAACTCTAGGCAAAATTTTTTCGTGTTCAAGATCACCTACAAAGACCAATCTTCAAAATTTAGAAACACTTTAAAATCATATAAAAAAATTTTTATTTACACTCTCGTCCATCATTTTTTTAAAATTAGTTCAGTTTACATTTTTTTTTCTAGTTGCTGTTCAATAACAATTAACGCATAAATTCAACAATCCTAAATTATTACTTAAGCTAACTAGTTTACGTTTATCTTATACGTACAGTGTACTTGACTAGTATTGTTTCACACATTAATATAAAAGCATCTAAGGTATTCCAAACTCTTTAATGCATCTTCCGTAAACTAAATGTTGATTTGGTGGACAACTTGAACCAACCTGAATAAAAGATCCCTCTGCAATAAATTTTGTGGTCTCATACGGTTTTGTGGTTGTTCCTTAAAATTTAAGATAATAAGTACTAAGTTAATAATTAAATATATAAACATACTAATTTTGTAGAACAAATCGTCGTCCTCTCGTTTGTTACGTAGTATTGATAAAGAGCTACAAATCGTAGTCAAAATCAATACATAAAACACCAAAATCGTGTACTTCACCATTTTGAGAAACACAAATTACGTCTTCACAGATCACTAGGCAACAACCTTTTGATAACTCATGAACTCAATGAAACTTTTATTTGTTATTTATCGAATCATACAACATATTCTCAGAAATAGCTATTTATGCACCAAGTGCGTTACCATAATGATTACACCCGGAGAACCATGAATACAGCTCAAAGGCTTTAGCCCGAGAGATGGATATGGTTCGATGGGCGTAATCATTCAGTAACGCCGTGGTGCATACAAGATTTTATTTTTCACTTTGTATTCTTAAAAACAAAAAGCATCTTTGGGCGCATCGCTTACCTACGCAAATAACTATAATATCTGGTAGCTATGAAACAAAAACAAATTGTTTATTAATTGTCAAATTTAGCATTGAATGGCAATTATGAATGTCCTACCAGAATGTGTATAAGAAAATGCTGAAAAAGCGATGGAAAATTTGCTGCCCGTTAAATCGAAAGCAAAATATGAAAAAGAATACTTAATTCTTTGTATGTATTACAAATTTTATTTTATATCAGTTAAAATCAAACAATTTTTTGAGGGCGTAATGAATTTATTACGCCCTCTTATTACGCCCCGGTTGTTATGGAAATGTTTATACAGGGTGTCCCAGAACTAATGCGACATATTTTAATATAAGATTCCTTAGACGAAAACAATGATTTTTTTTTATATTAACCATACTCGAAAACTGAATATTTACTAAGATACAGGGTGTCAAAGTGAAAAATTAATTTTAGTTTTTTCTTATTTAATTGAAAACTACTTGAGATATTTTGACAAAATTTTGCATAGTGGCGTTTTTGGTGTTGCAAATTAAAATTAATCCCAAATATCTCGAAAATGGCTACATTTACAGACTTTAAACAAGTATGACTTTTTATGCACAGATAATTGTAGAATCATAATTTAAGAAAAACTAACCCTAAAATTAAACACAAAAAAATATGTGTGTTTAAATAAAATTTTGGAAGCATTTGTGGCGCCATCTTACAGTACAGTAAAATTATGGTCAAATTTTAATTTGCAACACCAAAAAACGCCACTAGTATGGTTAATATAAAAAAATCTCATTGTTTTCGTCTAAGGAATCTTATATTAAAATATATCCCATTAGTTCTGGGACACCCTGTATATCTCGTATCCTAGGAGTTATCATTCAATTATAGTAAAGTGAAACATATAATATATTGATGTACAGGAAAGCTTTTTCATTATGTTACATAATACTTTTCTACATTTTCATGGTCGAATTATTTGTTCCTCTTCCAGGCATACCGTATTTGCTATAATTAGTCTTCTTTTTTCTACCGTTGTGTTTGAAATTTGCTTACAATCTGTGCTCAAATCTAAATGACAACACGGTTTATATTTTTATTTAAATTTTTATATTGTATTCATTATAATCAATTTTGTTTTTATTACTTACCTATTTTTTTTCATTAATTAAATATCGTCTACTTTATTGTTATTTTCAAGCATATGCATGACAATACTAGATTTGTTTGACCGATGATATTTAACATGATCTAAGTGTTTTTATAGCCAGTTTCAGTAGATCTCTTAATATGCCCTATGCTTGGTTGCAGCTTTACAATTTATTTTATAGATTCCCGATTTATCATACATCTCTATTGAGTTTTTAATTGCCTAAAGCTGCAAGTTGTTACTACTACAAATTATTGCAAATAATCAAATTTTAAAAATATTTTATAAAGTCCTTACTAGTTCATAACTTGTAATATTTCCAATGGTTAACTTATGTTTATCTTTTTTTATTATGTTTGTAAGTGTAACAATTGATTCCAGAAAACTATTTTATTATACAATCTGCTTAGAATTAACCTTGTCACGAAAGTGTCAATGAAAGATAACTTAAGGTTTGCTTCCGTTTCATTAATAAACTTAATTGTCTTAAATTTTGAATTTAAAATTTCTAGAAATTTGAAAAAGAATTTCCTTTCTGAAACTCTGTAAAATTCAAAAAACTATAGTACCAAGTTCTTAACCCGGCGTTTGTCGCTGTATGAGAATTTTGCTCACACTTTTAAAAAGGTAACAAAAAACGTGACAACAGTGACTTTTAGAATGTTGCCTCTTCTTCTATCTGAGTTTTAAACATTCCTCTAGAGAGGGTAAAAGTTAAAATAGAATAATGTTAGTTACTTGCAGTTTAAAGCCCTAAAGTGGTCGTAAAACGCGCATGTGAGCATTTCTCTCAGTGAGCGACAAACTGTGGTTGTGATATTTTTCAAAATAGACACAATTTTTATTTGTTGTTCGATAACTTAATGAGTGTAAAATTATAATATTGCAATGGGTCAAGGAAGAAAATTGTTGGAATTGACTTTACAGAACCGGGAAGAGGACCCTGCAGGTAAGTAATACATATGTTTTGTATTTGCATTTTTCAAACTGTTTGCTTTTTCACGTACCAGAACATTGGTATCATATGTACCTAATAAAAACGTTTTGTTGTATTCAACTTTACATCAAGATGACACAATTGATAAAGTAACGAAATACAAAAACAAACCAAAAATTATAACTTTCTACAACAAAACAAAAGGTGGTGTAGATGTAGTAGGCGAAATGATATCACACTACTCAATTTCAAGAATTACATGCAGGTGGCCTCTTACCATATTTTTTTGTTTATTGAATATTAGTGGAATAAATTTTCAGATAATTTATTCTACTAACTCTGATAACAAACTAGTAAGAGTTTTTATAAATAACTTAGCTATGGAATTGTTGAGACTATTTGTAGTGTCTAGATTATTAATTCCAAATTTATCAGCGGACTTGAAAACAACTATGCGAAAACTTGTAGGTGACATATCAGAAGCATTGCCAGGTCCGAGCAACACTACAGGATAATGTGCATAATGCCCTCACCGTAAAAATCAAAAATTCAAAAAGTGTGCTGCAAATGCAATCAACACTTATGCAGATGTTGCAAAGTAACAATATTAAAAATTGATAATGTTAAATATGTGGGCTCATATATGTTAGTGTCAATGCATGATACCAAAACGAACGTTTCACGTAAGTTCACCATTATCCAAGAAGGATTTTGTCTGAATGGTGTGAGTCTGTGTAAGAAATACGTTCTACGTTTGATGGAGTTTCCACATCCCAGATTCTTTTTACAATGTGTAGATGGAAAATGTACAATGCAAACTGTTGGAATTAATACTTTAACAAAGATATCTTACAAAGGAAACTTCACGGCCCACTGCATGAGACCTACATCAACAACCTTGCTAACAAATAAAAGTGCTGACATTACAAATATTGAACGTTACGGTGGGTTGGAGTTTTCAACAATAGTAAAAAGCTACATTGGAGACTTCAAACAAGAGAGAAAAGAAACATTTCTACAAATTCACCGAAAACTGTGTCACATTTTACGATTTCTAATGTCGAAAAAGAAATACCCATTAATGACCGGGAAGACAAAGTAACGAATGGGAATCTGTGGGTTTTCTAAATGTAAATGCTAATGTTAAGTAATTGTTTAATAAATTTTAGGTTATCTTCTACTTCTCTACCTTCATCTTAATCTTGGTTCTTTGCCATTAGTTGTCCACTTTCTTGTTTGGCCTTTTTTCCCACACCTCTATCATTTTTTGTACTTTTGTTAGGGTTCACACTTTATTAAATATGTCACCAATAGTCTTGTAACAGTTATATAGATACAAACTTTAACTGTTCGCAACAACCGTTTTTCTTCTAATGCTGGAGCACACTTATTCCCAGGTATTAATAATGCTTCTACTTCTTCTACTCTTTCTGTTTTTTCTTGTAAACACTGTTCCTAAAATTTGAAGCTTTTAGTTTCCTCAAATTTATATTTCTTTTGTTCGTTTGTTCTTATCTATAAGCCTCTTCATCCATTTCATATCATATACTTTGCTTTCTTCTCGTTTATTATTAATCTCATTGTTTATGCTGCACCTTTAACTCTAATTATTACATCCTGTAAACAAATGTTTGCTTCTTGTTATAACAGTAATGCCATCCGCATTTACCATATCAATCAATGTCATTTTAAAAAAATTAATTAATTAACTT
Source organism: Abscondita cerata (assembly GCA_030710515.1). NCBI lineage: Eukaryota > Metazoa > Arthropoda > Insecta > Coleoptera > Lampyridae > Abscondita > Abscondita cerata. The sequence continues at coordinate 1,268,065 of JALBCR010000146.1, forward strand.
ACGCTGTATTTGTAATTCTTTCATTGCTTTCCATAATGCGTCTCTAGTAATAAACTTGCTTGAATTGTAAAATAATTGTGTGCGTGTTGAATTTCTCGTAACACAAGCAATTGGTGGATAACTGATCTTTTTTTTCCAAAAATCACATTAATATTCTACACTGTTCTCTTTAATTCTCGGTGCTAACTTATTTGTGCAATTCCTCTCCTCCATTTGATGAATTTTGCCTAGATTCAATCGATTCTTGATCTTTCATTATGTTTGAGTTCTTTTCTTTTATTATTGATAGTATGTTCCTAACTCTCGTACATTTTGTAGCCCAGAATTATTTAACAAGTATTCCTCGTCTTCCTTTTCTTGCCCTTGCTTTTGGTTAACGTGTTTGTTTTGGTTCAGCAAGTTTTCAAAATATTCTGACTTTCTATCAGATATCCGTTTTTTGTTTGAAATCCTCTTTTAATTATTTTTGTTTGTTAATAATACTTTATTTTAAACTCACTTTCCATTTTCTCTATGATTTTCAGTTTATGCTTTGGTTTTGTTTCTCTAGAGAGACGTTTAATTGGTAACGTTTGATATATTTTTCTGTTCTACATATCTATTTCTGCATTTGTTTTTTATCTAGTTAATTTTCGCACTCTTTGCCACACCACTTATTAGTTTCATTTTTGTTTACTTTAGCTGTGTTCTTTGTTGCTTCGAAAATTACACTGTTTATTATTTCCTACTGTTCCTCCACCATTTCTTTTTCTTCATTTTTGGGTTCTGATGCTACTAATAATTTTAATTTAATTTTTATTATTTTAAGTTTACAATATGTGTATGTGTAAGGTTATGAAGGTGCAATTTAGTGTTTAGCTAACTTTTTTTTAATGCACATTTTAGGAATCAAGACTAAAAAATATCAGGTAGGAAATTTGTCATGTTCTATTCTAAACAAAGTTCTTAAATAACGTAAGGAAAAAATCCTTGCTTTTAAAAACCCAACAATAGATAGTTTTCGAAGTTTCTATAAAATAAATTTTTTTTCCCTACTCTCACCTTTAAAACACAAATTATCATTAAGTTCGCTCAATGATAAGTGAACTTTTAAATACACATTCACAAGATGTGGCTTTGTGCGTTTTAGTCATAATACAAAGTTGGCAACAACGGAGTTTAGTCACGGACTGAATATGGCTTTAAATTAATTATGTCACTTGTTAGTTATTTAGGGTTGGTTTTTTAATTGTTAAAATGATTCTAATGTCACTGTTAATTTATAGGTGCCTCAATATTTTGCATTGTTATCGTGTTTGTTAAGTTGAAATAAAGTAATTTTGAAAGTTGCATTAATGCAAATGAATTTTTGAACGTGTTTCGTTAACATGAGACGACACTAGATGTCGCAACATGTTTCTGTGGGTCGTAGAAAAAGTATAATACAATATTTCGTTTTATAAATATCTCTAGATACTTGTTTTTTAGACGCCCGTTTAGCTACGTTTCGCTGTTCCCTAAATAATTCTCGTCTCTAAAATGCTACTTATAAAACTATTGGTCTTTTCTGTGCACTTCAAAATAATTACTGTAACTCTTGTCACTACACGTGCACTAAAATATATATTCTTGATTTAGACAATCGGTCAAAATATAATTCAAAGTGTTAAAATAATTTACAAAAAAAGCTGCTAATATAAGTTTTCCTATAGCAAAAATGTGCTGTATAATCAAAATGTAATATTTGTAGAAATCTGTAGTATGTAAGACGTTGGCTGTAAACTTTTCAACATTGCGAAAAACTTTGGTTTGATTGAATCGAATAAACAGTTGCTATATCTTAGACAAGAGATTTTAAACTGTCTAACAGTTTTGCACTTTTTGTTAAAAAGTACGATATAAGCTGTTTTATTATTATATACAGTAAATTTATATACTGGGTGGGCCAACGCCAACAAAACAGAGCCAATTGCAGCCGCATCGATAATTTAAACAAAAAACTCAGACCAGTCAATTTTATTTCTGAGGGGGACATCTTTTCAATTTTTTCAATTGCATTATTAAATTGTTACTGCAATATCGTTTGTTTTTCTAAATGATAATATCCGCAAAATTATGTGACGGCCATCTAAGGGTTTTTGTACAGTTGTTCTATCCGAACGGTTTTTTGAAAAGTATTTTTTTGTCGTCTATCCGATTTTGCACAAAAAATTGTGGGTTGCTATTTAAAAAGTTTGATGTGACATTTCAGTTAAAACTAGAGGTAATACTGGAATGCCGACAGGCTGAAAAGATGTCCCCTCAGAAATAAAATTGACGGGTTTGAGTTTTTTTTTAAATTATTGATGCGGCTGCAATTGGCTCTGCTTTGTCGGTGTTGGCCCACCCAGTATGGTATATTATATAATTTATTTTTTGAGAACCTAGGTACACTTTGCGATAAGTTTAATTATGATACGAACGATGTGTACAATGTTGGCGAGACTGTGTTAACCACGGTTAAGAAATTACATATGGTAGCGAATGCTCCCACTGGTTGTATAGGTGCAGCTCATCAGTCTGGATGGATGACAGCTGAAATTTTTTTAGTTTTCATCCAACATTTTATAAAGTTTAAGAGATACACTAAAAGGAAACCTGCTCTACTTATCTTAAACGACCCGCATCTCATCTGTCCATTGCGGTACTATACTGTTGTAAAACAAATTCACTAATTCTTATCCTTCTCATACATCACATAAACTTCAGCTATATGGACGAACTATGTATGGCCCTCTGAAGAAACATACTGATTTATGTCTTAAATCGTACCCCAAAACTTTTGTGACAATGTACGACATTTCACCAATCCTTAAGAAGTCTCTTCCACTAGATGCTACACCTACCAACATTTAGAAAGGATTTTTAGTAATTGGTATTTAGCCTTACAATCAGAACATTTTTACAGATGACAATTTTTTACCTTCTAAAATGAGAAACAAAGAAGTACTACATAACATTCAGGTAATTAAATTCTAAGTTTAGCAACTTCAACGATCAGCCAGTTCAACATAGGACGTTATCGCCGCAATCCTCTAGAACCGCTTTGCAATGATAAGATGAGCACTATCGTTACACCACAAGATTTAAAACCCTTTCCAAAGACTCCTTCTCAAAAACAAACCAACAGACACCGAAAAAGTAAATCTGCAGTGCTCACACACACACTGTGAAGGACGCTCTAGCGAAAAAGCTGAAAAATCGAAAATCCGGAAAAAGAAAAGTAAACCTCAAAATAATATGGGCAACAAAGAGGCAAAAACTGATTCAAGTCTCTCTGAAGATGAACACGCATTATGTCTTGTGTGCTTATCACCTTCCTCAGAACGTAGAAATATCTGTTCTTTATCTTCTGGTGATGACGATGATTTTCACATATGTGTTAATTATTGACAAATTTTTAGTGTAATCATTAATTAAGAGAATATAAAATTAATGTACTTCAGTAATTTTGTGGCTTATTAGAAGTTATTTTGATTAGGTTTTCACTTTTCACTTATCCAAGGTTATAAGGGCGTAAAATATTTACAAATGACAGAGGTTATTATGCATAAATTTAGTTTAGGTTTTGGGTACTGAAATAGTTTAACTATTTACTGTCATTTTTAATAGAACGCAGTTTACTCCAGTCCACTGCAAAAAAATCAGCTTATGGTGAGAGATAGCTGCATGTTCTACTAAATTTTGAATACATTATTGTATGGTCGATGGAAATTATAGATTTCTATCGGCTTTATAAAAGATTTGAAGCTATGGTCATTTACAAAAACCGATCTTCATACTTCAGAAAAAAAGAAGCATTAACTTACACTTTAAAATCATATAAAAAGAATTTGTATTTACACTCTCATCCATAATTTTTTAAAAATTGTTTATCTCTGTAAGTTTAATTTACATTTTTTTTCAATAGTAACTGTTCAATAACGATTAACACATAAATAAAATAATCCTAAATTATTGCTTAAGCCAACTACTTTACGTTTATCTTATACGTACATTGTACTTGACTAGTATTGTTTCACACAGTAATATAAATACATCTAAGATTTTCCAAACTTTTTCCTGCATTTTCCGTTAACTAAATCATGATTTGGTGGGCAATTTGAACCGACCTGAATAAAACTTCTCACGCCAATAAATATTGTGGTGTCATACGGTTTTGTAGTTGTTCCTTATAATTTAAGATGATAAGTACTAAGTTAACAATTAAATATTATTATAACATACTAATTATATAGATCGAATCATCATCAGGAAAGATAATGGAATCGTGGTCGTCGTCCTCTCGTTTGTTACGTTGTATTGATAAAGAGCTACAAATTGTAGTCAAAATCAATACATAAAACACCAAAATCGTGTACTTCACCATTTTGACAAACAGAAATTACGTCTTCACCGGTCACTAGGCAACAACCTTTTGATAACTCATGAAATCAATGATACGTTTATTTGTTACTTATCGAATGATAATACATATTCTCAGAAAAATATATTGATGTACATCAACACTTTTTTATTATGTTATTACTTTTCTACATTTTCCTGGTCGAATCAATTGTTCCCCTTCCGGGCATATCGTATATGCTGTAATTAGTCTTCTTGTTTGTACCGTTGTGTTTGTTTCTGTGCTTAAATCTAAATGACAAGACGGTATATATTTTAAAAATTAACTTTAGTTCACTTACCTATGTCATCAAACTTTGCTGTTGCCTCATGGTCGTTATTAACTAAGTCGTTTTCAAATACGTCTTTAATCGTATTGTCAGGTAAAATATACGCAATTGACGACACACATGAGATGGTTAATATTAAAGAAATGACAATTTTACTTTTAAACATGGCTGCTGCAGTGAATTCGACGAGTCAACCAACTGAACTTTTATTTTATTTGAAATGGATATCCATTACGTGTTAAAGTTCAATCGATTAAGCTAACATCAAATACTTTATGAAGATATTAAAGTAATCAAAGTTTGACAAATACAAATAACGGATTTTTGTTCTATTGTACACTATTATTACTATCATTTATTTAGACATCAAAAATTTGTACTGAGTTTAGAAACTGAAAACAAATGTGTAGTATTTAATGGTACTATGGAATTTGGTTCATTAAAATCGTAAATCATATTTGTTTGATTATTTTTGCAAAATAATAAATTTAAATTTTTTTGAACGGTAATGTTAACAGTACTTGTGCAAAAAATATTGGATGTTATTTCAAGGTTTCGGGAGATTTTTGAAAATGTAAAATAATTATATCTTGCTACTAAATAGCTGTCGTTTAAATAAGTTTTGATTTTGCCCTTCTTCTGAGGAAAAAATACCAGACCATTTTGCCGGTTAAGATTGATCTCCAGGTTTGCTGAAAGTTCTTAACACGCAAGACTGAAAATTTCAGAAAGTATTTTTGGAAAATATTTAAATTAGCTACTCACAACAGATCTCTTCAGCGCAACCGATGTGCTGTAAAAAAATAAACAAAGGTCACGCGATTGGCAGTAATCTAGATGATTATTTCTTGAAACAAAATAATTTTTAAGAATGTCAAAAACCTTTACTTAACAAAAAATGTGTATAGATGTATTTTTAAAAATAGACAACTGAAGTCAAAACTTTTACAAACCTCTATTTTTACAAAAGAAATATTACTAAATTAACCTAAATACCAAGTTTTTAAAATCAGATTAGGGATTCTTAAGATATCGACTTTATTGGCCAAAAAAGTAAAAAAAAGTAGGATAATTAAATTTTCGGTATTGATACTACACATCTTATACAGTGCATCGCTTTTAAGATCTACATACACCCATATATTTGTTATTGAAAGGAATATAGATTTAAATGTTTGCACAGTAATACAGTGTGATGGGTCATATTTTTAAAATATTTAACTAAAATCCGTCTAATTATTATTTTCCATACAAAGAAACTTGTAATAATTTTCATACACTAAAATAATGAACACATTAAAAATGTAAATTTTGTCATAAAAATTAGTTTCTGTTTTTGTTCAAATAACACGCTGCTACCGTCACAACAAGTCTACAATTTTGACCAGACAATATGCCACTTTCATCTTTGAACACCCATCGTGGTTATACGTCATCAGTCATCTGTTTCTCCTTGGCTATCTTAGCAGTATCACTAACGTGGAAATTCTCAATTTAACCATGTAGTAAAAATTCCTTTTCATTTTTGTACATTCCTGTAAAACTACGAAAAGACCTTAACCATTAGTTGGGTTTTAGCTGTTGCTATTATTATTTTACATAATGATTTATTTAATGTTAGTTCGTCGTATATAAATTAGTCTCTTATTTATATAATTTTAATCTATTGACGTGTATTGTTTAATTTTAATTGTGTCGATATTGATTGTTATCTGAATCCACGTTACTCTAGTCAGGTACTCTACCAAATTATTGGTTAAACACCTTGAAGAAAACAAAACTTGTGTGTCGAAACGTTGGCAAGAATAGCTCTTATGGTGGGTACTTGACTGAACACTCGCATTTACTCCTGCAGAAGGTTTGACCTAGTTTGAAGCACTAAAAAACTGAAAGAAAAATTAAAGAAGTTCCTCTCTTATTAAACCCTTCGTTGTCCTATATTTTGTATATGACGTTATCGGATTATCGCTTTTCTGACTTGATCATAACATTTAGATCTCCGAATCGGGGAGGATCCAGTATTTGTAGTAGTTAGCACAGCAGCGTCCGGCTTAGTCGGTGAGTTGGGGGGTTCTTGTAGAACTATAAAGAAATACACTGCTGCTTAATAAGTCGCCACCTGCTGTGTAAAAAAAAAAAATAAAACCGTCCAACAGGAGTTTAAGAGATTTTACTAGAGGTCTAATACGCCAAAACGAACACAAATCAAAAAGACAAATAGACAATTCAATGTAGCAAATAAATCTTAAAGTACTAGGAGAATGTGACAGAAATAGGGAGTGACTGTCGCATATGATTACGTGCGTTAGCAACAACAATAATTAAAGCTCGCAATTAATGTGTCAAATTTCAGGTAAGCTTTTTACATATTTACACTCCAAATTAAAGTTAGCGTTCCAATTGAGGATTGGTTACTAAGAAAGCTCGACGTACACACGTCACTTACACACGGGATCTTAAAACTAACTTAAACTTAAAATAAAAAGGTAAGTACCTCCCGCCAAACCAAAAGGCCTTTTGTTTTAGCTTTAACCACTCTATGTAAAACGTCCAAGCTCTTATTGATGATTAACCACAAAACCAAACATCAGTGGTGGAGTCTACCCCAAATAAAAATTTGCTGAAATGCTAGAGATTCAAACCGTTTAATGTCACATGTTCGTAAGCTTCATACGCATTAAATATTGAATAAGTTACTTAAACATTAAAACTTAGCTGTATTCTGTAGTATGCAGTTTCGAGAATGAAAGTTTCTGCTAGCGACAGTATTTGACAGCTCCAAAAGTAGTTAACCACAGGATTTTTCTTAGAGGAGGTATGCAGCAAAGAACGGAAGGCAAATACGTTTCCTCAAAGCAGCAAGTATGCAGCATAAACACCCCTGCAGGCCGTAGAGTTCACCGACTGGTTGCAGCTTAATTAGATGCGAAACCGTGGTAGGCGTTAAGGTTGTAGGGAACGGTGCTTAATTAGCCATTCCAGTACCCTCAGGAGTTATTCAGTTGTAAGACACGATAAAAATATGAGGTCAACGCACGTGCTAAAGGATACGTCGTAATTAGAACTAACACAACCACGAAACCAAAGATAGGAAAAGAAAGTACTTACGGTGAATGCTGTCGGATTTAAATTTAAACACTAATTCGACTTGGAATTATTGAAACACACATTAATAATTTACGTGTAAAATTTTAACTTTAAGAGGCACGCCAAACACCTTCTTAGAAAGAAGTAGAAAATGTCCGCTCATCGTCTTCGAAACTACTGTCAATTTAATTTTAACCAATGGAATATTTGCAACATGCGCGGCAAATTCGACTTTTGTCGTAATTTGTTACACACGACACACGTTTTTAAGATGGCTTACGTTTTACTTTTGCAAATAAACCTGTAACAAGTTCTAAGAATAAAATGCAGAACTTCTGGGATACAGTTTGTAAGAAAATTATTTGTTGGCTCCAAGAATATCATATTGTAGGTACCGAACAATATAAAAAAGTTTGCTCCATATTTTGAACAAGAACGTAACTTACAGTGTTCTGTCGCAAAATACCCAGGCATTTAGGATTGAGTAAAATAAACAAGATTGATGACATTTTATTGAGTCGTTAAAAAGAAGCCCAAAAGTTGTTCTGTTGCATTACGGTACAATTACGCTTTATTGCCTATTGGACATTAAGTGATTCTCAAAGAGAATTATGAAATTCTACAGTTTCTGTTACAGTAGGTTAAATACTCCGAGCATGAGTAGATGGTTTGTGGTGACTTGAAAGTACCTTGCGACAGCAAAGTTAGGTTCACAAACTTTTCTTGTTTTCTGTGTGAATCGGATACTAGAGCACAAAACACCACTAGGCAAAAACAGCATGGCCTCCATTCAGAACCTAGAAGCAAACACGTTTTGGTATGAGTTTGTTAAATTTCAAAAAAAGCCTGCTTCTACCACTGCATATAAAATTGAGCGTAATAAATTAATATTCAAGACAATGGCACGTCAAATGTATGTCGGGGAGGCAACCCGATAGCAAGTGGTAATCTGGACTTTAGACAGGGGTGATGATATGGTGTAGGGCAAAATTAAATTATTTTTAAATAAACAACTGGATAAAATGCGGTCTGCTTAAAAAACTTTGTAAAAAAAATTGCCATCCGATCTTGATTGGGAGTTTCGGAGAACCAACACTTCAAAGTCGCAAAAAACTTTGTTTTCGATTTTTTAACAATAATTTAAAAAAAACACAGTAAGAGATTTGGTAGCAATATATTTTTCTTCTTTAAATGGTTCAAGGGGATCAGTTTCCACCAACAGTCAAAGACATCATTTTGTTGGATAATACAAACGACGAGAATGACAATCTTAATGCAAGAAGTAATAATTTGAATATCTGAGGATGCCGATAATGATGAGGGGGATGAACCCGAGGATTTTGATGCTGACAATCTGCTCAATAATGAGGAGACAAAACCTCTTTGCATAAGAATTTGATATTTTTCTTAGTTTCATATTAAAGTATTTTTATAATGATGCGATTTTTTTTCAAACTCATCCCCCTATCTTGTTGCCCACATTGTCCTAGGAGTTGTTGGAGGGGGAGAAGGTTCAATAGTTAATAAACATGCACAGATCTTTAAAACATCCATGCAGTCGGTAAGTAATAATTGAAAATGATTTTCAAGGATTACATGCAGCATATGGTATTATTGTAATTTTATTGAGGTTTGAGGATGGAAAAGTAAGGGGTGAATTTAATTGAAATTGGATGACACTGATAAACATTATTGTTTCTACTAATAACAGTTTCAAATGCTATCCAATTAATAAAACTATTACGTGTTTTTTTAATTATTGTTAAAAAAAGAAAAGAAAAGTTTTCGGTAACTTTAAAGGGTTGTTTCTCCAAAATTGTCTATTAAAATTGGATGGCAATTTTTTCCAACGTTTGGTGGTGTCAATAAGTATGCTCACCAATTTTAAAGCGGTTACCTCATTACTTTTTCTTTTTCATTCGCTAGAGTGAAAACGACCCACGTGTTTCGGTTGGGAACAAATATAGTATTACTTTCAAGCATCATCACCGCCCCCGTCCATTTGGGGGTCAATTTGGCCAATACAAATAGATTCTGTACCACTCCAAGCCCAGATTACCACTCGCTATCCAGTTGCCTCTCTGACGTACATTTGACGTGCGATTGTCTTAACTATAGATAATTTATTCAAAGTTTTATCCTCTCTTATTAAACCCTTCGTCGTCCTATATTTTGTATATGACGTTATCGGATTATCGTTTTTCTGACTTGATCATAACATTTCGATCTCTCCGAATCCCAACTTCAAAGACTTTTTCTCATGTTTACTTACTTGCTCATGCTACTGCTGCAAATTGTTCTTGATTATTCTTTTTACGCTTTGTCTTTAATGTTCAGTTGTAGCTTTGTTAAAACTTGTTCATATAGTGCCCATGTCATTTATCATTTTATCCACTTTTGCAAAGTATTACCTATCTACACTTTATTATGAGCATTATGTGAACTGGCGCACTTTAGTTATAGTTAATTTTTTTATTTAAATCCAAAGCATGACTCTCTTGTAATTCATTTCGGCAAATGTCAGGATATTTTGGCTAATTTTTTTGTAGGATGTAGATTTAACCACCATGCGCTTCATTCTCAGTTTCATTTTCCGTTTATATTGGCCAATTCCTCTTATAATAGATTTTGATTAAATATATTTTTTCAAATTTCAACTTGCGTTTTTCACTTCGCTTACTAATTTAAACTTCAATATACTCTTCTAAGATAATCACAGATTAAAGAATTGCCTTATGATTTAATAATCTAATATCAACACTATGATCCAAATATGGCATTTTGATTGTTTCAAAAACTTGATTGACGGGAAAGTATTAATTTCTTTGTATTATTATTCGACTATGACATACTACGTGAGCTGTTTCTGTTTTAATGCACCCATTTAGTTAATGTAGTACATTTCTTGGACTTTATATAGGTCGTATTTGCTGATATACTCTAATCTCATAATATATCTTTGGGATGTTACATGAGGTCTTTAAAGACAATATTTTTTGGTACATCGTTATGTGTGTACTTTAGATAGGATACGATCAACAAAAATCGTTGCTGAACTCACAAGCGTTTTCAGCTTTTTTTCTACTCTAATTGATTATATTATCGCACTCCTCGGTCTATGAAGGAGTTATAGACCTCCATAGTGTGTCTATTCGCTAATTAGTATTTTTAATGCTTAATCATACGGCAGTTTATATGTGGTTCTCAAAAATTTGTTTCGAAATTGCAAAATTATACAGTTTTCCGACTTTGTTCGATTTTTAGGTTATAGATAATCAAAATAATTAGATTTTAGATAACATTTAAATTTATCAAAACAGAATAAATCAAGCTTGATTATTGCCCTCTCCCCCTGCTGTGTATATAACACCTCGTAGAGACAATCTCTCTGAAGAATTTTAGAGTTCACTTAAAACTCACTACCATCTGAGAGAGTACTTCATCACTGCGTGACTAGCTGAACCAAGGTTTTATCTGATGAGTGACCGAATATACACTTGGGGTTTGTAGTCATACTTACTTTAGTAACGTGTTTGTCAAAGGAGCAGTGGCTAGTAAGAAATTTTGTGAGGATTCTCTTAGATTTTCGTAGACCTGGTAGTTTACCTTAGTACTTCTTTTTCTTTCTTCTATTTTCCAACGGGAACGCTTCTTGCATTATGTGCTTGCCAATGTCACAAAAGAATCCCGCCCCTCTTATAACGAGGGAATCCGCCTAATTATTGTTTTGTATCTCCTGAGTGCTTCCATCTCGTTCAGCTTGGTTTTGCACGAATTGATAGAGAAAAACCGTGGTAAGGACCTTTGGCCCGATTTTTGAAACAAATTCATTGGTCTAAACAGCACTTTGAAGCTTTGAAACATTAAATCTTATCACATCTATGTATGTTTTGGCCATTTATTTATAAGAAACAACTGCGTGAAGTGTCAAAAAACTAGCAACGAATGCGCGCAGTAAACAAAGGTTCAAAAGGTGACTTTGATCAAAAGGTGTTTTTCAAAAAATCGTTTATAATTTCCTTATTAGCCAAGATAACTATATGAAACTATATATTTTCAGAAAGCTAAAAAAATCTCTAATCAATGTAGTCATAGCGAACTATGGTTTCTGTTTAAAGAAATGCACTTAGATAATGGTGTAGATTGTTGCCACAAAATTCTACGTGTTATTGATTGTTTTTAAGGTGTAATCGGATATTATGTACAAAAAAAAGGACATTTATACAATAATTTTAAACAATACCCAGAGACAAAACATAAAGATGATCTTATTTTTTATTTACGTTTATGTATACAAATCCTACACCCACTATCATACAAAACGGTTTTACGTAATCTCTGCTTAAACTATGCTAATACTTGCGTAGTCAAAATACAACTGTACTATTTAAGTGACAATAAGGTGGAGGCGAACATCCCCTTCTCAGCCTTAAAGGCAGTGGCGTAACCAATGACAATTAATAAAGAGATAATTACATTTAGGCAAGTACCAAATCTTTAAGTCAATTAAAATTTTTCTTTCGGTGGATCTTCTCTAGGAAGAACAACATAAAAATACAATGATTTTTTTGGATTATTTTTTAAATTAAATTTTTTTTGACAACTAGCTTTATTCTTTTCTGACTTATTTATCATACATTGAATGTTACTTATAACAGGGCTTGATACTAAAAACTCATTTATTATTGAAACAAAATTCTGACAATTTAGACATTTATATTTGTTGTACCACATTACATTTATTAAATTTGATGATAAGAAATTTTATTTGTATAAACCCGTTTAAATTCAAACGTTTCCTTAGGAATTTTAAATGAATCTCTTTTAATAGTTTCTAGTTTGCACGTTTTAAACATAATGTGATCCTTAAAACAAATTACTATTATTTTAACAACTAAACCTACTTGTAACTAACCTTCGGTTATATGTGTATGGTACTATTTCTTTTTTGTTAATTGAATTGTTTTAACTTCTCCGTAGCTTTGAGATTAATATTTTTTATATCTGGTAAACTTCCCCGTGGAACTACACTACTCAAAAGGAATTATCGCAAGTTCTTGAAAATCTATTAAAATGTACTTATTTTTTTAAATAAAAATTGATTCGTATCTTATCGGTATTTTAATACAGTTTTGTGCATTAAAAACTCAAATCACGCTTTTTTAGCTTTAATTTGTTACTTTTTTTGAATAACAGACTTTATTCATTTTACTATAAAAGTCAATGTGGCAAGCTGTTTGTGTCAAAATTTTGTTTTAAATAATGGCTAATAACAATAAGCGCACTACTCGACATCTAACGGCTGCAGAAGCACAATCAGCAAATACTTCTTCTTCAAGAAGGGCATAGTCAAGTTAGAATTGCCAAAATTTTTGAAGTTGCTCAATCGTCCATTAGCAGGGTGTCTCAACTGCGAGAAAAGATCGTTTTCTAACACTATCGGTCTGCAACAGCTAGGTTTTTGCGGACTCATTACAGAAAGTACACAATACCCGGATCTCTGATCAAACAAACAGAAATCGACACCATGAACTCAATTTAAAGGCTAGACGACCAGTAACAGGGCCGCGAATAATTAGGGAACACCGGGTAAGACAACTTGCGTTTGCGAGAGAACATGTGAATTGGACAAATGAACAGTGGGCTAACGTTTTGTTTTAGACGAGTCAAGATTTACGCTTTCAACAAATGATCGACGCCAAAGAGTGTGGAGAATCCCAGGAACGCGTTATGTTTAATGCAATATTTGAGAATTAATTGCATTTGGTAGTGGTGGAGTGATGGTGTAAAGGGCAGTCAATTCAAGAAGTCGCACAGAGTTGCATGTCTTTAATAATAGAACTTTAAATGCAGATTGGTACATCACAGACATTTTGCTACAATTTGTCATTCTTTTTGCCCTATGTGTTGGACCTGATTGTCTCCTAATGAGCCCACACACATCAAAGATAGTGCAGTAGTATTTACAGATTGCTGAAATTCAGGTAACGGGCTGGCCGGCTAGGTCACTCGATTTGAATCCCATAAAACACTTATGGGACAGTCTTGGAAGACGAGTAAAATACAGACAAAATGCACCTCAGACTTTGGAGGAGCTGTCGGAAGCTCTAATAAAGAGTGAGATAACATTGAAAATGAATTTAATTCAAAGTATGCCAAGACGCTGAGGGGCCGTTATAAGGGCCAGAGGAAGTAATACATCTTATTAAATTTGGCTTCTTAATGTTATTTAATTAATGTTATTCAGGTGATTTCTTAATTTTCTTCTTTATAAGGTGATGTTTTGAAAGAAGAAATATATTTTGGGAATGTGTTTGTCTTGTAATCTACCAGGCTGGGGCACAATAAAAACAACAACAAAAAATAACTTTCGAATAATGAAATACGCGATAATCCTTTTGAGTAGTAGCTGCTTACTCCAACTTTTCATACTTCTGCTCAATACTCTTCAAGGTAATTACCACTGAGCACCGTTTGTTACAATGTTTGTAAACACTGATAATGTTTGGCACTTGTTTTCTGACAATAACACAGGTAATTAAATTTTTATTGTCGCACAGCGTTTGTCTATATTTATTTCAGTTTTGGTGTCACAACATTCATTTTTCCTACTATGAACTTTAGCGAGTAATCCTTCTACGATGCACTCGATGATAGGTAAGTATTACTTTAAAATTTATTTTATTCAATTCTTAACCAACCTTTTCCTTATTTGTCGATTATCTATCACACTTTAACATTTAATCTTATGCAACTCTGATGCGTTTCTGTCTTCGGATTTATTGAGAAGAAAGACCGTCTTTCGTCCATCCATATTTATAATCTTATCATAGCTTACTTTGATATTCTTTTGTTTCTTGTCAAAGTTTGTTATTTTACGCGTGTTGCTTGTGTTTAAAAAGTACGCCTTCGTATCATTACCATTTTCACCAGTTTTCTTCTTATCGGCTAATCATCACTCAACTTTTCTTTCACTCAAAGCTTTCTTCCAAAATCTGTTGTGTCGTAAAGAAATCTTAATTTTGCTTTTTCCCTATACCTAAATACAGAGCGTTCTGATTTACGTCGACTTTCTTAAAATACGTAGTATTAAAAAAATTCAATATCTTCTAATCCAACAAATTATAACAAATTTACTCTTACGTCTTAATAGTTGGATACTAGATTAATGTATTCTATAAATAAATATTAAATATCTCTCTACAGGGTGTTCATAAATTAATATGAACCGTATTTTAAATGGAACACCCCGTATTTTATTAATTAATTTAACAAAAAAGTTATCTTTAGAATAGTGTAAGGGTGTTCTATGCCTAAGTCTTACAGTTTTTGCTCAATTTACAATTTTCTTTAAATTAATGGTAGCGAGAGATTTTAAAACAAAAAAAGCATACGAAATCTAATCGGTTAATGTCATTTTATGACATTACAGTCTGCATAAACAAAAATTTAAACGGTCATCATAATTGTTTTCTTAACTATTCTTCTCACACTCGTTTGACTGATCCCTAAATTATCCAAAAAACATGTAGTAGTTGTATTACGGTTTTGCTTGACAGATGTGACACTTTTCATTTGTGAGTTTGTTTCAACACTTGTTTTGAAAATCGTAACCATGGTAACATCGGTCACACCCGATTAGAATTTGAATTCGATTGAATTCCTTTTTTTAACTTATTTTTTTAAATATTGTATGTAACAAAACATGATTTTTTGTAACTCATGTGATTATCAGACTGTAATGTCTTAATATGTTATCAACTAATTAAATTACGTATGCATTTTTTTTTTAAATCTCTTGCTACTATTAATTTTAAGGAAATTGTAAATTGAGTAAAAATTGTAACACTTAGGCATAGGCATAGGTCATACCATTCAAAAGAGGACTTTTTGTTAACACTATGAAATAATAAAATACATGGTCAAAATGTGTGTCTTACGACATCTCGTGTAAAACATTGACACGTATGAATAGTATAAACTAAGAAAAATGCCAACAGTTAATTGTAACGACATGTGTGCGTTTAAAGTGCATAGCGCTATCTAAGCGACAGCTTTAATGCTTGAAAAAACACGTGTGTCGATAAAATACATGGTGTTCCATTTAAAATAAGGCTCATATTACATATTGAATTATCCCATTATTAACCTGTAAATTATGAACACTCTGTAAAGAGGTGTTTAATATTTGATGATGAATTACATTAATCTAATATCCAACTATTTAGACGTAAGAGTAGACTTGTTATGATTTGTTAGATTAGAAGATATTCAATTTTTTAATACTCTATATTTTAAGAAAAGTCGACAAAACTCAGAACACTGTGTTTAGGTATAGGAAACCTTTATGAAAGTATACCTTATTTTTACGGGAATTCAAAAAACGCAATAAAATACAGGGTGTTTCATAAGAAAAAATCATAATTTTGATGCGCCACACATTTTTGGGACATACTGTATATTTCAAAATAATTTGAAATGTTAAATTTATTAACCTGCAAACTACTAAAATGACAAAACTTGTAAAACTTTTACTGTTTTGCTATAAATATCCGTCCCGTTGGTAGTGATTCACCCTGTATACTGTATACTACTTTTTGTACAAATTGTAATCAATGTTTTGTATACTCCCAGTTACGTACAGGGTGTCCCACAACGTTTTGACAGTCCAATTTCTCGAAAATTGTTCATAATACATGTATGAAATTTGGCTGCTATAAAATGTAAAAGCTAATGTTAATATTTATTATAAAATGACTTCCGTTTTTCCTGTCATTTTCGGTCACGTCCTTCCAACAAAATTTTTTAAATGGGACAACCGGTATAATATTACATTTTTAGATCTATAATTCAAACACAAATTTAACGATACCACACTTGTCAACATTGTATTGTGTAGTAATAATAATAAGGGCAATTAAATGAACATCGGTGTAGTTTCAAATAGTAGCTTCCAAAAATATGCTTGTCTAATTTTATCCCTTAAATCATCTAAATGAGTTGGGGGTGTGACATAAACTAGACTTTTTAAGTAACCCCAGAAAAAGTATCCGGAGAATAGAGTGGCTACAAAATTTCACCATTTTGAATAATCCATTATTCTATAACTGACCCAAAAAAGTGAGGAGATGCTCTATCTTGCTGCCACCACATTGTTTACCTGTCTTGTAAGGGACTATCATCAATTATTTCTGTTAGTGTTTTGAAGAAAATGTAAGTATCTTTACCTTGTTAATTTTCCTTCATAAATATAGGGACAAATCAACCTAGGTACCGTTAAATAAACCGCACCAAACCTTGATTTCAGATATTGTTTAAAAATTTGATTCACGCATCTACTTTGGATTCTCCAGTGACCATAACATAACAATGACAATTATGGTGATTAACAATACCATTGTTATGAAATCATTATTACTTTGTTCTAACATTTTAGCAATAAAATTTAATCTTCTTTCAGGATCAGCAGGAACTAAACCTTGTGTTAAATGTGTTTTATGAGGATGGTACTTGTGATTATTTAACACTCTTGGTATTGAACTTCCACTTATTTGTAATTCTTGTTCAAGAAATCGTATTTAGGTGTGTGGATTTACCTGACAATACGTCAAAATATTTATTACATTGTCATCTGTCTGAACGGTCTTTCGACGAGGAACAATAAACAAAAATATTTTTGCTTGATGTTATTTTATGAGAAAACGATTTCTGTAGAAACCTTGAGCATGAGTTTTGTATTTTCTATATTCTTCATGAATAAGTAGCAAGTCAACATATTCATTGTAAGTAAAAATTGAAGGTTATGACTAAAGTTGTGAATATATGCAAAATGCATATTCTTTATTTATCGGTATATTTAACCGAACTTTTGAAAGTTGATTAATTGAGGAATTTCATACTGATTAAATCCAATTTAATTTTGCATATATTGCATATTTTGTCAAGGTCTTGCATTTTTAGGTAAAAAATGCATATTTAGCATTTTTCTTCTATTTCTGTGCGAAATCTTTTAATTTTGTAAAATTTCATATGCTTCTCTCAATTTGAAACATTTTGTTGCGCATTTTTCTCGTTTGAATAAGGAATAATTTTTTTTTAAACTTGTTTCAAGTTAAATACAGGTACCTACAGGTATTTTAGGTCCTTTGTTTCGCGTAATCCCTTGTTAAATGGTATCTGTCAATCATAAAGATTTATGTTTAAAAGGCAGTAATCTACTTAATTCTTGACCATTGTGCATTTAAGTCTAATCCCGATTCGATTTTGACATGCGTCGCAACTCTCAAGTGCAACTTGGTAATTAACAGTTAATTACTTTAGTTTGGCTTTACAACACGTGTAGTGAACATCGTGACTAAAAGCTTAAGCAATTGTTTAAACTGTGGTTATAGGTAGTGCTTTGGTACCTACGTGTAAAAATGGCTAAAAGTAACATCATTTCTTGGATAAAACCTTATCGAGAACTTACGTTAGAGAACGAGACGGTGTTTTGTAAACCTTGCGGAAAATCTGTAAGTATTTACTATCATATCAATCATCTTATTTTTATTAAATTCATACCAAGCAGAATTTTATTTTTTTGTGCATTAAATAAACCTCCAATGATTGGTGTTTCGTTTTAATGAAAAAGTACCCTACCAAAATTTAATCTAAACTAAAATAATCTATTAATAAGTTTATCTAAAACAATTTGTTTAAATGCAGATATCTTGTGGAAGAAAATATTTGATTGACCAGCATTGTGGTACACAACTGCACAAGAGGAACTGCGAAAAATCAAAATCTGCTGGAATGTACCAAATATCCATGCGCCAATCCATTGCAGTAAAAAAAACAAATCAGAAGAGGAGCAGTTTAAATTTGATTTATGCAAATGCTTGATTTCGTCCAACATCCCATTAAATAAACTAAGTAATCCAGCCTTTAAGGGATTTTTGGAAAAATACTGTAACAAAATTATTCCTGACCAAACCACACTGCGAAAAAAGTACGTCGAGGACTGCTACAGAGAAACAATGGTCAATATCCAAGAAATTGTAAAAATCGATATCTATTTTTGTAGTCGATGAAACGACTGATGTTTGTGGTAGATACATTGCAAATTTAATGGTAGGCGTTCTGGGCGAAAATTGTTCGAACAAACCATTTTTAATTAGTTGTAAACAACTAGATAAAACGAATAATGCAACAATTTCGAGATTTATTCAAGACGGTTTAACTAATTTATTTTTGCCAGGTGCACTGCCAATTGACAAAGTGCTTCTCATGCTTTCTGACGCAGCACCTACATGGTAAAAGCTGCTCAAAATTTACGTATTTTTTATCCAAATTTAATCCATAACACGTGCTTGGCACATGGAATAAATAGAGTTGCAGAAGAAATTAGGAATCAGTTTCCGTTAGTAAACGAGTTGATAAATAACGTAAAAAGGTATTTGTAAAAGCGCCCTTGAGGGTACAGTTTTATAGAGAAACACTTCCTAACACTCCTCTCCCGTCTAAACCAGTGTTAACTAGATGGGGTACATGGATAGAAGCGGCTTTATTTTATTCAGAGCATTTTCAGGGTATAAAAAAGTATTATCTGAATTAACCGATGACTCGTCCGCTGCAATTATCGAATCAAAGAAAATACTTGCTAATTCTCAGTTGAGCCAACAATTAGCTTACATTTCATGTTATTTTAGTGTATTACCAAAATTATTTCTGGATTTAGAAAAGCAAGGCACTCTACTAGTTGATTCTGTAGAGCTAATAGAAAATTTTGGAAAAAATATTGAAAATTTAAAGGATAAAAAGGGATATTGCATTTCAAAAAATGGCAGGAAGTTTTGCGTAAAAATGAAGGTTTTCAAATTTTAAAAAATGTTGCAATGGTTTTGAATGGAGAATTTGTTGAAGATCTGACAATGACTCCGGATATTATATCAGCCCTCTCTAATGCGCCCATTACATCTGTTGATGTAGAGAGAAGCTTCTCAGCTTATAAATTAATTTTAAGTGACAGGAGACACTCGTTTCTTGCGGATAATATAGAGAAGCACCTTATTGTTAGTTTGTATCAAAGTTGTAATAACTAGAAATAAAATAAAAATCATTTGTAAAAATACGTACATTATTAAATGATATAATTACAAACTTGTCCATTCTGTACAAATAATGTTTCAGATTGTTGTGCATATATGTGAAAATCTTTGCATATTTTACTCTAATTTAGTGCACATATATGCGCATATTTTCGTCTTTTTCGTGCATATAATTCACAACTTCAGTTATGACTAATAATTAATGACAGTTCTTGAATAATCTTCACCTAACAATCCAGTACAATACAATGTTGACAAGTGTCGTATAGTTTGTGTTTGAATGATATTTCTAAAAATGTAATGTTATACCGGTTGTCCCATTAAAAAAAATTGTAAGAGTCTCGTGACCGGAAATGACAGGAAAAACGGAAATTTTGCTTGAAGCATTAGTTTTCACAGTTTATAGCTACCAAATTTCATACATGTCATATGAACAGTTTTCGGGAAATTGGACTGTCAAAACTTCGTGAGACACCCTGTATATTATTTAAATTCAAAACTTTTTTTATTCGCCAATTAGTAACGCTTTATAAAAATTATAAAACATTTTCGTTTTATCAAAACAAAAAAAAATAGATCCTAAAAATGGAACAGCAAAACATGGCAAACTATGATGTAAAAACACATATAAAAAATTGTTTTGCTTGACCGACTTAATATATTTCTTCGTAACCCAAAATTCGGGATTCGGCATAATATCTGTAACACATAAATAAATATTTTCTTAGAAGGTAATGAAGATAATCAACTGCCGTTCAGAAATATCGCGCATACAGGATTTCGTAAGATCCTTATCCTTCATTACTGAGTAAATATAAAAAAAGATAATAATATATTGTAACTTCTGCCGCAATAACTTCAATCGTTATCTAACTTATTTATTGCAAATAAGAGACATGTTAAATATTTAAAAAAACCTTGAAATACATATGTGGGAGGTACATACAAGTAATAACATGAAATACGTATTATGTTGACCTAAGGTCAGTAAATATTCTATCGCTCCGATGATAAATCTCGAATTTATTATATAAAAGGTTGGTGTAAAAGACATTGGCAACACGTGCTTAACATTCAAAGAATGAAGTCGCAACTTGTTTATGTTATAACCGTTTTGTCGGTATTGTTTGAATTGGTGGTGAGCGATTATGCTACGCAATATTACAACAGTTATCCTTCGGTGCATAATGGTGTTTATGGTTATCCCAATCCCAACGGTCTAGAGTACGGTTATAACGGATACGGGTATCCACAGGATTACAATAACGGACAGAACAACGACTACAACAACAGATATACCAACAACCAAAGGTATCCACAGGATTACAATAACGGACAGAACAACGACTACAACAACAGATATACCAACAACCAAAGGCATCACGAATCTCAATTATACCATCAAGATCCTTACTCTCAGACGCGTTGGCCCAATGCAGCTCCATTACCGTACCAACAGTTCCCTAAGCCAAATGAAAAATATTACGATAACCTCGCATCAAGGACGCACGACCGATCACTCTTGGAAAATTTAAATAATTTACCTGTTGCAAAACATTAAAGACTGTGATAATTTATTAAATTACGCCAATGTAATTTATTTTTGTTAGTTATGTTTTCGGCGCAAATGTAATTTTGTTTTATTAAAGAATTTCTTACAAGAGACAAATGAACAAATCCTTGATGATAATTTAATTAATTAATTAATAAAGGTAGAGGCTCAATGAATGTCGTATAGATTAGATTAAAGTTATTAGATCTTCTAATTATGCAGTATTTTTGCTTGGCTCGCACGCGTGATTCCACACGACTTGCATTCAAACGATTTTATACGTAAAGACTCCCTTTTCTTATGTTACGTGCACTTCATCGAACATGAAGCTTGTAAACTATGCATTAATGTTTCAAAGACTCAGAAATAGCTACGAAATCAACGTTGTGCAACTACATATTATTTTACTGTTATGCACATGAATTTTTATCAGAAATTAAAAAAAAATAAATAAATTGCTGAAAATACAAACAGAACGTATTTTCATTGAACTTGCGGAGAACAAATTTACGTTGTGTTCTATTTTTGAACTTAGGTACAATATGCGTCGCAGGAAAATGGGCCAAGCAGAAGTTAAAGAAAATATAAAAAAAAACATTTAAAATTCAGATGTTGTGCGAGTTGTCTACGTTTCAATGTATCTCTGATTATTTTGTTAATGATCTTGCAATCGCACTATAGGAAAATCGTGTACGAATTTTTTGACAATAAGGTTATCTTAAAACTTCGCTGAAACGATAAGAAGTCCGATATGCCGATATGGTTCAAAGAAAAAGTTTCTGATCTTGGAAGAGCGTTCGGCCAAAACGAAACGTGCATATAATTTTTCTAATTTCACAACAAACGATTAAAATGGGAAAACTTTGATCGTCGCAACCAACAAGTAGAGTGTGCTCACATTATAATAAACAGCTTCATATACACAGCCGTGTTGAATTTAAGTTTTGTGAGTAAAATCAAAATTCTACTGTTTTATGAAAACTTACACATTATCCAAAATCTTGAAATATTATGCCGTCGCTACACCACTCTATTCGTATAGATTAATTTTATCTGCAGCATTTTTGAGTAAGCTATAAATGTGTTTATTACGGTTTTTTTGTAGTATTTTTTCATTGCTTTTCATTAAAATATTGTAATAAATTATGAGTTACAGTGGAAAAATTAAATTTATAATTTTTAATTAAAGTAGTTGTTCAATTACTCAAACATATAAATTTATTACTTTTGTCAAATTTGTTTTAAAATGCCGCTAGTTACTTATCAATTGCTTTTTAATAAAACACAAAATTAAACATAAAATCTTTTTTCCTTCATATCATAAATGGTTATAAATTAATCTGGTATTCCTCAGGCTGGCAGTTATATTAAACATTAGCATTAACACTACGTGAGTGTGTCAATATCCTTTCAATGTTTTATTATTATAAGTACTTCTTTCCTTAATTTGTAGGTTAAGAAAAACCACCTCCAGACCGTATCCCAAATGATGCTTTTTCTATATTTCCACACCAGACAATCTGCATCTTCAAAGGAATTCTTGTTGTAAGTTTAATTTGATACATTAAACCCCACTACTATGTTGTTTTATTTTTTAAATTTTTTTAATTTAAAAAAATGTATTAATTTTTCAGCTCGTCTTCAACAAAATTGCTTGTAATTTTTTTTCATTTGCTTTTTTGTCTTTAC
The DNA here is from genome assembly GCA_030710515.1 of Abscondita cerata. Taxonomy (NCBI): domain Eukaryota; kingdom Metazoa; phylum Arthropoda; class Insecta; order Coleoptera; family Lampyridae; genus Abscondita; species Abscondita cerata. The sequence goes on from JALBCR010000146.1 coordinate 1,291,170, forward strand.
CATTATTAATTATGCTTTAATTACCATTTAACTATTAAACTTTTCTAGTAGACAAAATAGTACGGATCATAGATAAATAACCTCTTCGAAAGAAGGAAGGCTATAATGCATTGCAGTGGTAATGGAGTTTTGCGTCCTCTACATTATAGCACTAAAGTATTCTAGAAACGCTAGAAATATCTTTGTTTTGTACTAAAAAAACTAAAATTCTAATAAAAAAATTAAGAAACCACTTATTTATATGTCTTAAAATAGAATATATGCTAATATACATAATATACAGGGTCATTGATGGTCGATGGTAGGTTAGACGTTTATGGAAAACGGGGCATAGGAGTAACCTAAAAATTTGGCTATTGTCATAAATAGACACGGTTTTTCACGTTTTTTAAAATATTTTTTTTGGCGGTGTTGCTGTCAACTTTTTGAAATAATCACAATAATGTTTAAAAATCACATTGTCTTCACATAAATTGCATTAGTTAGCCATGGAACGCCATGTGATTTGACAATTGCTCAATTATTTACTATGTTTGACAGATATCGAAGTTTTGAGAATGTGATTGTGATTTACTACTTAATACTTATTCAAAAACAAATTACAATGAGGCAAAATAATTACTAGAATAAAGTTTTGATGAATCTATTTATTCTTTATGGAGAATGTGACAAAATTGTGGTAAGAACATGTAGGAAATTCAATAAAATGTATTTTGATTTGCACCCAATGAACAAAATAAAAGCTTAGAACCATAATTGAGGAAGTTCTCCTGTATTCGCAATAAACTTTCTTTCTTTCATTGACTTCAAATCAGAATACATTTCATTGAATTTTCTACACGATCTTGCCTCAATTTTGTCACATTCTCCATGAAGAATAAATAGATTCATCAAAACTTTATGCGAGTAATTATTTCGCCTCATTGTAATTTGTTTTGAATATAAGTATTAAGTAGTAAATCACAATCATATTTTCAAAACTTCGACGTCTGTCAAACAAAGTGAATAATTAAGCAATTGTCAAATTACATGGCGTTCCATTGCTAACTAATGCAAATTACCCGAAAACGCAATGTGATTTTTAATCATTATTACGATTATTTCAAAAAATTGACAAGTTAGCTATACCTCTATGCTATATCAACCTGAAGGAATTTAAATGTCTTACAAAGTTTTTAGTTAAATACAGGGTGTTCCATTTGAAAAAATAAAGTTTGGCCTTTTCTGTATATCACGTCAAAATCATTAATTTTAAACCGTCCTGTATAAGATAAAATAAATTTATTTAGATAGCTGTTAAGTACAAGGCTTTTGCAAACTGCATCTAAAATTTCAGCCTTACATGGATTCAAATAGCAGCTAAATTTAAGTTTTGATGGAATTATATTTTGAAAAAAAATAACCTAAAATAATTATTATCTTGAAAACCGGTGTAGGTAGGTATAGGGAACTATTCAGAAAAAATAATAGTAAGAAATTGTGATCAAAGAAAAGGAACACCAACTGCAGCGTCTATTTAACCAACAGAAAAACACCAAAAAGTGCACCAAAAACTTGCCGCAAAGCAGGTGTTTTCCATAATTTATTAAAGTTTATGCAAATTTTAATTTATACTCATGTAAAAAGGCGCTTGAATTTGCTAAGCGTAAATGGTTAGATTTGGAAATTAAATGTCATTATGGTAAATTAGGTAAATTAGAGTTAGAAGCATATGAGTTACATTTAAAACTGACTTTAGGATTAAATGATAACGAGTATGTTGGATGAATTAAGTTTTTGCACCATATTAATGAAATTATTCAACACAAATTTTGGCAAAAATGATGACCCACAACAACAAGTTTACAGAATTATCTAAAAAAGAAAAAAAGGTGCACAGACTTGATCCTCCAAAAATCTAACATAGTGGTAAACAAATCGTCAGAGATTTTTAACAATGACGAATTAACTTTGTTGAATAAAGTCTTGAAATATAATCTCAAATTTAACAAAGCGCCCATAGACAAGATTATTGTAGGAATTGGAAATTCTTTTCCCAAAATGATTGCTGATACCCGTAGAGTTTTATTAGAATGTGGAAATATTATACCAAAAGAACTTAGGTTTAAACTAACGGTATCTAACCCGGTTCTTCCTAGAATGTATTGTTTACCTTAGATACATAAACCCAGAAAAGCAATGCGTCCCATTGTTTCAGGTATTAATGCTCCTACTTATTTGATATCTAAATGGTTGTCAAATAAATTCAACAGTTTTGAATATCAACAATCAAATTTCAGTGTTCAAAATTCATACAATTTTATTAAAAAAATTAAAAACATTGAGCTGACTGAGAACGAAGTTTTAGTTTCATTCGATGTCTGTTCATTGTTTCCAAGCGTTCCGATAGATATCACTTTAGATTATTTGAAAGATATGTTACACCAAAACCATTTAGACAATTCAGAAGTAGATAATTTTATTAAATTAGCAAGATTATGTATGAGTCAAACCTACTTTCAAATTAACAATAATATTTATCAACAAAATTATGGTACAACAATGGGTAACAGCTTATTTCCGTTTATGGCTAACCTGTTCATGGGTAAATTTAAAACTGATTAAAAAATAATTTAGAATATTTTCCTAGAATTTGGTGTAGATATATAGATGACGTTTTTGCAGTCATCGACACTAAAGTTTACAGCCCTCAGCAATTTGTAGAAATTTTAAATTCAAAATTTGAGACGATCAAGTTTACCTATGAAATAGAAACAAACCTTAAGCTACCTTTCTTAGACACTTTAGTGACAAGAAATGGCAACAAACTAGATTTAGATATTTATCGTAAAGACACTAACACTGTGAGGTTTATAACAAATGATTCCAACCATAGTATGCAACATAAACTTGCATCTTTCAACTTTTGATTCACAGATTATTACATTTTCCATTGTCAAAACAAAACTTTGATAGATAACTGAGAAATATTAAGCAGATTGCATCATACAATGGTTTTCAAGAATCAATTGTCACAAACATAATTAGAAAACATAAACATAAGTTAAACAATAGAAACATTACAACGTTAAGAACTAGTAATAAGAAATATGTCAAATTACCAAATTATCTCACATTCACAAAAGGTCTTCAAAAATATTTTCAAAATTTGATTATAAAACAGTAACCTCTAGTAGTAACAACTTGCAAAATCTTTTAGGCAATCCAAAAAACCCAATAGAAATGTGTGATAAATCGGTAATATATAAAATTAATTGTAAAGACTGTAACCAAGTATATATAGGGCAAACCAAGAGACCTATTAAAACTCGTTTTAAAGAGCACGTAGCTCATGTCAAATATCATCGCACAGATAGGTCCAGTGTTGCCATGCATATGCTTGAAAATGGCCATAGAGTAGGTGACATTGAATTAATTAAGAGGGTAGATAATAAAAACGAACTTGATTCTTATGAAAGTTTAGAAATTTTTAAAAACAGAAATTTGCTTATGAATTATGATGATAACGGTCCATTAGGATGTTGAAACACGTGTCCGAGTAAAGTTTTTGATGCAGTTTTGATGTTTTTCTGTTGGTTAAGAAATTGTGATTCTAAAAATTAAATAATATATAAAGTATTTTATTTAAAATTAACAAGTTGTTACTACTTTTAAGTAGAAGCGGCAACACCGCCAAAATAAAAATATTTTAGAAAGATAGATCGTGTCTATTTATGGCAATAGTCAAATTTTTAGAGTACTCCTATGTCTTGTTTTTCCATAAACGTCTAACATACCATCGACCATCAATGACCCTGTATGTTATACTTCTAGTTTTATCTTAGATTATAAAAATTTTAGTCGACAATATATTAATAATTTGTTAGTGACCATGTCGGTGTCTTGCCCGCAAGATGCTATATATACTAGAAATCTAATTGCATCATTTCAAAATCGCAAATGTGGTGATAATTTAATAGCAGACATTGTAGCACTGTCAAACAAATCCTCAAAAACTATAAGTAAATTTGCAGTGTCTCTTGAATCTTCCGACATTGCCACTAAACAATCTAAACTTTTAGATCCTACAATAGATAAAAATAAAATTGCATGAAAATAATAATGTTTTACTTACTTATTTATTATTTTTGTAATGCCAGATGCCACTTGGTTGCTGAATACCTGTGAGCAGCACGACACTTTTTTTTTAATTTTCAAGGATATAACGTGGAAGTCAGTTAATTCCTTCATTATAAATTGTTTGCAATGGTAAATCAACTTTATAAGCCTTAATAATGTGCTCCTATTTTGCAATTCATTTTTATCATTGTGGTCTTTATTAATCACATTTTTGTTAAAAAATTGGGCGTACACCTTTTAAAATATGTCGCCCATCAAACAAAAAAATGGCTTTTTGTCCATTTACTTCAAAATACCATTGGTACATTTGACGATCCACTCGAAGATATTGTGCTTTCGTCTATCAATTAAAGTTTTTTTAGTTTGTTTTTTTTCCATTTCTAACTAAAAATGGGAGAAAAAAAAAAAAAAAAGAAAAAAAAAAAAAAAAAAAAAAAAAAAAAAAAAATCAATATGGCCGTCCTAAACCTATTTGATTTTTCTAAATTTATTTTTTATCACCATTTCGCATGCCATCTAACGACAAATTTTTAAATTACTTCTGTAACTAATTGATTTATATTTTTAGAGATGATTCCTTAACCACAGAAAACAGTTTCTTTCAACATCCTTTACTAAAAATGTTCACTAAACCCAATGTTTCACACTAATGCTGTTACACAACCCTAATTGAAATGTTATTGAGAATTGTAAATAGTTTTTGAAGGAATATCGAATTCAAATATCACAATCTGTACCCACTTCCACTTTAACGTGGTTAGTTTTTCTCTTAAAAACTAATTAATTACATTTTCTTTTATATGTATTTACTAGAAGATTTCAATCCTGCATTTGAAAAACCTCAAAGTTTTTTAAACACTATTAAACATACTGATTCCAGCTAACACGTAACAAATTTAATCATAGCCATAACGTTTTTTAGAGAGAATTAAAAATTTTCTTGTGGTTTGACATTTCTTTTAGTTATTGAAGCTAGATGGGCATTAGGTAAAATTATGTATGTTACAACCATTTTAAGACCCACTAGAATTAGAATTAGAAAAACCGTATGCAACAGAGGTTTGGTTATACATAGTTATACTGCTGATTTATACAGGGTGTAATACGGATTCAAATGAATTTTTGTAACCTTTTTTAATATACTGTTTTTCCCATGAACCGATTTTTTGTAAATTTGGCACACTTGTTAATAGCATTCTTTGACAATCTTATGTAAATATACTAATGGTAAAGGGCTCAACAACACATAAGTTTTTGTTATACAGCGACCGGCAAAGAGTTTGCAACAAAGTCCGTCCTAAAAAAACAATGTTTTTTGTTCTTTACCGTCCATTGGTAGACTAATACATAAAAATTATTGGACTGTAAAGTTTATTTGTTGGTTTTACTAATATTTTTGAATAGTCGTTATTTTTTTTAAATTTGCAAATAGACGTATAATCTAATTCTGAACAACTTTTTTCTTAGGCATTTTTCAATATCTTGTTGTATAACTTCACTTTTCACATATTTAAGGGATATTTTTTAAATTTGCCCCCATGATAGTGATCACATGACATTTGTCATTTAATATGCTGAATTTATTTGCCAAAAGAAATTTTCGGATATCTTAAATACAAAAAATTTTTCCCATTTGATGCCAACTCTTTGCCGGTCACTGTATAATAGGTTCAAAAAAGTTGGTTTAGTTTAAACACAATAAAATCAGCCGTATTTAAAAAAAAAACGCTTTTAAATGATTTGTTTTAGTTAACGTATACCATCACCACAGCATAATAAACACCCAGCACGGCATCTCTCGAACGATAACTTTAATGTTACTGCTTTAAATATGTATTATATGACATACTGATAAAGGTTTTATTAAAAAAGCAAAACGTTTATAATAATTAATAAATAATCTTTAAAAATTTGGCTGAAATATTGTCACCTCTGTTTGGGTGAAAGAAATTTTTTTTTATACGCGCGAATCAGTGCTTTTTTGAGTTGGAATGTATTATAGTTTCTAATTATTTCTTTTACGTTGCAATGTGCGTGTGTTTTTTATGGTCATGTTTGATGGAATATTGTTTTTGTTATTTGATATTATTTTTGAGAATTGCGTTATCGTAACGTTCACACAATTAAGGTTTTTATGAAATGCTTATTTCAATAGTTTCACATTGGATTTTTTCGAATTTAATCAACACATGTCGAAGTTTGTTTTGTTATCGTAAAGGTTTCTTTGTTTGTTCTCTGGAAAACAGCTCGTTAGCTGCCGCTTTTATCAATTAAATTGGTGATTTGTTTTGACTAAATGAATAACGCACAGAGTGTACTCACGATCAAAATTCTGAGTAGTCAGTTTTGTTTATTTTTCGGAGAAAATATTAAGTGTTAATTTTTGTAATGTTTTTTGTGTAGGAAATGATAAGAGGGAGACTCTCAAACCTTTTGGTTGTTAATAGTTTTAAGTTTAGTTCTTAAGAAGACTTAAGACTAGTGACATGTATCAACTAAGCCATGTACCAAATTGCGCAGATTTATGTTGTTTTTAAAAATTAAAACAACCGCCTAAGTGCCTTAAGTAGAAGGAAAAGTGTACGATTACGTGATATCGAGGACGCGAGTGCAATGTTGAAGCTAAGTGTGCTATACAAAAAGGAACTACCGTGAGTATCGTTCGATTTATTTAAATAATCAAAATAAACGCGCAGCGGTTGAATTGACTTCCTATTGATTCAGCGAATTATTACCAGAAAAATGTAATACCGTCAAGAAGCATTAGATACGAGATCATCGGATTAGGTCAAATTGTTCCTAGTGGGTTATCCTTCGTCTCAGTGATTGAAGAAACCCAACTGTAAGTACTCTGCTTGTTTACTTCGGAAAACTTCCGGTTTAAGTGACTTTGGATGAGTGTACGAATATTTGAACTAAAATTAGGTAGCGTCTATGGTAATCTTATTTTTTTTTGTATTGTAATAAATTTTGTTCGGTTTCGTTATAGTTTTAAGAAACGCGGTTCAAATTTTTCTTCTCGTCCGGTACCGGGGTAGTTCGACCGTTTTGTTTGTTTTTTATGTTACAAAAAACGTTTTAATGTTAAGACACCGACTCTGGAATAATCTGTGTATAAATTGTTATGCCTAACTTCATCAACTAGTGGGATTTCCAGGCCTTATGTGAGACAAGTTAGAGAGGAAGTTGTGGATAGTCAGAGCTACATTAACAATTACTTAACAAAATTGGTTGATTTTATCCACCAGAACCATGCTCAAGATGATATTATATTTTGGCCAGACTTAGGTTCCTGTCATTATGCACGTAACACTCAGAATTAGATAAATGCTCAAAACATACTTTTTGTGCCGAAAAATGACAACCCTCCAAATTTACCGCAGACTCGGCCAATCGAAGATTTCTGAGTTCTTTTGTTTAGAAAAGTATACTGGGTGGGCCAACGCCGACGAAACAGAGCCAATTGCAGCTGCATCGATAATTTAAAACAAAAACTCAGACCCGTCAGATTTATTTCTGAGGGACAACTTTTCAATTTTTTTAATTGCATTATTAAATTGTTACTGCAATATTGTTTGTTTTTCTAAATGACAAACTGAAAAGATTTCCCCTCAGTAATAAAATTGACGGGTCTGAGTTTTTTTTTAAATTATTGATGCGGCTGCAATTGGCTCTGTTCCATCGGCGTTGACCCACCTAGTATAATAGAGGCTGGGAAGCCTAAAATGTGCAACAATTAAGACGGAAGACCTTCAGTAAACTTGGGGAGATTAATATACAAACGGTCGAAAACTTGATGTACACAGAATACTACGTATTGTTAAAGACTATGGACCTTCACATTTAATTTGAAATAAACATTATGTTGTTTATAAGCCTTTTAATTAAACTAATTAAACCCGTTCTGAAAAATTGCCATAAACCATCCGATCTATGCCAAAACTTTAAATCTTGATATAATACTTGGGTCCATTTTTGGATCCTCAATCAACTGCGACAATGACATAGTTTGATAATCTTTTGACCATTGTGCTTTATTTTATATTTTAATACAAAGTTTCTTTATTTAGTTTTTAATGTCACAAACACAGTGACCTCCAAAAACTGGAGAATGTGAGTAATATTAGGGACCAATGCTATCAATAGAATTTTATTGATTTGCTTAGATAGGGTCTGAGAGGAGGGGTTATAATTTTCCAAAAGACATTTATGGGTAACTCGACTTGGGAATTCCTATATTATGGTACAAAAACCTTTAAGAAAGAAACGTTGTGCAATCAATCATTTTTTGTCAGTTTTGTCAAGTTCTTAACTCTTGAGTGCTGCTTATGACACAGCAGATGGAATCTTGTCATATTTAAAAATTGTTACCAGTGGAGTGAACTTGCTCTTTGCATTGACTGTCAAAAGCGTAGTTACATTTTCTTTATATGATAAACTTCGTTTTATGGTTTACATGTTTTCCTCGGGGTCAAATTACAATACCGCTTTTTTGACCGAAACAAAAATATGTTTTATCCATATTAAAAATCATTTGGAAATTGTTTAGTGTACTAGTACTACTGATTTCTCTTAAACTCTTATAAGTCTCTTGAACCACTTACGAATTTTCTCTTCAGTTACTGCATTCGATCTCCTTCTGAGAGAATTTTGGGGCGATTAATGAAGTTCTAGAACCATATTTTACCACAACAATTGTTAACAAAAGAAATTTTAATATTTGCTTTCCGTACAAGTTTCTGAACTGAAGTTTTTTTTCTTGTACTTGTTTTTATATACGTAATTTAACTCGATCTGTTTGACAAAATCAATCGTGGTTTGCTCGTGATTTTTCAAAACATCTCTTGTTAAATTGCCAATAAAAGTAAGTTCTTTAAAACAAAAGAAAAAAATAACCGACCAAATCTGAGTTGTAGTGGTATTGCCCCTGACAAATTTGTAAACTAATTAAATGTCGCATTGTTCGTCATATGCCCGTAGTACCGTCCAATCATAGTCAGGAAAAATATCCACTAGTAATCGGTTTAGTAAAACCTGTTGATATGTATACCGAGATATGAGTTGCTTTTCCGTTTTCTATGTGACAAGATAGAATTATAGAGCATCATGAATGCTTTTTTAAAACTCTGACTATAATTGGCGTTGGAAATCACCAAGGACATCAATAAATGTGCAGTCTTTGGTAACAAAAAAAAATTAAAATGTTTGATTTTGTTTACTTTAAACAAAAAGTTATTATCAATTAAATTTGCAAATTTTTGTTTTAAAGTAACATAAACATTCTCAAATTTAGAATTCTCAGTAATTTTTTAACTCAAACTTCAAGGTGATTTTAAGAAAATTTGGGGCGCAGTTTTTTATTTGTATAATATTTAGTTCGCTATTTTACTGCTCTTGTCTTGATCCTCTTAAATATTAAATATAAATAACTGCTCATAATTTTTATAAAACTACTTGACTTCCACTGGTTCAACCACCTGCGTTTAAAGTGACTATTTAGATGGTCCAATTTACATCATATTTGGGCGAAAGAATTTGGTCTCGTTCTTTCATTTTGCCAGTGCACTTACTAGTATACAGGGTGTCCCGATATTCCGTGTACATAGAGCTACTGTAGATTTCTGGTACTAAAATATGCCGGTTTAACCCAAATTACCTTAGTCCAAAAGTTGATAGTTTTCGAAATAGAGCGTCAAAGTTATTATTTTTTTAAAATGAGTATTGGTCGGACAAATCTATTATAATCGTTGTAGGGAAGTTTACTTATCTCTTTACATGCTCAGTCAGTAGCGTCGGTTCGTAGTAGTATTGTATTCGTCACGTCTTCGAAAAATGTCGGTGTGAAGGGTAAAATAATTCACAGTCAAGGGCGTGAAATAATTGCGAATATGTTGGAATTTATGAAACGTGAATTAATTAGTTGACTATAAAATTACACATTTTCTTTGCAATAAATTATTACAGTTACAGTTTAATTTTTTAGTGTACATCATTTTTTGAAAACATGTGTATAATGAATGATTTTTAATAATGTACACACAGGTCTATTAAGAAATAACGTCGGTATTGCTTTACAGCTGGTATATGCGAGTAGGTCAGATGTTTATGAATCATTGTGTACTTCTTAGACTTAACCGAGTCTAGTACTATACAAAAATTTGTATTTGTGCCTAACTTATAAGTAGTGTATTATATCGCAAACTCAAGGCAAAATAAATGTTGTTTTCTATCAGAATTGATTGCTATGCCCAATTCCTCACAAACTGTAACAGTGATCTTCTAACCAGACCTAAATTTTACAATTATTTTACAATTCATGCAGGCCCCCTTTGTTTTTGGTTTTTAGAAGTTTCTCACAATTTGAAGTTAAAATTAGTTGCCTAAAAAAGAGCAGATTTAATCTAAGTATTCAATACATATAATTTATTGTACCTATATTTTAACATTTTAGTTATATTGCCTATTTGTACTGAAATTTACAAATTACTCTAATTAAAACATTGAATAACTGAACAATATGGTTAAGGGCTTTCAAAATCTTGATCTGTTAAGTTCAATATAGTAAACAAGCAGAACAATCAAATTTGAACAAATATTAGTTTACCTTGATCAAATTTACAAAAAAATTTTTACAGCAGCATTTTAATACTAACAAATTTTCATAAATTTTTATTCAATAGCTATTTGTGAGGGCAAATAATTTAATAAAATTGATGTTGGTCAACTACAATACTTAAGTCATAAAGTACTACTTCTATAACCAAAATAATAAGTATTTTATAAATGTCATTAATTACTGAAAAATTCACTATATTTAAAAAATTTTATTATTTATTGATAAAGTGATATAAAACAACAAACTAGAAAAAATAAACCCTTCACGACTCATTTGTTTGTTTGCTTTAAATTCGTTCTTGAGTAAATACTTTCTGCCACATCCCAAGTCCAAAAGTTAGTCAGAAAGAGTTTTTTGTCCTTAATTAATAGTTTTTCTTTATATCCTTATAGATAATATCTTATAATTTTTAAGTGTTTTTTATTAAAAGTCAAGTAGATTAATTGCAAAAATACTTTCTATCGAATATAATTGGTTTTCAATTTTTTTAAACTTGAAGTCAATGAACTATTTGTTCAAAACTATTCCAGATACAATGTTACTAAAATTACTGCAAGATAGATTATTTACGTGTCAGTATGTAGAATTTTTTGTTCATATGCTTCTAGGTTTCCAGTGATTTTTGGTGAAGGGTTTCCAATTCTCTGCGACAAGTTGCAAACACTCGTGTCCATTCTTGTTTTTGTTAATAGAAGATGTAAAGACGTCATATGCATGATTTTTTTCCAGTCCACTTTCTTTTGATTATGGTAGAGGCTGTTTATTTGGTTGTTTTATCTGGCACCTGGCTCTTGTTGTTTTGAAACTTGCACTGGCTCAACAGTTCTCTTTCATGTTTTTCTGTGGAACTTCGGCATCACCTGGTAGTTCATCAGGGTGTTTAATGAGCCTCTTCTGACCCTTCACTTGAGTCATTCAGATTTAAAAAAGACATGCAATTTGTAATCACCTAGACATATCTAATAATTTAGGAACATTAAAACATTTCTCAATCGTTTTTTATTTAATTATATATATACAGTGTGTCTACTTAAGTTGGACTCATATGGGAAACTTTTTTATTATTAGTTTTTAGGAAAAAAAGTTATTCTTTCTAAAAAAGTTCTGCATTATCTAAAACCTAAAATGCAATCATTAGATATTTCTTATTTTAAGCCGTATACAGTTTGACAAAAAATATTAATCTTACTCAAGAGTAAAGTACCTTTACTTTTACAATACAGAAAAATTTTATAAAGTAAAGTTATTTAAAATTAAAAGTTATATTCAATTATGCAATCACAGCTATTTAACATAAAAATTAAATAAAATAAACAGATAAATAAATAAATAAATAAATAAAAGTCAGTATTGAAATTTACGATTACAATACTTAATAATGTAAACAATAAATAATCACCAAATCTTAATTTAATAATGCTAATAGCTGTAATTGCATATTTGAATATAACTTTTTAATTTTTAAACAACTTTACTTCATAAATTTTCTGTATTGTAAAAAATGAAAGGTACTTTACTCTAAGTAAGATTAATATTTTAACAAACCTCGTATACGGCTTAAAACAAGAAATATCTGATAATTGCATTTAGGTTTAGATAATGCAGAACTTTTTTATGAAGAATAACTTTTTTTCCTAAAACTAATAATGAAAAAAGTTTCCTATATGAGTCCAACTTAAGTAGACACACTGTATATATATAATAATTATAGCCAACATAACAGTTGGCAAAGTATAAAAATTTTGAGTTCTCTCACTCCTGAAGAGTCCCAAAGGACAGAAACAGCTGTCAGGTGATTCTCAGTGTTTGTTTGCTATTGTACAACTTCTTGCGTACTTTACTGCAGGTGATTCGAAATTTTTATACTTTTCAACTGTTATGTTGGCTATAGTTATTGAAGAATCGACTATGTAACTGCTTTACATACCTGTCGACTAAGTTGCTTACATTTACGTATGTGAACGCTTTCACGATGTCGAAAAACTTAACTTATTATATATATATATTTTCATTTGTAGGTACCAGGCAATGAAATGGAATGGAATCATGTGACTAAAGATTTTTATTCCAAATGAAACTACCCAAACTGTATCGGTGCCCGATATACGAAAGTAATGCTGGTGTGTTTTTGGGCACACACCTTTATGCTGCACTTGAGCAAAATAGTATACGAATACCAAATAAGCGGTGTTTACCAGGAATAGACGTAGTCACTCCTTTTGTCATTGCTGTTGACGATGCGTTTGCTCTTTCAGAACAGATTATAAAACCATTCGTTGGAAGATATATTAAAGGATCTATTGAAAGCACTTTTAATTACCGACACTGAAGGGCAAGAAGAGTAATCGAAAACGTTTTAGGAAAATGATCAACGTATTTAGGGTCCGTTGAAAACCAATGTACCCCTACACATCAAGATTGGTTACACTCAGTTGTGCATATTTGCACAATTTTTAAGAAAAAACTCTTTAGCAGATATCTACAGCTCAACTCAGGTATTTGATTCGGAAGAGAGTGATGGGAATGTTACTGTTGGGACATGGAGGAATGATGGAATGGAGTTTCTGGTCTTCGATGGTGTAAACAAGAAGAGCAATCCTGGAACGTTAGTCAGTCATGAAGTGGCTCATTTTTTTCATAGTCAACTACTGTCGTGGCAGAGGCTTACTTGTTACTGACATCGCCTATGTGGTCCACAAACTTTGATACTCTAAATGTGTTTTCAGAGCCATCTCCATGTTGATCATACTCTTAAAGTATTAAAAGAAAATGATGAAATAAAAAAAAGTGAGAGACCTAAAACTTAGACAAGTGATAAAAGTACTTACAACATATTAGTTTAGTGATTGATTTATATTGTCGTGTGATTATATGAGTAAACATTATACATTTTAGTAAGTAAGAAGATAACAAACGAACAAATTGTCATGTAAACTATGTATATTTAATATAAAATTAAAGTACTGTTAGCAATAATTATTACCTTTGTTACTTTTAACCTACTTACCACATTCATAGAGCTTGTATGCGTCACTCGTTCTGTCGTATTTAAAAGAAATTTAACATAAAAAAGTACTGCCATTTAAGCACATATACATCTTTGGCACTAGCCCCACTTTTCTTGCTTTTTTTAATTTTAGTTTTTTCTCTGAGGTACTGTGATCGTAGATTGTGGATTTTTTTCTATTTCCTCAAGTGTAGCGTCGCCAAATGAGTCCGCAATTCTCTCTAAGGCATTCACTCTATTGTTGGAGTTTTTGTAATTAGAGTTAGTAATGTTCCACAATACCGCCTCTTGTTCGTACAACTCTATTAGTTTTCAGATATTATTCTTTGACAATTCCATTGTAATAGTCTATTACAATGTGACTGCGACTAACAATACTAATAATACTGTAGGCTCGCCGGCCTGGGTAGCTCTAATCGGAGACAAATACAAAGACAGTTTACACAATTTTATTTTCAGCAATGTACAATAATAAAAAAGAAAATTAATTTATAATAAAAATATAAACAAAATTGAATTCTGGTTGGTCATGGCTTCCGACACTTGGAATGCGGTCAGGTAGTTGCCTTAGCGCTGTCCGGCGACTGGAATGCGGCCCCTGGTTGTTGGTAACTCTGCAACACCAAAATAAACCTAAACGTAAAGAAACTAATTATTGTAATTAATTATTAACATCAATTAGTTTAATAATTGTTGAGATTACAACAACTAGTAGTTTCTCATCTGCCAGGTGTGTCAGTTTTTTTTTATGTTGCTTCTGTTTTACGAGTGTTTTTAGGGGGAACTGTTGGGGTTAATATATGGGGATTTGAATATACAAATGGAGAATGGTTTTCAGCAGAGGATACTCTTGCCGCACAAGGAGTCTCGCAATTACTAACGGTGACTACAAAGCAGCAATAGACCTTACGCTGGTGTTTTCCTTCTATATACACCATGGGGGTGTGCCTGACCTTAAGTTGTAATAGCTAAATTTTTTGGGCATGCTATCGGACCGAAGGACGTCTAATAAAAAAACACTTTTCCCTACTCATGTGGGTGGGGCCTGGGGAAGAGCTTGTTTTTTAAATACAACTACTTATCAAATGATATCTTAAAATAACAGGCTGACCAAGACGGTTTAAATATGCATATCAAAATTTTTTTAAAATATTTTCAAAAAATAATTTAGTTAAATCTCCTGGTGTTCTCTTTCTATACACACGATGGGGTGTGCCTGACCTTAAGTTGTCATAGCTAAATTTCTTGGGCATGCCTCCAGGCCGAACGACGTCTAATAAAAAAAAACTTTTCCCCACTCATGTGAGTGGGTCCTGAGAGGGGCTTGTTTTTTAAATACGATTACCCATCGCCTTAAAATGACAAGCTGACCAAGACGGTTTCAAATATGCATAACACAATTTTTTCAAAAATTCTTTTCAAGTAAACTTTAATCTAGTTAATTCTAAACTATGCGCATCCTATATGAACGAAATACGACACAAAAGTATGACGAAACGTAGATGGCTCTACTGTCTAATTGCGACGAAATTTCTCAGTTTCCCTCTTCTTTATTTTTATGTTAGTTCTAGTGTAACTGTCTCGATGCGCGTTTCTTAATTAGGATAAAAGTGGTTTGAAGTTCAAAGTTACTGTATTGTTACAAGATACTGCATTGATTATAAAATTAGTTACTGTAATTTTTGTGACATTGAGTAAATATAAATACGTCAGTTGCACAAATAATAAAAAAGAACAGCGTAAAAGCAGTAGATATACGTTTTTTTTTAAATTTCATACAAAAAATGTAAAACGTGCAAGAGAGTAATAAAAAAATTGTGGAAAAATTGGTATTGCGGTGGTGGATATTGAGACTTTAAGAAATAAGTTAATATGTGAAAAACTGTTTTACCCTTCAAAATTATTATAAACAATAAACGTAAATTATTAAGTGTACAATCAGTGCCTGTAAAATTCGAGAAAGAAGATAAGCAAGTTACTACTTTTTTAGTTACCTACTTAATTATTTACCTACTTAAATAATTTGTTAGGGTTTTTTTTCTGAATTCCAAATTGATGAGATAAACATGATTGTAACGTTAACAATACAATTTTGCCAAAAAACAAAATGAGATCTATTAGTAATCCAGTCAAACAAGCAACTTTCCATTCTAAGGTGCAAATATGCTTGCAGTTGTAAAATTTCTAAAACTTCTCGCGCCATTCAGATTTTGGATTGGTAATTGATTTAGGGATTTTATTTTCTAATTGATAACCGATTTTTTTTCCATGATTGATTCTTTTTGTGGGTGAAGCCATTGTTCCTTAACAAAAAGCCTCGTTGTGTTTTGCCGGTTATTCTGGTGCCATTGAGAATTGTTGGGGTCGGTTTCCTTAAAATGGACAACATCAAGTAAAAGACCACTTAAATCGATACTCGAGCACTCCTGTACAAGGAAAAATTTGGGGACTTTTTGGCCAAACTTATGTAGGTAAAGAATTCAGATAGTAGGCGTTCAAATATTGATACATACTTTGATTTCAGTGTTTTTTTCTTTAGTTCTTCTTCTTTGTTGACCTTTTTATTATCTTGCTTCGACATAGTCAATGTTCTCTTCAGCTACCCAAAATCTTCATTTTCGTGCAGTTGCTGCGTTGTCATGGACAACGTTGTTACAACTGCTACTGGTCAAACAGGCGATCCTTGAATACCACCTGAACTGCTATCAGTAGATACTTGTTGGAGGATTGATTGAAATTCAACCACTCTGGGGGTCGTCACCAATGCACAAACAACCGTAATACTCTGGGGGGTTGGCAACATACAGATCCGCTCTTTTATGTTATTATCCCGCGTATGACGCATCTCTAAAATCAAGACTTTAAATGCTAGCACTCTTGCGTGTTAACATTTAACAAAACCATTAAACATTAAATTTTTTTGGTTGTTAAAGCATAATTTGAGACAGATCATCACGGAATCAAAAGAATAAGTTTTTATTTTTATCGCATTCAAAAGATGTTATTGATGAAAGCTAGTATTTAATAAAAATAATATATCGGGGGTTCAATTTTGACTATAAAGAAGAAACTTCCCTTAATAAGGCTTAAAGAAAATGTGATTGATAGCACTCTGTTGACATATCTCAAGGTCCAAGAGCTTCAGAATCAAGTTGCTGAGAATGTAACGCAAAAATTTCGTTTCAAAAATATTTTTCCAAACGTGTACTAAACCAAAAAAAAAAGAGCAAAAGATGACAAAGCAGGCTAAAAAGGAGAGAGCGAGTCAAAGAGAAGTTTTTAATAATATGAATTTAAATCTAAAAATAATTACGAAAATCACAACGCCACTGTTGGCTTTTTCATGATTGTACAATTTGTTATCAAAAAGACATGCAAACATTTTGTTGCAGAAATCCCAGAACTTTTTTCTACATGTAACGTCAAAGGTGATCTTTATCATATCATCTTTCAATGTGCGAAAAACGCAATATCTAGTAGAACTTTACAGATCACTGTCTAAACATATTTTACTACCATTAATCTTACTGTATCGAAATGAGATATTACTTAAAGACGTTTAATCCTTGCTTTAGACGATCTATAAATAAACCTATTAGTGAGTGGTTGCTATTTAAAAAACTGACTAAAATAAAGAAGTTACATGTAGTTTTTTAGTAGAGCATTTTTGTCGACAGATGTGTAAGCAGTTACATAAATTGATCTTTTTGATTATTATAACCAGTAAGTCAAAAGTAGGAAACAGGTTGTACAGAGGCTTACAGCCGGCGCTTCGGGATTGTTATTTATTTCAACACTTGGCTTACACATCTGTCGACAAAGTTGCTTTAATGCAAATGCATTTTTAGACGAGTTATATTAGCATGATACGACATTAGATGTCGCAACACTTATAGGTAGTTTTTAGAAAATGCCCCTAAACAGACTTTGTATTTGCTCAAGTCAAAGACGCGTCTTTTGTGAAATTTCAAGTTGTTGTGGAGGCTTTAGACAAACCGGAAATAGTGAAAAGTGACATTTAAAAATTTGACTATGACTTATGCCTTCAAATTATAGGAAAAGTGCCAAGAAATTCAAGTATCTTTCTAATAATAATAATAATAATAAAAATAATAAGAAGTTAATTTCTATAAATCTTTGTTTTTTGGTCATAAAGTTATTGTCTAAATTTTAAAATATGGAAAAAGTGTCATGCAAGATACACTTAAAAAATTAATAATCAGGTTTGGTACCTACTCGAAATTCCATTTTTTTAGAACAAATTTCTTATAAATAATTGTAGTCGTAAATTATTGGTTTACTTCTAGGCAAGATTCATAAAAATTTATCCCAGTTTTAATCGGATTGTTCCAACTATTTTATCACTAGAACTGTTGCTCTGAATAAAGCGTATTTTCTGATTTTATTGTGGTAATGTATGGTACAAACTTTTTCATCAACAGATTTGTTACTCTGCATGCGGTTACGATCTTCTGAATTTTAAAATGTTTGGTGAAACAATTTTTGCTCCACATTTAAATTTACGTGTTGTATTTTGAGTTCTCAAAATTCTTCACTATCAAGTTTGGTACCCAAATTTTAGTTTTTATATAAAACTCGTTCTTGTAACAAGTAATATTTTTCTAAATTGTGAGAAAAATTCAATTTTTGTCGAAATAGTTATTTGTCCAACAAGTGAGGAAAGCAATTCTTTTCTTACTCAAGGCATTAGAGTGAGAGTGGAAGTAAAGCTTTTCTCATGTTTTAGACTACAACATTTTTCACAACATTCCCCAAAAAAACATATTTATTGTAAACGTAACAGGAATTTGTCACAATTTCGTAAGTAAAAGCAAAAGTCAACAATAGGTGGGTCTCTGTGGTCTCAGTGTGATCTTTACCTGTCATAGTGCAACATTGCCAGCCGTGTAATTCTTACCAATAAATGTAGGCTAACAATGTTTAAAAGTCAGAAAATATACGATAATAAATTAAATAAGTGATTGAATACTAAATTAAATTGTTTTTCCGTCGTCTGTCCATTTATGACCTACATTAACGTACACAAAATTGTTCATTAATGACACCTATTAATGAACGATTTTCTATTAATGAACTATTTTAGTATAGGCAACTAAGCATACATGTGTATACTTAAAGTTGCCATTTTATCTGTCAATCAATTACAATATAAAAATGTAAAAAAAATTCTGTCATAATTTGTATCACAGCAAATTTTAATAATAACAAATCAACATTAATTTACAGTCATAGCAACGAACAATAACTTATTAAAAGTGTCAGTGTAAAGTTTGACGTCAAAAAAGTAAACCAGAGTCACGCAATAAATTAAATGAAAAAGATGTCCACCGAAATTGTGAAAATCGAAAAATTGGAGTATCGAGCCATCATCAAGTACCTGTATTTAAAAGGGTTAAGAGGTAAGCAGATTTACGAAGATATGCTTAATACCCTTGGTGATCAATGTCCTTCGTATGCGACCGTCAAAAATTGGAATGCAAGCTTCAAAGAGGTAAATTTTCCATTGAAGATGATGACCGATCAGGAAGGCCAGTTTCTGTGTCAGTCCCCGAAAATATCGATGCAGTTCATGACATGATTTTATCAGACCGTCGAATTGGGCTAAAACGGATATCTGAAGCACTGAATATTTCATACGAACGCGTTCATCATATGGTTCACGTCAATTTGGACATGAGAAAAATTGCTGCAAAATGGATCCCCAAATGTTTGAATGTTGACCAAAAGCGTGCAAGGGTAGAAGCATCGCGTTCGATCTGTGCTCGATTTGAAAACGATGTAGACTTCTTAAACCGAATTGTTACTATGGATGAGACTTGGGTACATTTCTACGATCCAGAAACAAAGCAACAATCGATGGAATGGCGACACTCTGGTTCTCCAAGACCTAAGAGTTTCGTGTCCAAAAATCTGCTGGAAAAGTTCTTGCTTCAGTTTTTGGGATTGCCATGGAGTAACTATTCGACATTACTGACCACTCTACGGGAAAATATTAAAGAAAAAGACGCGGAAAGCTATCCAAAGGTGTTTTGTTTTTGCAGGACAACGCCCTGCACACAAATCTCATGTTGCCATGCAAAAAATTCGTGATTTAGGGTTTGAATTACTAGAACACCCCCTTATTCACCCGATTTGGCTCCGTCCGACTATCACCTCTTTCCTCAACTGAAAAAAAGTTTAAAAGGTCGTACATTTTCTTCCAACAAGGAGGTAATAGAAGCTGTGGAGGTCTGGTTTGCAGAGCAGAAGAAACATTTTTAAAGGTCTAGAGACGTTGCAGGTTCGCTGTAATAAATGTATCCAATTAAGAGGAGAATATGTTGAGTAATAAAATATTTTGACATTGAAATTTTGTTTGGTTCTATAGTAGGCTAAGAATTTTCAATATATCCTCGTATTGTCTCCCGCAGTTCTTCTTGTAAGAGAAAATAAAAACCATAAAAAAGAAATAGCCCGATAAACATTCCGACTTCTAAAAATATCTTTTGGAGGTGTAGTGGAACCTCTTTAAGAAAATGTTTTTTTCATAAACTCTACATGCGCATGTTGTGTGAAATAACATTAAGATGAAATCAAGCTTTATCGTTAAAGAATCTTAAGCTGGAACATATGCAGGATAATTAATCCTGTCTCAATAAGTTGATGGACCACTTGTACACAATAGCGATATGAATGAATATCGTTGTTTGGTAGGATGTGACAAGTCATTATCAAAGGTTCAACTTGTTTACATGCAACGTAGAGATGTACTCGGGCTTCTTGTATCATTTATCAAACATTGTCAACCATTTCTGATTCGGTCTTTGTAGGTGCATCACTATTTTGAATAAGCACCAATCCGTTACCACAAAAATGATTTATACACTTTGTTTCGCTGTGATGAAAACTATTGTATTTCGACACAACAATTGGAATTCAGTACCTCAATTCTCTATCAACTTAGTGACCTTAATTAAAATACTGTTGTCAAATAGCCATACAAAAGACGAAAAGGCAAAAGAATGATCAAATACAAAGCTCACAAAAAAGTAAAAACAATGAAGTTAGGTTATGTTATACAATTAAAAAATTGTGGTGAGTTCACTAAACGTTATTTTCTAAAAGTGCGTTCACAATAGCATACTTTTCTAAAATTATTAAATTATAATTTTATTAAAATTACAAAGTACGGTCGACGGAAAAGTTGTGTAACTAACTCTTAAATTAAACAACGATTAAAGATCTCAAACATTAACGCGTGATTGTTAATCGCCCTTATTAATACACTTGTTTGTTAACTAACTATAACTAAGTAGCTACTATGCGCACAGCTCTAATGACATATTCTTAAAATTTTTTAAAAATATATTTTGGCAACACGACATTCTTTCCTCACTAGTGAGGAAAGACCAATTTTTCCTCACCATTTATAGAGAAGATACGTCCGTTTTCTAAGTATGTCGTGGAAAAAAATGATTTACATACTTCCAAGTCGCATTCTTACAAACTGCTTTCCAAATTTTATTGATGCTTATTATTTTTTGATATAGCAGTACTCACACTTTATTACAAATCTATCACGAATCGCACTTGAAAAGTACTTTATTTGAATAAAAAATGATTGGTTTGTTAGATAGTTGATCAATTTCAAGTCAAACATATAACCTATTTTAAATACGTTCTCTTTTATAACAAACAATATTCTAAGTACCGAATGATAGCGTTTTCACTACCCATCAGTGATTCATTTAGATTACATTACTAAATACATAAAGATTAAAACTCCTTGCCCGCTGAGATATCTTATACAAATAATTCTATTTTAATATTACACGTACATGTTTACACACATGAAATGTTAAAATTATTGAAACTAGTTTTTGAAAAATACATGTTTTAGTAGCGGTTGTGTAATAATTTTTATACGTAGACTATAACTGGCAAGATTGTTTAAATAAGGTGTATCAAAGGTTACTGATAACGTGTTCTACGAAATAGTTTCTTAAAATATTGTGAATAAGAAAGACACGGAATGAGTGCTGTACAAAAATTAGTTGTTATTATAGTGGGGTGTGCGTTATTAAACATCGTCCTAGCAAAACCTACGCAAAAACGTCATGGAAGAAGCGAACCTCCACAAAACGGATACTTCAGCGAGTACCAATTACCAGCTAATTATCAACCACTGCCGATGTACCAATCGTATCAACAACCGTATTACGGATTCTCTCCACCGATGGCTTACCCCATGCCCCAATCGCCTTACCCTTATTACATGCCTTACGGTTATTATCCGCCTATGTATCCTTCTTACCCCATGTATCCATCTTACCCATTTTATCAGCCTTACCCGTATCAGCCCCAATCTCAAAGCTATTATCCCGATCCTTACGCTGGTGTACCTGTAGAAATCATTGACGTCGATTCCGACGATGTAGCCGTTGATGGTAAGCCAAATATTGAAATTGAATCCAGCCATAATGCAAACGCTACTGGGTTCAACCCACCTATACAATCAAGCAGCGTGGTCACAACTAAACCAGTTCAAACTGTAATCACCAGAATTTTTGACGATTCGAAATCGGAACCGGAGGTCAAAGTTGAAACTTTAAATTCTGATCTTATTATAGAAAATGCAAATCAAACTAATACCGAAAAAGAGAAAACGGAGAAAGAGAAAACGAACAAAAAAGAAAATAAGAACATATTTAATTTTTGGGGTTAAGACGCAAAAGACAGGTTAACAATGCAATGTAAGATTTTGTAATTAAAGTTTGTATGACCTTTGCAGTAAAGATAGTATGTAAGAAGATTAGTTTATTATTGGGGACATCCCCATTTTAATGTTTATTTAACATTAGTTGAAAATGAAGGTATAGTAAACATTTAATTTTGAAATCATTGAACGTAACGACGATTACTTCTGCAATAAAAAACTTTGCGGCTATAAACGAACTAATTTAACACGATAACGTAAGATAAATTTTCTTACTTAAGCTAAGTTCGTGTATAATCAAAATGAAGCTTTTGTCGATAGCGTTGGTTACAATAATTTTGTTTTTCAACAATATATTAAGTCAAATTCTTGAACCGTGTTTGCCTGGGTATTTTCGTTTAGAAAACGGTACCTGTTATTCTACGAAGAAAAACGTAATTTCTGTGCCAAGTAAATGCCCGAAAGGGCAAAGTGTTAACGCCAAAAACCAATGCGTCACTCCTTTTCAATAGGAAACAAAGTAAATCAGTAAGTAAATTCATTTCTTTTTATGTCTATTTAGTCTTTAGTATTTGCTGCGACAAAGTTTTATTGATGCTGACGTTAGCAATTTTATGAGTAGATATTTACATAATCCGATAAGAATCTAAGAAATGTTGGAGACCGCGTCGTCCCGTTTTTCTGTTATCAGTATCATTATGTTTTACTTAAAGATTTATCGTGCGTCGATTTATTTTTGTATTTTTATTATTTTAATTCGCGGAAATAAAAAAAATCACGACGATCACGACGGGTTTTTCCAAAATGTTGTAACTGAAATTAACCAAAAGAAAGGATTGTCAGACGGAAAGAGAAATATCATCAAAGTTCCCTGCATTAATGGGTACGCTAGAGTTGGTACTCGATGTGTTAAGGTTTATTGATCAAAATACAATGAGGTATGTTATCCTTAGTTTAAAATATTTATTTATGATACAAGTGTGTAAAGTAAGGCTTTTAGTTGCGGAGTTTAAAACTCGAGTCGCAGGCGAGGCATGAAAACCTATCATATCCGTGTCGCATACAATATTTTACATTCGTCAGAACTAATTTTTGCAAACTGAAACGATTATTACAACACAAGGACGCATATGGTTTTACTTTTTTTATATTGCTTAGTTACCTGGCATCCTTACTAACAAAAATTTACATAGGATGTTATTTTTTTACGCACTATTATTTAAAGTTGCCTTTCACACACAATAATGATTTAGTAATTAATGAATTAATTTGATGATAAAAGCCTAATGTTTAATATGAGCAGCAGAAACCGACACCACAATGCATTAGTTTTATAGAATTTAACCATTATATTAAGTTCTATATTGTGGTATTTAGAATGACTAGAGCGGTTGTAAAGTTAAGTCATAATAACAATAATTCGACTGTAAGTATGTTATATTAGAGTATAAAAATCATTAATACACAAAATACAAATCATAAACATTCACAAAATTGTACGAATTTTAAGAAGAATTAAGAAATGAGTTTCCGAAATTCATAATTTCAACCAAAGGTCTTAATAACTAATAAGTGTGAATTAGAGGCATTATTTATTTTACTACTAGGTATTAAACAATTACCCTACAATTATGAGTTGCAAAATTTAGTAAATTAATAAAAATATAGGAAGATGTATAATAATAATAAACAAATGTTAGTGTGAAGTAAAAAGCACGTTTCTTCGTAGTCATCAGTGGAGAACTTAATCTCCAGAGAAGTTACGTAACTTCAGAGTGCTAACATAATATGTCCCTAATGCAGGCTCTTCCAATTCTGTTGGTTTACACCAATCTTTACAATCATTGTCTATTTTTGACGGAAGTCATGAAATACGTTTAAAGTGTCATACACGTCAAAAGAAATTGTCACCCAGACGTGGTTTGACCATACATCGTTGAAAAAATCATTCAATCAGATGTGATTTCTTTTCATCACCTACAACATCAAATCTTAAATGTAAAATTTTCTCAAATTCAAGAAAATTTGGAAACGTCCACGATTTAAAAATTCACATCTCAGGATGTCATAAAGAATCTTTTAGTGAATTCATCCCTTCCGAAGATTTTAATAGCTTTCAAAAAGAATTTTAAATTATAAAACTAATATTCCTGTATTAAAGAAATCCTAAGGGCACACAAATCTTGGTAGCAAACAAATTCACTACCGTAATCAATGCCTGCATTAATTCCTACACTATGACTGCATGGGAAGACCTTTCTCTTGTTTCTTATAAGTTCATAAATATTACACTAAAAAATTTTAAGGATAAATCTGTAACGCCAAAAGATAAATTTTAAATATTTTTTATACAAACCTGCCCAGCAAAAAAATTGTAATGGTGATATCAGCAGACCCATTTAATTGTTCTTTTCTTCCAACGTATTTCATACAAATAACTGATTTGTTTATTCAACTGAAAGATAAACATCCTCCTCCATTAAGAACTTTAAATCTTCCTCAACCTCCAAATGAAACTATTGATTACTTGATTGTTTCTGAAGATCAAGTTTTTAAAACCAAAATGTCTTATTTAAATGGTTCTTTTGCCGGATTGGATGGGATCAGACTTCAGCATTTAAAATATTTAATTGGTAAAAAATTATGTGATTCTGGCCAACGTTTAATAAGTGAGATAACTTGTCTATTCAATTTCATGTTTTCTGGAAAAATTAACTTAAATTTACACCTTTTTTATATGGAACTTATTTATGTGCTTTGGCTAAGAACGTGGTGGTATTAATCCTATTGCCATTGGATCCACCTTTAGATGCCTTGTTTCAAAATTAGGATGTTGTTTTCTTTCCAGAAAGTTTTAATATTACCTTAAACCAAAACAATTTGGGTTTGGTACTAAAACTGATTACTTTGTACATTCTGTTAGATCATATTTAAATACTCAGTTCTTCAGCCAAAGTTTTTCTAAAGATTGACGTCAAAGATGCTTTCAATTTTTTACTGACAATGGCTTTCAATAATATTCCCCTGGTTTATCCTTATTTATGGCAGTGTTATTCACTTCTTTCAGATTTAATTTTTAATGAAAATTTAATCCTTTCTAGAGTTGGTTGTTAACAAGTTGACCCTTTCGGTCTTGCCATTTTCAGCCTTTTAATTCACCCGTTTATTAACAACCTTTGGTCACACCTTAACGTTTAGTACTTAGATGATGGTTTTTTAAATAATTTCATTAATATTGGGCTTATTGCTTACTGCTCCAGGTATTCGAATCACTTCTGAAAAGATTTATCATTACTTGGTTTAACTTAATTTGAAGATGCAATGCCTGAATTCTTCTCTACACTCTGAAACAAATTTTAATAATATAAAATCTTATAGGGTTTTATATTTATTATGAAATTGCTTTTTGGATTTCAAAGCTCAATTATTTTTTTGCAATTGTCCTTTTTGAAAATGTAAACATTTTTGTGAAGATTTTGACAAAAATACAATAATCTTTTGAAAAAATATTAACTTTCATCTTAGTTCATCCCATGTGCTCTCGAACCTCAAGGATTGCTACGGAAAGGTGGCAAAAGCACAGTTGGTATTACCATAATCTCTTGGAAACTAGATAGAACACTTGTCTGGGATGTTATCAATGACGATGCCTTGGCTTTGACACATATCGATGGTTTTTCAAGAAGTCCTGATTTTGTTGCACATTCAGGGGGAAAATTAAAGCGCACCAAACATTCCACCACTAAAAAAAATTAGGTTTTTTTTGCTTTTTTCATGAAACCTTTGGACTTTGTAACCCTGATGCCAAAGAACTTTATAAGGATTTAAGCAAACTATTAGTAAAGGAATCTGGATTTCTTCAATCGCCAAACTACTTTCAACAACAAATTATTATTTCTGCGCATTGTAGACTATTAGCAATACTTATTCTGTACTTGATAATTTTTTTTATTTGTTTAATTAGTTCTGTATTCTAAACAATTAACGACATTGAAGATAGAGAAAATGTTTATTATATTAGTTTTGACAATGAAATAATAATAATAATAATAATAATAATAATAATGAACGTATAAGAACGTATAAAAGATGCTAGAATTTGAATAAAAAAAAAAGTGATAACTACGTTTTAAAAAATACATTTAACCCTCAATTGTTTAATGTTAGTTACATAATTTATTCATCCTAAAATTCAGAAAGTATCTAACGACAGTTGAACAATAAAATTAAGTTTCTGAAAAAAAAAACGTGTAGGTAAATACATCTAATAGTTAGGTTAAGTTATCCACGTTAGGGCTGAGGTATTTGTTTTATACCCGTTTGATCAAATTAAATAACGCACTCTCCTCTTAAATTAAGACTAAAGATGAAAATGCTCCAAACTTTTATTTAGAACTTTCTTGAGTACTTATTTATACGAAATACTGATGGTGATTTTGTGTTGGTTGGTTGGTAAAGATTTGGTCGATATTTTGGACACAACGCCCAGTAGACACAAGATCTAATTTTTTGCTACCATCTTAGACACAATGCCCAACTGCAGTTGCTGGACACAACGCCTAACTTGAACGTATCACCCACTTCTTTATTTGGACACAACATCCAACTTAGACACATCGTCCACTTCAACACTTGGACGCAACAACCAACTTGGACACATCGTCTACTTTGTTATTTGGACACATCGTCCACCAACGTTTAAACGTCTGATTACGAAAGTACGCTGGACGCAATGCCCTACATGGACACACCGCCTACACAAGATTCAATTTTTTGCAGTTGCGGCCACCATCTTGGACACAATGCCCAACTGCAGTTGCTGGACACAACGCCCAACTTGAACGTATCACCCACTTCTTTATTTGGACACAACACCCAACTTAGACACATCGTCCACTTCAATACTTGGACGCAACAACCAACTTGGACACATCGTCTACTTTGTTATTTGGACACATCGCCCACCAACGTTTAAACGTCTGATTACGGAAGTACGCTAGACGCAATGCCTTACACGGACACATCGCCTATTTTGATTATTGGACACAACGCCCAACTTGAACACACATCGCCCAATTCGTTATTTAGACATAACGCCCAACTTTGACACATCGCCCATTTTGATACTCGGACGCAAACCCAACTCAGACATATTGCCTACTTCGTTATTAAACACATCGTCAATCCACGCTTAAACTGAACACTATGCTACGCCTTGGGATGAAACATCATCCGCGGTATTAAATCTTGTACTTTTTTTGCTTCGTAGGTCAAATAACTATTGCAACTCGACATACTTGCAAAGTTTGCAACACATTTACAAATCGTACTAAAATTCAAACCTTTAAGTTGCTTTTATAATAACTTAAAATTAATTACCTTCAATCTGTATTGCGTGACGGTTAAAGGATTACCAACATCTACTTTCAACACGGTTTAACATTTACTTGTGAAATTTTGATCAAATAATAGGGAGCGAGGGCATGTTGAAATATATTGTTTACGTATTGAGGTTTCTAGGGCCAATGTCATTGTTAAAACAAAAACGTCTTTTGAGATTTGACAGTGTCAAAAAGAAAATCGTAGTTGCCAACGTTTCGCTACCTGCCGTACAGGTCTACATCAGAACGATAAACTTGAAACAAAAAAAAAATAAAGTTTAAGGTATACTACTGAACATTGTGTTCATAAAGCGAATTGGGTGATGTGTCTCAGTTGGGCGTTGTGTCCATAAAGCGAATTTGCCGATGTAACCAAATTGGGCGTTGTGTCCAATAATCAAAGTCGGCGATGTGTTCATGCTTAAGTTTAAGTTCAAACGTCGATGGGCGATGTGTTCAAATCAGGAATTGTGTCCAAATAACAAAGTAAGTAATGTGCCCAAGTTAGGCCTAGCGTCCAAGTATCGAAGTGGGCGATGTGTCTGGGGTTTTTTTCAACAATCCATTTGGGGCCAAAAATTGGGCGTTGTGTCCAAAGCCAACTTTTTTTTTTTTTTTTTTTTTTTTTTGCAGTTGGTGGGTAGGTGTTGTGTTCAAGATGGCATTTTATAGTAGGTAAATATATTATAATAGTAAAATCTACCTTGATATAATTATTATGTGGTTATATGTTATTTATTTTATTTGTAATAGGGGATACTTACCAATTTTATTTTACGATTATATACCATTATTTTGTATCTTGGTATAATACCCCCATTTGGGCAGATTGTTTCCAGTAGGGGGACGTGTTTAGACAGATTAACATGTTCTCAGACCCTAGAGCCCTCTCGTTTCTTTAGATTTATTTGTTTTACTTAACCGTAGAAGTACCGCTTTCACAAGAAAATAAAGAATTATTTCAAACATTTGTTTTTTCCCCCATTCCCTACAGTCTTTTCAGACTCTTCTTCTTATTTTTCTATTTATGCTTTTCGTGTTTCATCTTTCAATTTTCTGTCCATATTTGTGCGGGTTTTTCTTTTTGGACTTCAAGTGCTATTTCTCTTGTTTATTTTTTTTAATAATTTATTTTATTTTATTTTTTTTTTTCTCCCCTTTTTTTTTTTTTTTTTTCTGCTTCCATCATTTGCTCTATTTTCTTCTGGTATAAGGCTTGGTCTAGATGTTAGAGATTTATTTTACCTTCCGGTTTTTCCTCATTTTGAATCATTCGTTCTTTAGGTTATTTCTAATTCTACTTCTTACCAGTCTATGATTGCTGATGTGTACCTGGTTGATGACGGACTCATCCTAAACTATTCGAGGAGCTCTAGTCAAAATCTAATTTATTTTTTTCGAGACCTTCTATTGGGGTGTCTCCACGTGCATTTCTTTGATATTTTGATGTAAAAAAACGTATTAATTACCCCCATCTGATGCAAAAATGACTAAAGCTTCTTCACGTGTGTTGCGTCTAGATATGTCATATTTTCTCACACAGGTTTTGACTTGTTCTCTCATTTCTATTGTAGCATTGAAGTCTCCAAGGACTATAGTAAAGTAGGTTCTTTTACTGTCTATTGTGCTCTTTATATTATCGTAGAGCTTCTCAATTTCTTCATCAGGATGTTCACTGGTGGGTGCGTATATTGATTTGATACGTATTTGTTAATATTGTATACTTGACGCTAAGGGATATCGTTACGATTAACTTTTTGCTTCTCAGCTGAGACTGCATAATCTCAATTAGAGATAGTCTTTCCATCTGGAGAACTCAATACAGTAACGTACTGAAGCAAATTTGTGTAATTTTTGACAATTAAATGTTTATTTCCGATTAAAATATTAGAGTAGAATTTGATTTAATTTTTATACATTTCATGACCGCTTACACCAACACAATTTAAGCAATGCTTTAAAACCGTTATAAACTTTATTTATTTAGAATTTGGTCTCTTGGTATGTTTGGTCTCAGATCAAATTTTAAATTAGATACAATTGTTTAAATCATAACGTTGAAATTCCCGATGTTATGCTCTCATGCAACAATTTGAATTGTTTTTCCATCTCCACCAAGAGGCCCTAGACCAAATTATAAATTTGGTAAAATTGTTTAAATTAAACCATAACAACGATTATTTTTAACCATTGCACAAGTTTAAGTCGTGTTAGCACAAGCGGCCAATAGTAAATTAGAGTTTAATTAGGATCAAAAACATTTAAATTAGACACTATTTAAATTCACTTTTTAGACAATACGGCTCAATCCCTACCGCCATTTGCCAAAATCTCTTATCTTAATTCTAACGTGATATTCTAAGCAATCCAATGTTACTGAGGAATAAATAAAACTATCGCTTAATAAACGAACTGTTGGGGTTGGTTAAATTGATTTAATTTTTTCATTTTACAATAAATAATACTTTTTCATAAGTACTTAGAAATTTTATTATTTGATCACTATTCAACTTTATTTTTTCTAAACTACCCGTTTCTTCAACTACCACCATGACTCTTGTACGATAAAAATTCACGTTTACTACCTTTTACTTGTTGACGTTAAAATTTTCCTACATACCCGTTAATTTGTTTATTACGGCCCTACCTACTTTCATTGCTAGTTTAATAGGACAAGGTGAACGTTTAAATCTAATTGCGCTCGTTTTACGTTCTTTCTCTTTGTGTTTGACTGGCAACGAGGACCGTCGTGTTTGTAAAAAATAACTACTGTGAAATAAAATTCTAAACACAAGTCAGCTTGATGGATTAATCTGATGTTATAACCATCAGCCTGTTGTGAGATGTAAAGTATGTTGGATATGTAATGAGAAATAAAGCGTAACATTGTTTAGAATAAACGTTTGCAGTTTCTTTGTCCGGTCGCATTTTCTAAGATTACCATGCTTAATCTATGTTGGGATTTGATTACGTCCTGAATTTGTGGGTTGTCTTCTGGACTCGTTACTGCCTTATGCTGTTGTAATTGGAAGAATTAACCTCTCGACATTTACTTGTACTCGAGGAAGTGGTATTCGGAAATAAAACCAATGCTGTTCGGAGGTGCCGGTTAGAATTTTGTCACGCAACATAGCGAGAACCAGCAACGTAGGAGTGTCTTGTCTTAACACCGGAAAGAAGATAACATACTAAATACATATTTCTTAATTTTGTAATTTCATAAAAATTTTGAAAAACTACTTAATATTAATTTTTTTTTGTTTTATCAATAATCAACCCTTTAGAAACAATTGGAATTTATGTATAATATGTTTTTGTAAATAATGTTGCACAATATTCTATTTTTGACAGAAACAAGTAGCAACTTCGCCATCTGTTTACTGAGATATTAAGATATCTAATCAGATTTCTTAAAATAATCAATTGTTTTTAAAAACTAGAGGTTTATTTGAAGGTGTGAAGTAATGATTGTAACGATGATAGTAAAAAACAATAACAAATCTATTACGCACTAAAAATGTGCTTTTTTAAAAATTTTATAAATTCACGGCAGCTGCATTGAAAACAAGTTGGTTCTTCCCCATTTGTACGTATTGTTACATTTATGATAATCCACCTGTTAAGATAAAAGAAATTCAATTTAATAGAGGATAGTTAGTTTATTAACGTTTGCTCACGTCTATAAAGATGCTCCAAAATCAATCGAAATAAAGTGAAAAAATCATTGTTGAAAGCGTGTTCAAAATGAAAACAGGTACCGCTGTAATCGTTGTATTTTTATTATTTCGCAATCAATTTAATTGTTGTTCACACAACGTGGATATCATTTAACTACTTCAGTACATTTAAACTGCATACATCTGACTTGGATGAAATTATCGGAGCGCCGTGTAACATCGAAGATCAAACCAGAGACAATACTGGAGTATGCAGACCTAAATATTGAAAGGTATATTTTTGCAAATTATTTGCTTTTTAATTTGAGTAAACATCAAACATATAATTGCTTAAATTTGAATAGTTAATTGGTCAATTGTTTGCTCTTTGTAATATAAAGCAATTGAATTAGTCCCTATTAAATAATAAATGTTGAAAGTCAACAAAAACACCGTTAAAAGATTAAATTATTCATACATACTTAATATTTGAATAAAAAAAAAATAATGTTTGAATTTAACCGACTTGTTTTTGGACTTTAAAATTATGTTTGTGTTTACTTTTGAAACGCCACGCACTTCCTTAATAAACTTTATAAGATGATAACTAGAGAAATATTAAAATTATTTATTTCGGTATGATTCTAGTATATAATTTCAAAAGATTTAGATTTGAACGTGTATTTATCTAACACCTAGTTAATCATGTTTATTTACATTTTATGATAAAAGAAACCATATTTGCCATTAAAAAAAAGTATTTATTTTAAAAGTTTACTTGTTTAAAATGCTATGTCAAATACAATATTATTACATTAATCTTCTTTCTGATGTACAGAGTATAACAAATTGGTACATTTCATAAGGTACAGTCAATTTTAATATAGATTAAGCCAATTGTTTAGCAATTTTTCCGTTCACTACGATATCCCAATAGTTATTTGTGGAAGTAGAGCAAAAAGTGGATACTTGTAACGTAATTTGTAAAGCAACAAATATGGTTTTTGCATATGTGGCACACAACATTTTTTCTACAATTGGAAAAATAAAAAAATCAAAAATAAAACTACTTTTTACACTAGTGCAAAAAAATATCGTTAAAAATAATAATAATAATATATGCCTTTATTGTACCATAATAGTAATATTAAGTTTGTTAATACAAAAGAAAATAAAGATAATAGACAGGTACAACCTGAATGTGAGATTCAGTGTGGACAAGGCTTGCCCGTGCTGCTCTTCCATCTAAACCTTGTTTAAATATTAGTAGGTAATTAGCCTTTTACAAGTGAAAGAGATAAGAAAAAGGAGAAGAAAGAATAAATAGAAAAACAAAGTACAAAATATGTATAGTGAGCACGATCAAGTATGAAACAAATATGATTAATAATCCAAAGTAAATAATATATGTAACTGTCAGTAACATCACTTATATAAGATACAACATATGGGACGAAATATAGGGAGCCGAGTCTACTTTAATTGAGAATTGAGGAGTTAGGATTTGAGTCTAGCTTTAAACATGTTGTAGTTATATGTTTTCCATAAATCAGGTCTGTCATTGTACCGGGTGACCCAATTAGACTGTTCCTCGGCCATATCTCGGAAACCGTTCGTCGTATGACTTTGGTGTAAAAAAATATTAGGTAAATCGGCCATGAAGAATCGCAGGAAAATTATTTTCAAGTTTTAAAAATGACCACCAGAGGGCGTAACTGCCATCTTAAATTTTTAAATTGCATTTTCTATAAATTTCGCATAATAAACAAAAAAAATTTTTCACATTTGTAAAGAGAACCAGTTTATCTATCATTTTCGTAAAAACAAAAGTTCAGTTATTTCAAAAACAAAGATGGCGGGGGTGTTCAATTGTTTTGGAATAACCTGCTTTAACTTCTTAACGGTTTGACCGATTTTAACAAATTTGGTATCGTTGAAAAGAGCACTCCATAAGCAATAAGAATATAGTTAATTTAGTTTAGGATATAGTCTTAGCAACAAAGCCAACTTCCCGCGAGGATATGATTGCAAAAATCAGGAATTCCACCTTGAACATTCCAAGAGCTGAAATTGAAAATGCTGTTCTTTCAACACATCAGCGTTTTCAGATGTGCATCCAAAATAACGGAGGCCATTTTGAACACCTGGGTCGCCATTAGATCTCTTTTTTTTTCCTTTTATGGGTATTATTCAAAAACGGTTCTTTTTAGAACCACAGACCATTTCATAAAAAGAATTCCGTAAAGTAACTATATTATACCTACTAAAATCTTTGTAAATGGTTCCAAAATATATGGTCTAACATATTCGAATTCGAATATAGTATACCTATTTAGGTTTTTAGGCTTACTTTTTAAATAAAAGGTGAGAATTACGAGAGTAATATTAAAGTGACAATAAGTTCAAAATGCGTTTAGTCTCTTTGGAGCAACATGAATGTTCTGATGATATATATTTTTAAATCATACCTAAATAAAATTTATTTAGACTCACAATTGTCTCTTTAACATCTTATTCATTTTGTGCTAAATTTTTAATAGTTTTAGAAAATTTACTGCGCGGTCCTCGATCTTCAAACATCCATTATTCTCATTTTCCCAATATTTGAGGTTAGGAACGAGATTTTGAAAAATGGTTTTCACTGGCTTATTTGGATGGCTACTTTATCATAAAGAAAAAGTCATATCATTCCATTTGATTTTTTTGATTTTTTTTAAATTTGAGTCATGGTGTCAAAAGTAGCCGCCTGGCGAAGAAGGATTTAACTAAATTAATTATATTTTGGTTGATTCTTATTGCTTAAGAAATGTTCTTTTAACGATACCAAATTTGTTAAAATCGGTCAAACCGTTAAGAAGTTAAAGAAGGTTATTGCAAAAACAATTGAATATCTCTTACCGCACGCGTCCAAAAAAACAAAAAAAAAAAAAACAAAAAAAAAAAAAAAAAAAAAAAAAAAAAAAAAAAAAAAAAAAAAAAAAAAAAAAAAAAAAAAAAAAAAAAAAAAAAAAAAAAAAAAAAAAAAAAAAAAAAAAACAAAAAAAAAAAAAACCCCCCTCCATCTTTGTTTTTGAAATAACTAAACTTTGTTTTTTACGAAAATAATAGATAAACTGGTTCTCTTTACAAATGTAAAAAAAATTTTTGTTTATTATGCGAAATTTATAGAAAATGCAATTTAAAAATTTAAGATGGCAGTTACGCCTTCTGGAGGTCATTTTAAAACTTGAAAATATTTTCCTGCGATTTATCATGCCCGATTTACCTAATATTTTTTTACACCAAAGTCATACGACGAACGGTTCCCGAGATATGGCCGAGGAACAGTCTTATTGGGTCACCTGGTACAACTTATATACGAGTAATTGAAATGTGAACGATCTTTCAAACAATGCCGCCCCCCCCCCCCCCCCCCCCCCCCCCCCCCCCCCCCCCCCCCCCCCCCCCCCCCCCCCCCCCCCCCCCCCCCCCCCCCCCCCCCCCCCCCCCCCCCTTTTTTTTTTTTTTTTTTTTTTTTTTTTTTTTTTTTTTTTTTTTTTTTTTTTTTTTTTTTTTTTTTTTTTTTTTTTTTTTTTTTTTTTTTTTTTTTTTTTTTTTTTTTTTTTTTTTTTTTTTTTTTTTTTTTTTTTTTTTTTTTTTTTTTTTTTTTTTTTTTTTTTTTTTTTTTTTTTTTTTTTTTTTTTTTTTTTTTTTTTTTTTTTTTTTTTTTTTTTTTTTTTTTTTTTTTTTTTTTTTTTTTTTTTTTTTTTTTTTTTTTTTTTTTTTTTTTTTTTTTTTTTTTTTTTTTTTTTTTTTTTTTTTTTTTTTTTTTTTTTTTTTTTTTTTTTTTTTTTTTTTTTTTTTTTTTTTTTTTTTTTTTTTTTTTTTTTTTTTTTTTTTTTTTTTTTTTTTTTTTTTTTTTTTTTTTTTTTTTTTTTTTTTTTTTTTTTTTTTTTTTTTTTTTTTTTTTTTTTTTTTTTTTTTTTTTTTTTTTTTTTTTTTTTTTTTTTTTTTTTTTTTTTTTTTTTTTTTTTTTTTTTTTTTTTTTTTTTTTTTTTTTTTTTTTTTTTTTTTTTTTTTTTTTTTTTTTTTTTTTTTTTTTTTTTTTTTTTTTTTTTTTTTTTTTTTTTTTTTTTTTTTTTTTTTTTTTTTTTTTTTTTTTTTTTTTTTTTTTTTTTTTTTTTTTTTTTTTTTTTTTTTTTTTTTTTTTTTTTTTTTTTTTTTTTTTTTTTTTTTTTTTTTTTTTTTTTTTTTTTTTTTTTTTTTTTTTTTTTTTTTTTTTTTTTTTTTTTTTTTTTTTTTTTTTTTTTTTTTTTTTTTTTTTTTTTTTTTTTTTTTTTTTTTTTTTTTTTTTTTTTTTTTTTTTTTTTTTTTTTTTTTTTTTTTTTTTTTTTTTTTTTTTTTTTTTTTTTTTTTTTTTTTTTTTTTTTTTTTTTTTTTTTTTTTTTTTTTTTTTTTTTTTTTTTTTTTTTTTTTTTTTTTTTTTTTTTTTTTTTTTTTTTTTTTTTTTTTTTTTTTTTTTTTTTTTTTTTTTTTTTTTTTTTTTTTTTTTTTTTTTTTTTTTTTTTTTTTTTTTTTTTTTTTTTTTTTTTTTTTTTTTTTTTTTTTTTTTTTTTTTTTTTTTTTTTTTTTTTTTTTTTTTTTTTTTTTTTTTTTTTTTTTTTTTTTTTTTTTTTTTTTTTTTTTTTTTTTTTTTTTTTTTTTTTTTTTTTTTTTTTTTTTTTTTTTTTTTTTTTTTTTTTTTTTTTTTTTTTTTTTTTTTTTTTTTTTTTTTTTTTTTTTTTTTTTTTTTTTTTTTTTTTTTTTTTTTTTTTTTTTTTTTTTTTTTTTTTTTTTTTTTTTTTTTTTTTTTTTTTTTTTTTTTTTTTTTTTTTTTTTTTTTTTTTTTTTTTTTTTTTTTTTTTTTTTTTTTTTTTTTTTTTTTTTTTTTTTTTTTTTTTTTTTTTTTTTTTTTTTTTTTTTTTTTTTTTTTTTTTTTTTTTTTTTTTTTTTTTTTTTTTTTTTTTTTTTTTTTTTTTTTTTTTTTTTTTTTTTTTTTTTTTTTTTTTTTTTTTTTTTTTTTTTTTTTTTTTTTTTTTTTTTTTTTTTTTTTTTTTTTTTTTTTTTTTTTTTTTTTTTTTTTTTTTTTTTTTTTTTTTTTTTTTTTTTTTTTTTTTTTTTTTTTTTTTTTTTTTTTTTTTTTTTTTTTTTTTTTTTTTTTTTTTTTTTTTTTTTTTTTTTTTTTTTTTTTTTTTTTTTTTTTTTTTTTTTTTTTTTTTTTTTTTTTTTTTTTTTTTTTTTTTTTTTTTTTTTTTTTTTTTTTTTTTTTTTTTTTTTTTTTTTTTTTTTTTTTTTTTTTTTTTTTTTTTTTTTTTTTTTTTTTTTTTTTTTTTTTTTTTTTTTTTTTTTTTTTTTTTTTTTTTTTTTTTTTTTTTTTTTTTTTTTTTTTTTTTTTTTTTTTTTTTTTTTTTTTTTTTTTTTTTTTTTTTTTTTTTTTTTTTTTTTTTTTTTTTTTTTTTTTTTTTTTTTTTTTTTTTTTTTTTTTTTTTTTTTTTTTTTTTTTTTTTTTTTTTTTTTTTTTTTTTTTTTTTTTTTTTTTTTTTTTTTTTTTTTTTTTTTTTTTTTTTTTTTTTTTTTTTTTTTTTTTTTTTTTTTTTTTTTTTTTTTTTTTTTTTTTTTTTTTTTTTTTTTTTTTTTTTTTTTTTTTTTTTTTTTTTTTTTTTTTTTTTTTTTTTTTTTTTTTTTTTTTTTTTTTTTTTTTTTTTTTTTTTTTTTTTTTTTTTTTTTTTTTTTTTTTTTTTTTTTTTTTTTTTTTTTTTTTTTTTTTTTTTTTTTTTTTTTCTTCTCCCCTTCCCTATAATAGTGTGGGGGGGGTGAATTGAGGGCCCCCCAGGCCCCCCCCCCCCCCCCCGACCTCTAAATCTTGATAAAACATTCTGAAAATCAGTTCGAAAAAGAAATTTTTTCAAACAAGTAAGATGTGGCTGTTTTATATTTAATATTTTGTGATTTAAAAACACAAGCACTGTAAAATTCTTCTATTTGACATAGACAACCACCCCCCCCCCCCCCCCCCCCCCCCCCCCCCCCCCCCCCCCCACAGCAATGAGCTTGTGAGATATGTGTTGGTATTTTCTAATACCAAATATATACCTCAAGCAGCAGTTTTGCCCACCGGGGAGTTCATTGAATGCGTAGTGAAGTTGATTGATCTGAGTGCAACGTGATAAATAAAATAAATAAATAAGAAAAAGAAAATGATTTGCCTCCACATAATTTGTAATTTGATGTCTAAATCTAAGCGTATTTTCCAACACAAAACCTAAGCATTTAATTTTATTCACTACCGGAATCAGTTCATCATTAACATGTAGAATGTCTGTATTTAGCTGACAATTACGGTCACCAAAATTATTGCAACAGATTTCTTGGGGTTCAGTTGTAATGTAAGTTGCGTTGAGATATTGTATATAGAATTCAGATCTTTATTGATGTTATTTAATGCTGTCACCTGATCCGCAAATTTAATGTGTGTCATCGGCATAAGCGTGTATGTTGCAGTGTTCACTGGAATTTAGAATTATTGATGTATAGACTGCATACAATAGAGGGCCCAAAACCGAACCTTGAGGCACACCTTGAATCAGAAAAATTATCTTCTACTAAAACCACTTGACTACGGAGTTGGAATTGGAGTTGGCTACCGAAATGGAAGACAAACTAAAGTGATTTAAAACTTCAATTAGGCGGCCATGATTAACCGTATCAAATGCCTTACTATAGTCGAAACTGACCAGTTCAGTAATAAGTCCCTTGTCAGTAGCTAATATGATATCATCGATTAATTTAAGAGTTGCCGTAGTACTACTGTGGTTATAGCAAAAGCCCGATTGTGAAGCAGGAAGAATGTTAAAGTCAGTTACGTATTTCATTAATTGAATGCTAATGATATTCTCGAGCATTTTAGAAAGGGATCACAATATACTTATTGGTCTGAGCTCATTAATCGTAGTAGGATCTTGGCATTTAGGCAGAAGTTTGACAATAGCATGTTTTCAACAGTCAGGGAATGTATTTGATTCTAAACAGCAATTGATAATATGTGTAATATAAGGGATTATGATGGGAGAACATAATTGTAACATTGAGGAATTAATCAGATCAGTACCTGTAGTATTAGTTTTTATTGAAATCAGAATTTTACAGTTTTACAGTTTTGAAACTAAAATTTTGTTTCATGGCAGGTGTATTGAAAGGTATTGGCAATGTAACAAAGTTAGAAACTATGGGAATATTGTTTACAAAAAAATTAATAATTTCATTCGGGTTCGAAAGCTCATCCGGTAATTTGAGTTTAGCATTTTCGTTATTTAAGCCTAAGTTCCTTATTTTCTTCCAGGCTGACTTCTTATCAATATCGCGAAAACAAGTTTCTTTTCAGTTCTAATAACAGTAATAGTAAAATTCCTAAGTTGTTTATAGTAATTCCAGTGCTTTTCACATTTAGTTTTACAAAAACTTGGCTTTAGCTTTATCTCTTAAGTTTATAAGTATAATTTTATAAGTGTTGTCAGTTAGCCAAGGAGCTGGATTTTTGTAAACTTATGTACCTTTAAAGGGGCATGCTTGTCGAATAAATTTATAAGCTGACGATTAAAAAATAATAACTTTTCTGTTACATCAGGAATTTGAAAGACTTGTTGAATAGGAATTCTTTGCAGATCCAACATAAAGTCGATCATATCAATTTTATTTAAGTTCCAATAAGTTTTAACATAAGCTTCAACTTTAGGTTTCTCATACTGAACGCAACAGTAAATTAAGTCATGGTCAGCAATATCACACGAAATAACTCTGCTACTGGATATAAATGAATTATCCGACACCAGAGTTAGATCAATTAGCGAGGATGATCTGCTTGTAACACGAGTAGGCTCTGTTATAAGTTGTGTGAGGCCTAATGGCTCAATAAATTCACGATAATCAATACTAGTTAACAAAATTGGTTCTAATTCTAGTGGTGTGCAGTTTGGACCTTTGTACATCAAATTCAAGGATAGGTTAAAAAAAATTCTGAAATTGAAAGGTATTGTTTTTGTCACTAGATTTCAGTTTCCTAGGATTTTGGGAAAATTATAAGTTACCTACTTGTAAATCTGGATTGTGAAGAGTGTATAAAAGTGTCACTAGGGATGTTGCATTATAAATTGCTATATTCAGTGTAACCTGAGTGTTTTTTATAGTTTTACTATTCTTCTCTACCAGTTCCTTCCGTCTGTATTCGAATCACTGCCCTCTCTCCGCCAGAATCCGTGAGTGAGATTCTGGATTTAGTGTGCTGCTCACCTGGGGTAATTTGACATTATTTGTCGACATATCATACTATAGGGTTTTAGGATATACAACTGCGTGTTGCGATAGATACCGGATAGGGTCGGGAAATACATGGAATGATAGGAATTGGGTATGAGTGTTGTCCTCCTCCTGATAGGAGATTAGGGTCGCTAACTCTGTAGTGGATCTGTTATGTAGAGTTTTGCGCAAAACATTGGTTACAACATAGAGTACTTTTTAAATATTCGAATTTTTATCATACTTTTTAAAGATATGTTTACGTGAAATTTTGAATAAAACCACTGGCAATACAATTTTTGTCGATTAATACCACTTGTAAGCGTCGATAATTAATATTTATTCTTATGGACGCCACAGTAAATTTTGTTCGTCAGGGGTATAGTTTATTTTGGTGCATTATGTTATACTTTACTTGAAGTAAATGTAAAAAATGCCAAAATAATGGAAATATAAGGAAAAGTCCAGTTTTTGGAAATTTTTATTCAAAGTGTTTTGTGATGTGTTGTTTACGTATGAATGTTGGGTTGCCTATTCATCTTAAAGTATTATCAAAATTGTTAACAATTGTGGTTTCCCCTTTTGACAATCCTTGTCTGAAACCAGCCGTGTGTGCCGATGGTTGACCTGCTGTTTTATTCGGCATTTATTTGGATTATAATTGGTCATCCACCTATTTTACTTAATTGTGCTGAAAAATATCTGCATTAATTTAAGTATTTGCCGTTAATTAAATGGCACACACTTACTCTTCAAGCCATCCAACATCTGCAGGTAAGCGAGTTTCATTTGCTAATTTGATGTCGAAAAGGAAACCCAAATGTTTTTTTGTCTCTAGGCTTTTTACGTTGTTCGCCCACCCTGGATTGGATTTGCTACCGTTTGCGATTGAGTTGATTGTTCCATGTGTCTGGTTTTGACTTCCGTTGCTTACACGCTGGATTGTTGATGTGCTTATTTGGGTATATTCGCTGTCTTAGCCGAGCTGGAGATTTACTCACGACCCAACGTAACATCTGGGCCGTGGACCACCTATAAAAGGTACCGTAATTGTTCAGCACAATTTGTTTAATCTTGGGAATTACCTGTAACACATGGTTGTTTAATCTGTTTTCAAGGTTAATGTTAGATAACCAATCTAGTGCGTTTTTATTGATTTCTTGCGGCTGGCAAGACGTTTTTTTGCATACATGCTTTTTGTGTGATGAAAGCAATTATTATTTGAATAATTTATTGATCATTTATTCATTATTAATTTATATTCTCTTTTTTTGTTGTCGTCGAAATTTGACACATATTCTTTTGATAATTTACTTTTTGTGTGTAAATAAGTATGTTTTGATTTATTTTTTTATTCCTCTCTTATCATTAACGGTTGGTAATATTTGTAATTTTACAAATCTGAAAACTGACTAGATATTAGCTACAGATTCTACAATTTTGATCTAATTTAATCAACCTCATATTTTTCTGTTTTTTTAGAGAGCCCTTCATTTTTTCATTTGTTCAACAACCCACAGATAGGCGTACTTTATCTAAATATCCTCATTTTATTAAGTTAGATAATTGAGGTTCATATACCGGTTGACTTTAAAAACTAATTGGTTAAATTATATTGTTTAATCGGTAACAAGCAGTTCCTGTCGTAGAGAACAAAAAAAAAGTGGTTAATAAACGATATACATTTTTGCTCAAATACAAGAACACTCTGATTGAAGAGAATAATGGAAACAATTCATCCAATATTACTTAGATAACTTTTTTACAGAATGTTAAGGTTTGAGACACACGACAAAATATTAATTTTAAGATCACAAACTATCAAGAGAAATTTAGTTGGTTGTGATGTTTGGTGACTTGTAGTATACTTCTGAAAAGGAAAGTTACAAATGTTTCTCCCTGCAGACTACTTTAATCCTATTATTTACATGTTAAATTTGTTTGAATAAACTTTACGAAGACTTTATCTGCCTAGAATATGAACTTGGTTCTATGTTATCCATGTGTTGATTAACGTTATCTGTTATTCTAACAGATTCCTCTGTTCGTAAATTAACTGTAGTTCCTATGGATAATAATAAAGTTATTAATCTTTATGGAGAACCTTATTCTGGTTGATAGCTAATAAAGAAAAATTCTTCAAAGTTTTTATTAGAAGTCATTTTGCAATGAGTTAGTAGTGTTTACCACAATCTCACTGCTCCAATCAAGCAGCTATTTCCATGAGGGTGGGTCATATGAAAAAGTTGGTAACGGTGCCATATAGCAACGCTAGCGTTGTATGTGGGGTTAGAAGGTAACACTGTGTAATCTGTAACAAATATAATTTTCTTTGCATTTTGAAGCGTCATATTAAAGTAGTGATACGTGAAGAGATAAAAATAAAAGATAACAGTTATTTGTTTTTTGTCTGGTAAAAGTGGGAGGGGTTGGGAAACATATCGCCGTATGTCAGCTGTGTACAGAGTAAATAGCTTGCCGTGCTCACGTATCCTAAACTAACATAAGTGGACACGTTTCATTGCAAAACGACGCCCAGGGTAGGTCAATCGTCTCATAACACCTGAATTTGTGCAATTGGTCGTCTATCGTCACAGGGGACAAAACCTGGTGCCACCATTTTGATTTGGAAAGCAAACGTCAAAACCAACAGTGAAAGCACCAGAACTCTCCTCTACCAAAGAAATTTAAAGCAATTCACACGAGCTCTGGAAAAGTATGATTAACGAGGACCTTTGCTCGTCAAGTTTTTTGAATTTGGATTCACGATAAACACGCTGCACTTTGCAAAACCATTAGAAAAACTAAAGCGCGCATCAAGAACAAAATACCTGGAACGTTATCAAGGTGTCATCCTTGTCTATTACAACGCGCGTTCTTATACAGCCAAACTGGTCAAGGATAAGCTGCATAAGTTCTAGGGGAGAAATTCTTACGCATATTCCCTACAGCCCAGGCCTTTTCCTCGGCAACTTCTACATTACACATGAATCTGATAGATGCCTTCTAACAAAAAATAGCTGATGATATTTCCGAGATTTGTGAAACTCAAGATACTCTAAAACAAGATTTTATGTTAAAAATCAACAACTTAAAGCAGATGTTTTGGCTTGTAACAAACTTATGACATCTCAAGTATCTAAACTACGTTAGCACATTGAAGGCACAGGCAAAGTAACATCAGAATTAGATGAGAAAATTAAAAAATTGCGCTCTGACTTTGATCAACATGCAAACCATCTAGCCCTCAATTTTGAAAATGCGGCTAAAGAGGACAGTGATCGTCAAATAAGAAGTAAAAATCGTCTTTTTTACGGCTTAAATTAACAATGTATCACTGTTATGCAACTGAACGTAAATTAACTGATTGCGCTATCGTCAATGAAGTACTGCGCGTTACTAATCATTCTAAGAAAGTAGACGGTGCTCAAATTTTTAGACTAGGTCGGTACATAAAGGATGCACCACGTCCCCGTCTTATAAAGGTCTTTTTAGAAAGTAAGGAAAAAGCAATTAATATAATCAAACATGCAAGGAAGCTTTTGATAGGACAATAAAAGAAATTGAAACATAGAATAACCTCAAAACCGTAATAAATCAAAGAACTGCCAATGGTTAAAAAAACTTAAAAATTCGTTATTTTGATAGAATTTCAAAAATCATTAATGGAAAAAACTAATCAACTCACCCAATTATAACATCTTATCCTTTAAAATTTTTTACCAAAATGTTTGTGGACTTCGTTCAAAATTAAGCGAGTTTTACATCAATACTTTAGAATCTAACTATGATGTCATAGCTGTTACAGAATCTTGGTTTTGTGATTCAATAAATGATAACGAAATATTTCTTTCTAGTTACCAAGTTTTCAGAAAAGACTGCAATTTTGTTGAAGTTGGTAAATCTAGGGGTAGTGGAGCGTTGGGTGTTCGTGAAAATGATAATTTTAAGTGTAAATCTTTGAAACTACTTACAATAACTAATAAAGTAATAACTATAGATGTTGTTGGAGTTCAAATTAATGTTAATTGCTAACTTTCTATTAATTTATTTGTTCTATATATACCACCCGGTACGGCTTTAGCAGATTACGATTTATTGTTTGAACACCTACATAATTATGCAATCTCAACATAAAACAATTGTCATTAGAAACTTTAACATCCCGACATTTATTACATCAATTAACAGTATTGCTAAAACTCTACTAAAAAACTTTCAAGACATGCTGGATCTTGTATTCAGCAACAATCTCAAAACTTTGACGTCTGCCAGACACAGTGAATAATTGAGCAATTGTCAAATCACATGGCGTTCCATAGCTAACTAATGCAAATTATGTGAAGACAATGTTATTTTTAATCAACGTTGGGATTATTTCAAAAAGTTGACGAGTTAGCTATACCATAATGCTATATCAACTTGAAGGCAATTTAATTGTCTATCCGAATTTTAAGTAATATACAGGGCGTTCTATTTGAAAAAATAAAGTTTTGACCTTTTTTGTATGTCACGTCGAAATCATTAATTTTAAACCGCCAGATAAAAATATAAAATAAATAAATTTATTTAGGTAGCTATTAAATACAAGGCTTTTGCAAACTGCATCAAAAATTTCAGCCTTATACGAGTTCAAATAGCAGCTAAATTTAAATTTTGGTGGGATCATATTTTGAAAAAAAAAATAACCTAAAATAATTATTATCTCGAAAACCAGTGCAGATATGTATAGGGAATTATTCAAAAAAAATTATCAGTAAGAAATTGAAATTCAAAAAATTAAATAATATATAGGGTGTTTCATTTAAAATTAACAAGTTGTTACTACTTTTGAGTAGAAGCGGCAACACCGCATAAATGAAAATTATTTAGAAAGATAGATCGTGTCTATTTATAGCAATATCCAAATTTTTAGATTACTTTTTTGCCCCGTATTCCATAAACGTTTAACCTACCATCGACCATCAATGACCCTGTATAGTACTTCAAAACATAATATTTATTTTTTTAGTCAGTTTATAATTATTTTCGATTAGTTTATAGTTTATAAATAAGTAACAATTTATGTTCCATTTTTTTGTATTTTGTTATTTTCTTTATTTGTTGTAATACTTTTCTTTATTTAATTTTTGGAATTTGAATATTT
Organism: Abscondita cerata; assembly: GCA_030710515.1. Lineage (NCBI taxonomy): Eukaryota > Metazoa > Arthropoda > Insecta > Coleoptera > Lampyridae > Abscondita > Abscondita cerata. Next base: position 1,336,121 of record JALBCR010000146.1, read on the forward strand.
TCTTTTTTTTTTCAAATTTATGTATTCGTATTTTTTTATTTGTAATCATTTTTTTTGTAATTGGCTGTATAACTTGAAAAAATGTACATATTATTATTATTATTACACAACTGGGTGGGCAATTCAACCTCTGAATAGCCTACCATCGACCGTCTCATCATACAGTAGTAACAGCAATGAGGAATAAAATATTTCACTAACGTTTTTGCTGTCTGACTTGTTTTCACTTGACCCACCCTTATACATTTGAATAGAATATAAATGTAATTGAAATTGATGGTCATCATGATGTTATTTTGTACAGCCCGATTATGCAGAATTCTTAAAATCTTTGATAATTATTGTCTAAGTGATCTAACTCATACATCCTTATTGCTTGTACAAATATTAACTATATACTTCTCAGGAATGTAGTATTTCTGAAAGAATTGCAAGAAAACTCATACATTTATTAATTTTGAGATAAAAGACGTTTTACAAAACATTTATTGTCTTTACTGCAGTCTTAGGTTAGTAAAAAAAAAATATGGGTAAAACTAATTTTTATGAAGGTCAAAAATATAAAAAAAAGACAAACAAACCAGAAATGTAAAACTATTATTCAGAAGAATCAAGTTCAATAGTATAGTGGTATGAAAAATAAACTTTAAAGCACTTCACTCGAATGCACTTTAACCATATTCTCTATATCAGCTCTATCTTAACTACGGACTTAATCGCAATAATAAAATAAAAAAAACATTGAACTAACTCATTAAAAAGTAGGATTTATTCAAAATATTAAAAATTTGACAAAAAAACCTATACTGCATTATACCAAATATGTTCTTATTTAAAACTAATTTTAGTATTTAATCGGCCAACCCTTGTCTTTGATGACTAATTAACATCTTTCAAGTATGGAATTCACCAGTTTACCAGTATTTCCCTAGTGATGCAGTGATTCCAGGCGTTAATTAAAAATTTGACGAAGGTAACCTTTGTCGATGGTTTTTTTCTCGATATAATGTTTGATATTCTGCTCCACAAGTTTTCAATAGGATTCAGGTTTGAAGATTGCGCTGGCCAGTTCAGTCTGGTAATTCCATTCATCTCCATCCATGATTTAACAAACTTTCCTCTATGACAAGGTGCGTTGTCATCTTGAAACTGAAAACTTTCTTCGACAAACAAATCTTTTCGACTTCGCAACATTTTATTCTGTAGTACTTTGATGTATTTTGTGGCATTCATCATTTTAGAGACGATATGCAGCCGACCAACTTCTTAAGAGGACATGCAACCCCACACCATAACTGAGGTTGGATGCTTAATTGTTAAAATGATACATTTTGGAGTAAATTCTTACTCTAGAAACCTTCTGACATATGTGTTTTCAGCATGATTATTGATGTTAAAAGTTGAGTCATCACTAAATAATACACTTTACCACTGATCTGTTGTTTACTTTAGATGTTCTTTTGCCCATTTCAAACGGTTCAGCTTTTGCTTCTAGGAAAGCAATGGTTTCTTACGTGCTTTATATCCTCTCAATCCAAACCTAATCAGTTTTCTCCTCATAGTCCTTCCCTACATATTTATGTTAACTGGATGGAATTGAGACGTCTATCTGCAAGGCTTGTTCATCTTAAGACATCATCCTCTCGATCGGAGATTTTCTTTGGTTGCCCACTACAGGGTATGTCGTCGATTTTTTTAAACTCATTATACTTTTTAATGATTCGAACTACTGTAGATTGGTTACACTTTACTAATAACGCGATTTTGTGACTATTAACACCTTGATTATAGCAAAAAATAATTTCAAACCGCGTTTGGTCTGACACTAATTTTTGAATTCTTTAAAATATGCTTAATTATCCGATTATAATTAATTATAATAATGTTATTTGCAATAATACTAATGATATACGAAGTACAATCACATAATTCAAGGTAGTTAACGAAAGAATTCGAAAAATTTATGTTAGAGTCCAAAAACCATTGTAGTCGTGGATGATGCATGACTTTTTCAAAACACTGTATCTAAATCAGTCACAAATTCTAAATTTTGGAATTTGTAATTATTTTGATCTTTACTGTTTTTGTTTTTCTCAAGTGCCATTTTACTCTCATTATTACTATTTGCAGTAAAAAAAGCTAAAACTTTAGCTAGCAACTGAGAACGACTTTTTTTACATATCCGGGTCTTTAAGTTTAAGCTTGTTTCAAACAAGTGGATCGGAAGTTTTGAGGGCTCTGTTGAAGATATCTGTCAGGTTGTGAATCCTAGTGTCTTTTCGTGCATGCATCTCACAATCACGTTTATAAAATTTGTAACGAGATTCAGCTGCATCTTCACCCAACATTCCCAATGGCAACACAATATTCAGCAGAATTTGTTTTGCATGCACCAATACCTTGTGTATTAAAGCCGGCATCGGATACCTGTTGTAAAGGTTCAGATACAGACTGTCCAAATTTTGATAGATCTATTGGATGCTGACTACTCATGGCAATTAAAATATTCCTAAATCGCCGAATAAGTTCAATATCTACACCATTTGTCGTCCCGGCACCACTGTCTTTAGACTTATCAACATAAAGGCCCATCTGAATCCAAAATCTATTTTGAATTTCAAATTATGGCTCTTTGAACTCATTTTTTTGTGATTCGCCTTTCATTTGCCACGTATTTAATTGGTGCCTATATGAAATGTGTACAATGCATTTAAAGAATCTAATCCAGCAGTATAGCGGACTAATACAGTACTAAAGCAAATTCGGCTTAGGTTCGAATATTTTTGATTCAAAATTTAAGTTTAAAATTTATTGGGGTTGCTTTGCATATTGAACACGCTTCAAACAACTTCGTACCAGTCAAAATGTTCAAAACTTTGCCATCAATCAATGTCATATGCAAACTGAAATGAATTTTGGTCATTTTCCCGTTTGATAAAGCTATTTCTAAATCTTCAACCAGATTGATTTCTTCGCCTATATTTTTCTTTTCTTTCAAAATGTGTTCTCTGTTTTCCTTAACATATTCCAGTTTTAAAGGTTGGCAAAACCGGATTGATTGTGGAGTGTGATTATTCTACAAAATAATATTGTTAGAAGTTAAAAGACGTAAAGGTATGACAGTCGTGGCAAATAAAGCACCATCATTATTTGAAAGACTAGCATTGTTATTGAATTTCTGTTTATATTTTGAATGTCCAGAAGGACCATCAAAGCCGTAGCTACATATTAATATTAAATTACAAGCGCTTTACGCTCTTGTACACATATGATGTTCAATAACTTCCTGATGACATCTGATGATTCGTTCGACAATATAAAATTTTTGTAAAGAAACTTTGGCAATCGTTTCAGTGACTATCAAATCACTGATTCTACAATTTTCTTTGGCTTCCAAAACTTTTTCATATGTGGGGTATATGTCTGCATTACGTTGTTTACTAATCGAATATTTATATTTTGGTTTTTAGTCAAGCTATTATCCGATAGAAAGGCTAGATCTTGCTCTGGAGTGTGCGGTACCGGAAACTTTGTTTTACTAGCACTTACAGATCTTGCAGCCATCCTGGCTGTTTGATTTTTCTTTGAAAAATGTTTTGAATTTCGTTTTACAGAAGTTCATTTTTGACTTAAATACTTGCAGAAAAATCTTAGACGTTCTGAAATGTCCAACCAAAACGTACGCTTCTACAGCTGAAGTTTTTTCAGATATTCAGACTCCAAACGCCTAACTTCATATAGCGTCCCATACAATATCTGCACTTAATCTGTAAATTATATTGTTTCGTAAAGAAGCAAATAAAAACAGGTAATTGTTTTGTGGACTTTAGGATAATGTCTGCTTTATATTATGATACCAATTTGAATGTAGCCAAATTTTGTCGTTTTATAAAAAGTTTTATTAAAGGTTGAAAGGATATTTTTCAAAACAATTTAAAGTACTGTCATTTATGGGACTTAAATACTATTGTAAGTAGAATAGCAGGGAGGGTTCTGGACCACATCGGATACTTAGACCACGACGGTTACTATGTGGTGGAGGAACTAAGATCCTCGGATACTTTGTAGTGGGGGAACTTGACCACAAGATGGCGGCAATTTCGGGTGCGTGTTCTGGACCAGAACTTGGCGGGAAATTTGAATTTTAAGGTCATCCCAAGCTCACGTGATAGGGGTCAAGGTAATCTCAGGGTCACGAGCCATACTCATGCCACGGTCGCAAACCAAGGTCGCCTCAACGTCACAAACCAAGATGAACTTTATTTAGGTCAACAATAAATGTAATTTGATTTATAAACAGAATTTTCTAAATTGGAATGTTGATGTGGTTAATAACTTTGAAAAGGTAATGTGAAACCAGATGTTGCTTAATATTTGTATTTTGATTTATAAGCAAAATTTTCTCAATAAGTAATTTTAAGCAGAGTTTTCTAAAGTGCTGATGCGGCTGAAAATGTAATGTGAAACCGGATGTTGGGATAATGAACTTTTTACACAGGTACAGGTCTGTTCATACAAGTACAGGTCTGTCTATACAGATACAGATCTGATTATACAGGTACAGGTCTGTTGATACACGTACAAGTCTGTTTATACGGATACACGTCTGGTGAAATTGTTGTTGTTATTGTTATTTGTTGTTGATTGTTGTTGTTGTTGTTTGTTTGAATAAATTCTGCTTATAAATCAAAATTACACTTATTGTTAACCTAAATATAGGTTAATGATCCCAACATCCGGTTTTACAGAGCGAAACCTCGAACGTGACCCTTCCTAGGTCGTTAACCTTTCAAGCAACTTTTAACAATCCCGATCCAATCCGAACGAGTACGAACGTGATTATCCGCCATGTTGTAGTCCGCCATTTTGTAGATCAGAACCCACCCACGTAAATATTCGCCATGTTGTAGCCCGCAATTTTGTGGTCCTGAACCTACTACTCCACCTCAAATTTTTCGCCATTTGGTGGTTCTAAGCCCGCCCCCAAATTTACCGCCATCTTGTGGTTCTGAACCTGCTCCGAAATTGCCGCCATCTTGTGGTCCTGAACCCGTCCCAAAATTTCCGCCATCTTGTGGTCCTGAACCCGCCCCCGAAAATGCCGCTATTTTGTGATCCGTCATTTTGTGGTCCTGAACCCACCCAAAAGTTAGCGCTATCTTGTGGTCCGCCATTTGTAAGCTACAACCCCGCCCTGAAATTGTGGTCCTGAACCCGTCCCGAAATTGCCGCCATCTTGTAATCAAGTTTTCCCACTACAAAGTATCCGGGGATCCTAGTTCCTCCACCACAAAGTATCCGTCGTGGTCTAAGTATTCAATGTGGTCCAGAACCCTCCCTGCTATACTACTATTGTACAAGGGGTAAATTGGTTAAAGTATATTTTAAATAATACCTGAAGAAACGTTATCCATGACTTAAATGTCATTAAATTAATAAGAAAAGTGAAAAATACCTATTTATTTTGACAATTTAAACACTGTAACAACTGCTGGATTTCTAATAAAATATTATTTGATATTTAGGCATGTGTAAATTGCTTGACGTCATAGCAAACTAATAAATTCGTACAACTGATTAAAGTTGGTTACTAATAGGCTTTAAATATTTGTAATGATGCTTTTGGACCAGAGTGCATCTAGAGAATTCAATACAGTAATGTACTGAAAAAAATTCGTTAAATTTTTAACAATATTTATTTCATACGCCAACGTCTATTTCCGATTAAAATGTGAGAGTAAAATCTGACTTAATTTGTACACCTTTTATGACCGCTTAAACCAACACTACTTAAATTTAGGCAATGCTTTAAAACCTCCAAAAACTGTATTTATTTAGAATTTGGTTGTTTGGTATTTTTGGTCCCAGATCAAATTCTGAATTAGATACAATCAACCATTTAAACCATAACGTTGAAATTCGCGATCTCCACCAAGAAGAAGTCCTAGACCAAATACAAGTTCGGTAAGATTGTTTAAATTAAATCATAACAACGATTATTTTTAACCATTGCATAAGTTAAAGTCATGTTAGCACAAGCAGCCAATAGTCCATCAGAGTTTAACTGGGATCATAAAAATTTAAATTAAACACTATTTAAATTCAATTTTTAGACAATAAGTCTCAAAACCTATTGCCATTTGCCAAAATCTTTCATCCTAATTCTAACGTAATATTCTAAGCAATATCATGTTACTGAGGAATGAATAAAACTATCGCTTGATAAACAAACTGTTGAGGTTCTTTTGGTTAAATTGATTTAATTTTTTCATTTGTACATTTTACAATAAATAATTGTTTTCATAAGTACTTAGAAATTTTATTATTTAATCACTTTTCAACTTCACTTCAACTATCCGTTTCTTCAACTACCACCATAAAACTTTATTGTAAATTACACACGGCAAGAACTTTCCAAATATAAATAAAAGCTTAACTCCTGTAAGCAATGCATAACATACTAAATACATATTTACTTCTTCTATTTCTCAATTTATAATTTTATAAAAATCTTGAAAAACTACTCAATCTTAATTTTTTTTTGTTTTATCAATAATCAACCCTTTAGAAACAATTGGAATTTATGTATAATATGTTTTGTAAATAATGTTGCACAATATTCTATTTTTGTCAGAAACAAGTGGCAACTTCGCCTTCTGTCTACTGATGTATTAAGATATCTAATCAGATTTCTCAAAATAATCAGTTGTTTTTAAAAACTAGAGGTTTATTTAAAGGTAATGATAGTAAAAAAACAAGAAATCGAGCTATCACGCGCTAAAAATTCGCTTTTCTTTAAATTTTATAAGTCTATGGCAGTTGTAGTGAAATCAAGTTGGTTCTTCCCTGTTTGTACGTATCATTACATTTATGATAATCCACCTGTTAAGATAAGGGATATTCAATTTAATAAAGGATAGTTAGTTTATCAACGTTTGCTCACCTCTCTATAAAGATGCATCAAGATCAATCGAAATAAACTGACAAATCATTGTTGAAAGCGCGTTCAAAATGAAAACAGGTACCGCTGTAACCGTTGTATTTTTATTATTTGCAATCAATTTAATTGTTGTTCACACAACGTGGATATCATTTAATGATTACTTCAGTACGTTTAAACCGCCGACATCTGACTTGAGTGGAATAATTCCACCTCCATGCAACATAAAAACTGAAGAAAAGACGAAATTGGAAATTGCAGACCTAAATATTGAAAGGTATATTTTTGCAAATTATTTGCTTTTTAATTTGAGTAAACATCAAACATATAAATGCTTAAATTTGAATAGTTAATTGGTCAATTGTTTGCTTTTTGTAATATAAAGCAATTGAATTAGTTCCTATTAAATAATAAATAAAAAACACTGTTAAAAGATTAAATTATTCGTACGTACTTAATATTTGAATAAAAAAAATACCGTTTGAATTTAACCGACTTGTTTTTGAACTTTAAAATTATGTTTGTGTTTACTGTTTGAACCGCCAAGCACTGTCTTGCTAAACTTATTAAGTTGAAAATTAGAGAAATATTACGGTTATTTATTCTGGTATTATTTTGCAATTTTAGTGATAATATTCGATTTTTGTTTGTTATTTTAAATGAAGGAGAAATACAATTTTTTAGTTTTGGAAAAAAATTGAATTTATTAAATTTTGGTGTTAAAGATAAAAGTCAAGTTGGTTAACTGCTAACAAATTCGGTCCTAATTCTAGGTGTGTGCAGATTAGACATTTCTACATTCTGAACTTGAGTGATAGTTTTTTGACACTATATTTTAGTTTGCCAGGAATTTGGGGAAATTGCTAGTATGTAGTATAATTCTGGATTGTGAAGGGTGTATAAAAATGTGAGCTATGAAATGCTTCACAAGTATTCGTTTAAAATTTCATTAATTTATCTAAAAATAACTGAGATAATTGGATATGTAGTTATAGAAACTCAAACAACAAATTGAACATAATTAAATTACGGTAAAGAGCAAACTTATAATAATGAGATTTCTTCATCTCGGGTACCGTAACTGAGTCCCTGTTATTAATATGAATCTCAAATTCACGTATAATCTGTATAATGTCTATTTCGTCATAAGGTAAAATAACGGGTGTTTCTGGCCAATGCCAAATAAAAATCCCAGTTTTTGCCATGTAAAATATGACAGCTTTTCGTACTTGTATAATCTTTTTCAGAATACAGTTCAGTATTCTACCTTAATAAGCACAAGGTCTCGCTCCACCATCGTCACGATAGTTTCTACATCTTCATCCGACATCAGTTCCAAAGAGCCTCCTTTGTTTTCATTACTTTCAGCGTCACTTTTAGGTATTATTGGTTTAACATTTTTTTTTAATATTCATTTTAAGTTATATCGGTTTTGAGTAATCTACATTTTGGATAGAATCCACTTTTGGGCTGTTTTCTTAGATTTCTTTCTGCTCGGGTTTTCTTTTAATCCTCATCCAGTTTTTTCTTTCTTCTCGAAGTATTCTGCAGTCGTTATAATTTTTGTCTCAGTGCACATTTTTTTTTCCTTAGAGCAACGGACGTTCTAAATTTGTTTTTTCACTATTTAGTAATCCAATCACAATCTCTTCAACAGGATTTAGACAAATATTACTTTGTTTATTTAAAGGTCCAGGTACACTTTTATAATTGACATTTTATTTGTATCCTGCCATAATTTTAAGGTACCTGTTGCCCATCGGTGCTTGTTGTTTCCACAGTAGTTTCCTATTTTTTTTTTATTTTTACTATTTCCTTGCATTTCTATAACAGTTTTTCTGTTTTCCGTATCTCATATGATCTTAGGACAAAAAAATTTTTTAAAACTTTTGTTCAATCTGGTTGTACCAGTTTCAAAATTATAAATATATGTAGCACAAAAACCATGTACCTATAATACTTTGAATAGACATTCCTAAAAATTCGTTTTCAAGAAGACGTGTAAATTCCATTTTGGCTTTTCTTGCCAAGATTTGGCAAGATTTTTTATTTCGTGTCGTTTTTATACATACATACATGAACAATACGGATATGTCATTATCGATAGGTTTTTGGATAACATCACATCAAATATGAGTTGAATGTCTATCTACAATTAACAGGACAGGACCTGCTTGTGATATGTGCGGTAAAATCATTTTCTGAACCAATTTTGCAAATATTGGCTATAGCAATTCAGTCGAATGGTTTCGGTTTTTCAGCTATCATCGACTCTATAACATTTTCTATAACAAAAACAATTTCTGGTCTGATGCTGAGCAACATATTAATACAGTGATATTCTTATTACCACATGTTTTTGTACCAATTATGTGAATATTCGATAGGAATTTATTTTAATTTATC